>JAMSLZ010000019.1:0-542117 GCA_026027325.1 Actinomucor elegans
TTTACATTGGTTATAACAGATATTTGTTCGAAATTCGTTATTCTCAGACCTCTGAAGAACAAACAATCCGATACTGTTGCAAAAGAGTTGGTCAGAGTCTATGGTGATTTTGGTGTTCCACGTATTGCCAGTCTGATAATGGTCTAGAGTTCAAGAATGCTGTGCTGAACAGTATTTCGAAGAACCTAGGAATGATAGAAGATATACTACGCCATAGCATCCTCGAGCAATGGAGCAGCGGAAAATGCAGTTCGTACCGCAACTAACACGTTAAGAAAAATGATGAAGTCAGACAGTCATAGTTGGCGTATTAATCTTCCTATCATACAGCTCTGCATGAACCGACACATTAAAGCAAAACTATGAGTTCTCCCTTCTCCTTGATGTTTGCACGTAGAGTCACTTACCTGATGACTACGGTAACGAGAAGAAGTTCAAACTACCCATCGAGTCTATGACCATGCGAGAGTTGGAAGAACGCGTAGATTACATGGATAAGATCGTATTCCCAGCCATCCTCGAAAGAACTCAGAAGATAAATGAGGAATACAACAAAAAGTTCAATCAAAAGAGTGTTCTTGTCGACATTCCAGTTGGAACGCATGTCATGATCAGATTACAGAATCGATCTAGTAAGTTAGCTCCGATTTATGAGGGACCTTACACTGTTGTTCGAAGAAATACTGGTGGATCGTATGAACTAAAGGATGAACAGAATGAATTATTATCCCGAAACTATGTACCGTCGGAATTGAAAGTCGTTACCCTGGATGAGTCTAGTATCGAAGAAGAATACTACGAAGTCGAAGGTATCCGTGATCATCGAGGTGAAGAAGGTCATCGAGAATACTTGATTAAGTGGAAAGTGTTGTAAACATGACTTGTTCAGTGTCCGTCACCAATCAGGTTAATGTTCGACAATGCTTATACTCAGCTTGTGCTTTGACAGCTTTGTAACGTCGGTTAAGAGATATATATGGAAATCAATGCTTAGTGCAACTAACCTTCATAAACTATCTATCACCGAATATAAAGTCGTACTAGAATGGATTACTATAAATCCTTGTTAACTCCATGAGCGCAGTCTTTGACTAACTCAATCGTCTATAATATCAAGTTAAATCCGAACTTCAATTTTGTATAAATAGCTCATCATTTTAATGCTTTAATAAATCAATTCGTTTTATCAGTCTTTATTATATTCGATATAACATTTTTTTTAACCATATCTGCTACTTTTGGTTTATTACACACTTACTACTCAATATGTCTGCTCCTATCTCTACTGTTTCTGGTTCTAATGACGTTGTCATTAATCCTCCTGTTGCTACTGAATCCTCTGCTGATCAAGACGTAGAGATGAACAACTGTGATGACGGTTTATCCGTATCTGACTCCGTTGAGGTGATCAAGGACGCTATCCGTCAAGCCTCTGCTCAAATCGCCAAGATGACTATCCAGTTGGTGACTCCTGGTGTTCTCTCTGAAGAAGCTGCCAAGAAACTTCGTGGTGATCTTGCTCTTCGTCAAAAGGATTTGAAGCTATTTAAGGAATCTCTTCTGGCTATGGAAGAATCCCTTGGTAGCTCTGCTGCTAGTCCTGCTTCTGCTTCTCTGGGTCCTACTAAGAGTACTATGTTACGTACTGAGTTTGTGCCCAATGACTTACCTATTATCCAATGGGTTGGTATGGTTTCTGACAACAAGTCTACCATCTTCACTGACTTGCGTACTTGTCTTTCTCGCTTCGAAGTCGTTGTAGAGTGTCATGGTCTTGACTTGGACGTCAATGGTGCTCGCCTACTTAAGTACTGTTGCTTAAACGAGGATCATCAAACATTCTTGAAAGAAACCTTCTTTGTGCCTGGTGTTGCTGCTACTTGGTCCATTGTAAAAGATGCCTTTTTGAAGAAGTTTGGTGTGAATGCAAGTGTAGATCGCTCTACTGCTGCTAACGAGCTCATGGCCATCACTAAACGGTCAACCGAGACAATTGAACAGTATATTGACCGCTTCAACGCGTTACGTCGTCGTGCTGACTTGAATGATTCGTTCTTGTTAATATCTACCTTCTTGCGTGGATTGCCTGACTCATTTCAAGAACGTATGGCATATACTATGAATATGGGAACTGAAACTCAGACGCAGAATCTCGAGTATGTTTGCGCTGTGGCTCGTAACTTGGACAGTCGTTTGGCTTCTATGCGTGCTAACAAGCGTACTGGTGACGATCAAAGGGAATCTCTTGGCACGAAAAAGTCAAAGGTTTCTGATGAACCATCGTCGTCATCGTTTCCTAATGGTGCTGCTGCCTCGAAGTACGCATCAAAACCTTCTTCTTCGTCTAGTACAAGAGAAAAGAAAGGGTTGTTCTGTTCTTTCCACCGATCGACTACGCATAGCACGGACTCTTGTCGCGCTGCTAAACTGGGAGGTGTACCCAAGCCTGGTCCTGGTGACTGCCGTCGTTGTGGCGCTAAGAATTGGAACCCATCACATCGCTGTGATTCATCTGCTGCAGTGAATGGTGTTGGTAAATCTGCCAGTAATCTGGTAATGAGAGCTATGTCCACGTCGCCCGAACGTTTTTCCTCTTCTGCCTCTCGCACCACTACTACTACTTCTTCTGCTGCTCCTCGTGCTCCGGTTTCCACTACCGTCGAGACTAATACTTCTGTTGCTTCTTCTGCTGGATCAACCAATGCTTCTTCTTCTTCTGCTGTGGCTGTTGCCACACAACGCATCAATGATATGGATATTTCAGATGAAGAATCGCTTCTGGTCGCCGCGCAGGCACAAGCTTGTAAGTATCACAAAAGATTTTCATTGCCACCAAGACAGATTTCTAATTCTCTCTTTGTACCGGCTATTATAGAGAATATTACTACCTACAGTTTGATCGATTCGGGTTCGAGCTTTTCTATGGTTACGCCAGAGTTTTTTAACTCACTTGTTCCACCTATTCCTTTGGTGAAGCAAGAAGGCACAATCCAGCTTGGCCACGTCAATAATGCGATCAGTAGAATAGGGTCTTGCACTCTAAAAGTATTCTATAATAAAAAATCTTTTTACCATACTTTTGAAGTTTTTCCTTTCTTTACTCATGAAGATGTTCCTATTTGCTTTGGTCTTGACATCTTACCTCAATTGAACATTGGTATCACTGGTCTTGTTAGTTCACACTTTGAACAAATTGGCCATTGACTCCCAGACCCAATTGATCCTGATCAGGTCAAACCAAATGATAATCCATACGGAACGATTACTGAGCGAAAGCCTTTGCTTGATAAAATAAACAAGTTATTACAGGTCAATTCTTCTATTGATATGAAAAGTACATACTGCAATTTACCAGGTGCTATTATTCATCTCAAAACGAAGCCTGGAAGTGTTGCTTACAGAAAACAATACGCATTGCCTGAAGCCTATCGTTCTGCGGTCCTTGACCAAATAGAAACATGGTTACAGGAAGGTGTCATTGAAAGAGCTCCTTCTCATACATCGTGGAATAGTCCCATCCTTTGCGTCAAAAAGAAGGACTCATTCGGTAATTACACGTATGCTAAACCTAGAGTGGTTTGTGATGTTCGTCTAGTTAACCAATTGCTGATTGTAAATGATAGACAACAATTACCTCTCATCTCAGAAATACATCAACGTATTGGCACTGCTCCAATCCACACTATATTGGACATTCATGCTTGCTTTACAAGTTTTAAAGTTGCTGATGAAGATCGCGAGAAACTGTCCTTTACTTGTCCCTATACCAATCGGCAGATGCGCTTTATCAAAGCGTGCTATGGCATAAGTTCGTTGGATCGGTCGTCCAACGCAATCTGACAACGCTCTTTGAAGATCTTCCTTACGTCAACGTGTATGTACTGTATGCGAAAAAAGGGTTTCAATGTTTTATAAATTAACCTTTTCTCTTTACACAGCTGTCTAAAATAAAACTATGCGGTTGATGTTAGTATCAATAGAGGGCTAAAACTTTGGCCTTTTTTCCTATAGGTTTTCCTTTATTGCGAACTCTATTTAACACTACGGAGCTAAGGCGAATTTGAGAAATTTTGATTTTTTGATTTTTCAAAATTCGTCATTACTTAGCGTCGCATAAAATTATTTTAAATTGAGCTATCGAAGAAATTTAAAACACGTTCCAAAACAATGGGACGTTCTTTATGAATAGGAAAATTAAAATAAAGAATAAAGAAGCTGGCTCGTCCTGTCCAAATTGAATATTTTCATCACTTTTTTTTTATAAAAAATTAACATCATGATTCGTTCTATTACTAAAGATAAGCAAGACACTCTCAAGTCACTGTTGTCAACAAACACTCCATACTCAAGAATCCAGAAACAACTACCAAATATTTCTCTAGCCACTATTAGTAGATATAAAGCAAAGTTTTTTCCTACTACGAAGCCTGCTATCACTGGAAGGCCATGTTCAATAAGCAATACAACAAAGAAATAGATTCGAAATAAGATGAAAGCTGGTCAATTCAAATCACCACAAGATATAAAGGCTTATCTTATTTCAGTTGGAATTAATATGACAATCAGGAACATTTAGTTAATGCTTCATTCTATGGGCTTCAAAGCAAAAAGAAAGCAAGAGTCTGATTTCATCTCCGAAAGCAATAGAAAAAAGCGACTTGCGTGGGCTAAACAACATAGGGTGTTAGCCAAGGACGACTGGCGTAAGTGGATATTTTCAGACAAAACAAAGGTTAACATTTGGGCTTCAGACGGTATTAAGTACTATTGGTCTCAGCTAAATGATGTTGTTCGCCCTCACTATTTAGATCTCCAAATTCAGTAGGAAGGGGGTAGTGTCATGTTTTGAACTTGTATAACAGCGAAAGGCCCTGGTTATGGTACTACAATCATTGAATGCTCGATAAATTCATCTTTGTACGTTGAAATACTTCAGTCATCACTTAAAGATACCTTAGACTATTATGACTTGGATTCAAAACATGTTTGTTTTCAACGAGACAAGGCCACTCCTCATAGATCAACTATTGCTAAAAAGTTGTTTCCCAAAAACAAGTTCAATGTGGACCAAATTTATAACTGGCCACCGCAAAGCCCGGATTTGAACCCAATTGAACATATGTGGCACCAATTGAAAAACCGTTTGGGACAGTACCCAACTAAACCTCATACTGTAGAAGAACTAGAAAAGAGGATCAATATAGAGTGGTATAAATTTACTAAGGAGGACTGCCTGAAATAGATTGATAGCATGCCTGGTAGAATTGAAACTGTTATAAAAAGTAAAGGTCAACAAACAAATTATTAATTTTTTTTCCGTACTTTTTAGCAAGCTTAATTTTTTACTTTTTAACTTTATACTTATATAAGTACTAATAAACTTTTGTTTGTTAAGAACAAAGCATATATCATCTGAAAGCCCTTCATTTCTTCTACAACTTTCTCTAAGTAACATGTTTGTTTTATAGAGTTATAAGCTGCTTATATGATGAAATATTCAAAATTGGAAAACATTGAAACCCTTTTTTCGCATACAGTAGATGACATCGTTGTTTCTACATTTCCTCCGCTATCATATCATGCAGATTGCGTTGCTGAAGTGATCAAACGTCTTACTAGTGCTAATCTCGTACTGAATCCTGATAAGATCGTATTCGCTCAACAGAGTATACACATATTGGGTTGGTCGTTGATAAAAGGTAAACTGATCCCTGATCCTCGCAAAGTAGCAAGCTTAGAAAGCTGGCCTAAAATGACTACTGGACGTCATATCCAACAGTTTCTCGGGTTTATGAACTTCTTCCGTTCATCCATTCCTTTCTTTGCTAAACTCGCTGCTGATTTAGATGACCTACGTAACGTAAAAGATATTACTAAAGTCTGGTCAAACAAACACGAACAAGCTTTTGCAGCTCTTAAATACGCTCTGGCCAATGCTCCTGTTATCTCGCCTCCAGTTATCGGTCAACGATTTCATGTTGCAACAGATGCAAGTGTGTCTGGTATTGGTGCTATGCTGTATCAAATTATCGATAATGAAGTTAAGTTTGTTGCCTTGGCTTCTCGAAAGCTTAGTGTTTCCGAACGCAACTATAGCACTACCAAACGTGAATTGTTAGCTGTCGTTTATGCATTTGCGAAATTCCACAAGTGGCTGTATCTTATTCCTTTTACGTTACATACTGATCATAAAAGTCTCATGTACTTGCAGACTCAAGAAGTACCTAATGCTTTAATGGCTGGTTGGTATGAGGGTATTTTTGGTTATACGTTCAATACAGTTCACCTGCCTGGATTCAAAAATCTTATTCCTGACGCTCTCTCACGCCTTTATACGGACGAGGATCAACCGATTAATGTTCTGGAGGGGGGTAGTTGTCTCGATATAGTCGCGCTTGGTGATGTTGGTAGCATTTCAAACAAAAAGAAAAGCTTGAAAGATAGTGAAAAGGGATCTATGGCTAAAAGCAAAAAGCAATTTGCTCAACAGTCACGCCCTAGTATTTATAAAAATAATACTTCTCTCTTAGCTTCTTCTTCAACAGTACCAATATTACTTACTGATCAGAGTAATGATACTTGCGCTACTATATCTCCACAACAAACTTCTAATGACGATGAAGACCTGATTCTTCGAACATTAAAGTTTGCTGATTATATTACACCACCTAAAAATGAACGTGATAATCTCGTATTTAAAGCACACCTTTTAGGACATTATGGTTTACAAAGCATCGAGAACCAATTACACCATGATGGTATTCACTGGACAAACATGCGAAAAGATATTCAACGAATCTTGGGCGAATGTACTGAATGCAATAGGTTCAACATATCCAAAGTTGGTTATCACCCACCAAAATCTGTATTGCCTGATCAACCACTTGATCATTGGTGTATGGATTTAGGTACTTTTGATGTCACCTCTTCTCGCGGCAATAACTTTATGTTAGTCATGGTAGACTATTATTCAAGGTTTACTGTTCTTAGAGCATTACCTGATAAACATAGTACGACTATCGCTGCCGAACTTTTATCTACAGTGACTCGCAAAACTGTTCAAATGTTTGATACTTTTTTAAATATCGGGTTCAAACCTGAAGTTCTTCATTATCAACATACCATATAATTAATATCATTCGAAAGAGAAAAGAGTCAGGAATGTATTCAAAAAAAAATTTATTAATAAATTGCTATTTTAAGGAATTTAATCGGACACAGAAAATCAGAATATCATTTGAACAGTTTTGCACGGATATCAAATATGACAAATATCAGTGTTTAAACGGCATTTAATACTTTGTCCAGTAACCTTTTGCCTTGATACACTGTTGAATACGCTCTGGCATGCTTTCTATAACCTTTTGGCACTCCTCCTTCTTAATGATGTCGTACCAAACTTCCTTCGATCTTTCGAACAGGTCGTTCATACCTTTTGCAGGTGCTTCATACTCATTTAAGCGCAGTTTCAATAACCTCCACATATTCTCGATAGGATTGAGGTCTGGTGACTGTGGTGGCCAGTCCATGACTTGGTACTCCTGTTCTTTAAGGTAGTCTTTTACGAGATTTGAAGTGTGTTTGGGGTCGTTGTCCTGCTGGAATATGATTTGGTCACGCCGGAGACCCAAATTTTCGCATGCAAAATCGATCGTTTGTCTCTGTTCGTCTTCTAAGATCTCCTTATATAGTGTTTTATCCATGTGGCCTTCAATTTTGCACATCCATCCAACACCAGCGTATGTAATCGCACTCCAAAGCATAATACTACCTCCTCCATGTTTTACCGTGTAGCATTAATATGTCGCGGTTGCAACGTTTGACCATCCCGAATCCAGGCCCAAGTGCGTCCATCCGAATTGAAGCGATTTACTTTGGTCTCATCTGACCATACCACACGTTTCCAGTCATCAATTGTCCAATAACGATGAGCTTTACACCATGCGAGCCTTTTTCTGGCATTTTTTACACTTAGCATAGGCTTCTTCTTTTCAATAGCTCCCAAACCCTCCTTACGGAGAGCTCTACGAATAGTATCAGCGCTAACATGAATTCCATGATCAATTTGAAGCTGTTTCTTGACTTTAACAGCGTTATCCATTCTGCCTTTAGTAATCAAACGTACACAATATCGTTTATCAGCACCAGACAGGGCCTCGGGTCTACCACTTTTGCACAGTTTTCTTCCAGAACATTCTAATCTACTGATGTTGAATACAGTACCGATGCTAACTCCAACCTTTTCAGATACTTTACGAACACTTTGACCGGAATTTAGAAGAGATATGATTTGGTTACATTGATCGGTTGATATAGCGCGCATGTCCAACAATATTTAGACTTAAATTGGAAAAGTTGATATATAATGTGAGCGTATAATTGTAGTAAAATCTTCTTCATATGTTAGCCAAGACATATGTTAAATATAAGAGACCTTGGAATAAAAGCCAACTTGTGGTTCAACGATTTTTCCATTTTAGCTTGTGCATGCAAAACTGTTCAAATGTATAAATCAAATTGAAGTCACAATAACTATTCCATAAATGGAAATATTTGACCAAAGTTTTTTTGAATGTAATCTACACGATTTGCTCTTTACAACAATATAAGTGACATCAAAATCAGCGATAGAAAAGTTTGATTTTGAATGCGATTTATAAAAAAATGTCAAACATTTGAACAGTTTTGCGAGTCACTGTATATTCTCGTTATTTGGCTTTCCAAAGATCTTGAATTCGGATAATGGTGCAGAGTTCACAGCTGATATTGTAGCAAAAATGATTGAGATGAGTGGCATTGATCGAAGACTTTCATTACCATACTCTCCTACGGGTAACTCGGTAAACGAAGCATATGTCGGTTTGGCAAAACGTACAATTGTTAAGGAATTACGCGGTAAAGGCGCTGACTGGGATTATTATTTGAATTATTGTCAATACGCTATGAATTGTAAATACGCACGGTTACATAAGTCTCGTCCTTATACAGTGTTATTCAATAGACAACCAAATGGCTTTGAAGACTACTCAAATACTAAACCTGTATTGCAACTAGAAGAAACTGACACGAAAATGATTGATGAAAAATTCAAATTTGTCAATGAAGTCGTTATACCAGCATTGTCTAAACGCATAAGAGATACGCAAGAACGTGATCACGACAGATTCGTAAAAACGCATAGGATTGTAACTAAGCAGTTTCCTGTTGGAAGTAAAGTTATGATTAAGAATGTAACACGATTAAGCAAATTAGATGCGCGTAATCTCGGTCCATTTTATATACATGGAATCACAAAGAACGGTAGCTATATCTTGAAAGATAAAGCGGGTACTCTCTTATCTAGAGATGTACCTACATCGCATATTATATTCATCTCCTCAGATAATATATCTACTGAAGAATATCAGGCTGAAGTGCAAAGAGCAACGTTAAAAATAAAAAAAAATAAAAATTAGTTTTTAAATTAAATAGTGTTTTTTGTAATTATATTTTTTTTGTTTAACACTTTTTTATTGTAATTTTTGAAAGTTTGGTAATTAACGTAAAAATAAGAAATTGCAATAATTATGCAAAACTTATAAAGATTAAACTTTTATATTACTTTTCAATACAATTAAACTTTTTTTTTTCATAATATTTCACACCAGATCGAAACCCTGTTGTGCGACAATTTTTTTCTTTTAAAATTGATTAAAAAGCACGTCGTAAGTTTTTTAGCAACTTACAACTTGATAAATAAAGAAAACTATATAATTTTAATTTAATAATATAAAAATAATTATAATATATATATTAATTATTAATGGTATGTAATGTAGCTCTTATATAAAAATTGCTCTTTGTTTTTGATTCATAGTATCAATTTTTATTTTATTTTTGCCAAATGTTTGAATGTTTAATATTAAAATAATTATAATTATAATCATTTCTGTAACATTAATTCAAACTCAATTACTTTTTTCTAAAAAATTGAATTATTATATAAATAAAAATAAGAACATCTTATGACAATTGAAATAGAGGAACTATTAGAAAATGAATATGAAGAGATTAAAACAAATTATTGGAAATTTTTAGATAATACATATAAATCTAATATTGAAAAACAATATCATAGAAGTAAAATAGGAAATTTTATTAACATTCAAAATATAAAAAAAGAATTATATGAACTATTAGGTGCAATTCCTATATTTGTATTTTTAACAGAAATTTGTAGTAAAATTAAAATGCCATCACCAGTATATAATGTAGAAAAAGGAATTTTGATTTTAAAATTATTAGTAGATGGTTGTTCCATTAATGATATGAAAATTTATGATGAGAATGATTCTTTTTATAGAATTTATAAATCTGTTTTTATTGATAATATAGATTTTTTAGAAAATTGGGTTAATAATACGATGTTTTATTGTTTTAGCAACAGCATTACTAGATTATTATATAGTAAATTATACAATCCTAAAAATTTTGAACATTGTACATTACTTTTAGATGGAAGACATAATAGAATAGTAATTGAAGATATTGATTTAAATAAAAAAGATTTATATTCTTATAAATTAAAGAAAAATGCATTAAACACCCAATTTATTATAGATTCAGCAGGATATATCATCTATGTTTCAGAATCATTACCATGTAAATTTAATAATGACGATAATATGTTTATTAATAATATAAATTTAATGAAATTTTTTAAACTGACAGATTGTTTATGCTATGATGGATTATATGAAAATGTATTAGATGAAATTTTAAAAAAATATAATAATGTAGGATTACATATTACAGAAAATAACTTTTGTTTTCCAATAAAAAAAGAAAAAAATATTGATTTAGATGTTGATGAATTAAATTTTAATAAACAATTAGGATCATATAGAAGTACCATTGAAACTTTTTTTGCAAAATTTTCAAATATATTCAAAAGATTTAGCTACAAAGCCAATGCAAGAATTACAAAAGAAAAAACATATAACATTCAGATTAAATTAGCATTAGTTTTATTTAATATCAAAAACTTTGTAGAAAAAAATAATATAGAAGAAAAATCTTATTATAAACTATGGATGGAAAAAGATTTGATTTTTTTGATACTATTAAGGATTTTAATATCGAAACTAAATCAATAAAGGCGGTATATAAAAAAGAAAATATAATGAATATGAAAAGTTTACAGGATGATCTTCTAAATAAACTTTTATCTGATAATAATTTTAAAATCAGCTTAACTAAAAATAAAATGCAAATTGATAATGATGATAATAATACTAGTACTGATAAAAATGTATATGAGATACAATATATAATACAACATAGAAAAATAAATAATGAATATGAATATGAGGTAAAATGGAGAAATTATAAAAAACAAGTAAACAGTTGGATTAAAGAAAGTGACTTTCAAACAAAAGATATTCTAAAGAATTATTGGGATTCTATCAATGTCTAAGAGCAACGTTAAAAATAAAAAAAATAAAAATTAGTTTTTAAATTAAATAGTGTTTTTTGTAATTATATTTTTTTTTGTTTAACACTTTTTTATTGTAATTTTTGAAAGTTTGGTAATTAACGTAAAAATAAGAAATTGCAATAATTATGCAAAACTTATAAAGATTAAACTTTTATATTACTTTTCAATACAATTAAACTTTTTTTTTTCATAATATTTCACACCAGATCGAAACCCTGTTGTGCGACAATTTTTTTCTTTTAAAATTGATTAAAAAGCACGTCGTAAGTTTTTTAGCAACTTACAACTTGATAAATAAAGAAAACTATATAATTTTAATTTAATAATATAAAAATAATTATAATATATATATTAATTATTAATGGTATGTAATGTAGCTCAAAATAGGTCCAGGGAATGATGGGTAGTACATAGGAATTTGAAATTTGAAACACAGCATTTCTTATTTTTTTAAATCCGATATACAAATTTTCGGAGCTCTAGCTCCAAAACTCAGCCCTCCAATAAAAATACAAAATACAAAAAACGTCCAGGGAATGATGGGTAGTACATAGGAATTTGAAATTTGGAACACAGTATTTCTTGATCTTTTGAATCCGATGTACGAAATTTTGGAGCTGTAGCTCTAAAACTCAGCTCTCCAATAAAAATACAAGATACAAAAATCGTCCAGGGAATGATGGATAGTATGTAGGAGTTTGAAATTTGGACCATTATTAATTAGCTTTGTAAGTTTGACTTACAAAAATTCGGAGCTGTAACTGGAAAACTCAGCTCTCCAATAAAGATTACGATTCAAATATTGCAGTCAAAAGCCTGCAATTTCGATCAAATATATTGTAATCAAGATTTATTCGCTGTCTGTCACCAATTAAGTTAATGTTAAACAGAGTTTATACTCAGCTTGTGCTTTGACAATTTTTATCGTCGCTATGGAAATCAATATTTAGCGTAACTAACTTTCATAAACTATCTATCACCGAATGGAAGTCATACTAGAGGAACAGATTATCATAAGCCCTTGTTAAATCCAGGCGAGCAGTCTTTGACTAACTCTTTTTTTTTTTTTTTGTATGAAGTCTTTGACTAACTTATCCACTATGATGTGAAGTAAAATCCAAAATTCAATTTTTTATAAGTGGCCTATGTTAAATAATAGAGACTATTATATGAATAATAACTTATTCATTATTAATCTTATCTTTAGATGAATATATTAATTTATATATTTATAACTATTTTATATGCTTATATTTAATTTAAAAATAATAAATTATATATAAATTGATAAATTACTCAAGAAAGCAGTTTTATGTTTATGCATAAAGAGGCAGCATTATATTTATGCTTGTCACTATTGACTATTTTTTATATTTTTCAGCTATAAATATGCGCCTCACGGAAGTACTTATGCGTTTATATGTTTAATATTCATGTCTCAGATGGATATATATATCTGGAATATACGCCTATAACATAACACCTTCTTAAATATTCTCTTCACCGCACTTAGATAGGCATAGTTATAAAATCTTCATCTTTGCATATATATCCTGGGTATTAAATCACAGTTTCTTTTTTTTTGTATTATTAAAAAAGAACAGTTTCAAAAAGTATTCTTTTTAGTCTTCTTTAGTATATCATTGGGCAAACAAAAGTTCCATTGCTAAATTAAAACAGAAAAAAAGGAATATTATAAAATGTTTGCATTGTTTCTCTTTATTTTGTAACAATGAGTCTCGGTTATGATAAATGATTTTATTTAAAATATAAAATAGCAACGACTTTTATATTAAGAAAGTTATACTGTTTCTTTTTCAATGCTCCAATTTTTCAAACAAGCTTACAATCTTTCATTAACTTCCAATAAATTATAATGAGTATATTTTATATTGTTCCATATACTGTATGCGAAAAAAGGGTTTCAATGTTTTCCAATTTTGAATATTTCATCATATAAGCAGCTTATAACTCTATAAAACAAACATGTTACTTAGAGAAAGTTGTAGAAGAAATGAAGGGCTTTCAGATGATATATGCTTTGTTCTTAACAAACAAAAGTTTATTAGTACTTATATAAGTATAAAGTTAAAAAGTAAAAAATTAAGCTTGCTAAAAAGTACGGAAAAAAAATTAATAATTTGTTTGTTGACCTTTACTTTTTATAACAGTTTCAATTCTACCAGGCATGCTATCAATCTATTTCAGGCAGTCCTCCTTAGTAAATTTATACCACTCTATATTGATCCTCTTTTCTAGTTCTTCTACAGTATGAGGTTTAGTTGGGTACTGTCCCAAACGGTTTTTCAATTGGTGCCACATATGTTCAATTGGGTTCAAATCCGGGCTTTGCGGTGGCCAGTTATAAATTTGGTCCACATTGAACTTGTTTTTGGGAAACAACTTTTTAGCAATAGTTGATCTATGAGGAGTCGGCCTTGTCTCGTTGAAAACAAACATGTTTTGAATCCAACTCATAATAGAGGGATATCTTTTTTTATATGAATTTAATATATATATTAGTAGAAAACATAAATATAATGTTGTTTTTTCATGCATAATGGAACAGTTGCCTTCTTGATAATGTTTATTATACAGAATAATCATTTTAATTTATAAAAAAGGTTATAAAGATATAAAAACTATGGATATATTAAAAAGTTTAAATATATATAGAAAAGATAAAAATGATGTAATGTCTGTATATATCCGTCTACTATAATAATAATAACAGATTATTACTAATTTTTTTCTCTAATATACAAAAATTGAATTTTCTAACTAATAAAAATGGAAACTATTAATATTAAATATAATTTACTAAGAGAATATCAAACTTTAACAAATGAATATTGGAAATTTTTAAATTATGGTTTGCCAATTATTAATCAAAAAAAAATATCATACAAAAAGGCCAATTCCTATTAATAAAATCAAGGAAATTAAAAAGGTTTTATTTGAGAAGTTGGGAATTATACCAGTTTATTTCTTTTTAGTTACATTGTTTGGTGATGGAAACTATAGAGGATATAGTTTATATGTGGAGCCAATAATAAATAATTCAGAATTAAATGATTTTAACTTTGTATATCTTATTAGAAAAGATAAAAATATAAATTTAGATGATGTTGAATTAAATTATAATGATCAATTTGGTAGTTTTAGATCAAAAATGGAGAAAGTTTTTTCTGATATTGGATTCATATTTCAGAGATTAAATAATAAAAAATCATTTTTAACATCTAATATAAATATATATAATATACAATTAAAAATTGCATCTGTACTTCTAAATATTAAAAGATATGTAAAATGGACATGTTTATGTAACATTATAAATCATGTGATTTATAATTGTGTAACCAAACATTAATTGTTTTAAATAGAAAATAATAAAAATATAAAACACTTTTTAAAAAGTGTTCTAAATTGTTTTAAGAAGAAAATATAAATTATTAAAAAATGTTGACATGAATGGCAACTTTTTAATTTTTATTATTTTCAAATGACAAACAATTTGATAATATTTTTTATATTTTCAGAAAGACAAACAATTAAATAATATAGAACATTACAGTTTTCAATCAAATTGGATGAATGATAACTTTGATTTCGAATATAAAAATAATTTAACTAGTAATATAGATAGCTATAGTGCACCTCCAAAATTAAATGATAGAATAAATAATTTAGATAAAATGAAATTGTTACAACATCAATTTTTAGGATTACAATTATCAAATGTTATAAATGATTTAATAATAATATGGATTTAGAGATAGTTGTAAATGATGATGAAAATATTTATGAGATTGATATTATTTTAGATCATAAAGGATTAGTAGTTGAAGATAGTTTTTATCTCATAAAATGGAAAAATTACGATAATAGTGAAAATTCTTGGATACATTATACTAAATTTAATACTTTTGAATGTATTAATGCTTATTGGAACAGTAAATAAGTAATATTTTCGGAATAAATATCAATGTTGAAAAAAATATTACAATATTAAATACAACTTTATTTAAAATCCCATATTTCTTTAATACTAATATAACCTTTTCTGAGAAACCATGATTTGAAATATGTTTTTCTAATTTCTTCTGTACTTTTCAATGTTGTTTTTATAACTAAATTTGCATGTACATTTGTATTATTATCACAAAAATCATAAAATGGACCACTATATAAAATATCTTCAATATTCTTAATGTTTTTAATCCAAAATAATATTTTCTTGCTTAAAATTTCAAATTTTTTTCCATTAACGTCTTTTTTTTCAGGATCGAGTGTCAATACAACAGCGTAATAATGATATGTCATTGTAAAAAGATTAAATGTTTTTTTTTGTAAATATATAATAGAATATGTCAATATTTATATTTTTTTTACAAGATATTTTTAGAAATACCAAGAAATTTATTTTTGTAATGTTCATGTGATTATTTTTAATTAATATAACAACTTTGTATTCCCTATGCCCTATAGAAGAGGGATATCTTTTTTTATATGAATTTAATATATATATTAGTAGAAAACATAAATATAATGTTGTTTTTTCATGCATAATGGAACAGTTGCCTTCTTGATAATGTTTATTATACAGAATAATCATTTTAATTTATAAAAAAGGTTATAAAGATATAAAAACTATGGATATATTAAAAAGTTTAAATATATATAGAAAAGATAAAAATGATGTAATGTCTGTATATATCCGTCATAGTCTAAGGTATCTTTAAATGATGACTGAAGTATTTCAACGTACAAAGATGAATTTATCGAGCCTTCAATGATTGTAGTACCATAACCAGGGCCTTTCGCTGTTATACAAGTTCAAAACATGACACTACCCCCTTCCTACTGAATTTGGAGATCTAAATAGTGAGGGCGAACAACATCATTTAGCTGAGACCAATAGTACTTAATACCGTCTGAAGCCCAAATGTTAACCTTTGTTTTGTCTGAAAATATCCACTTACGCCAGTTGTCCTTGGCTAACACCCTATGTTGTTTAGCCCACGCAAGTCGCTTTTTTCTATTGCTTTCGGAGATGAAATCAGACTCTTGCTTTCTTTTTGCTTTGAAGCCCATAGAATGAAGCATTAACTAAATGTTCCTGATTGTCATATTAATTCCAACTGAAATAAGATAAGCCTTTATATCTTGTGGTGATTTGAATTGACCAGCTTTCATCTTATTTCGAATCTATTTCTTTGTTGTATTGCTTATTGAACATGGCCTTCCAGTGATAGCAGGCTTCGTAGTAGGAAAAAACTTTGCTTTATATCTACTAATAGTGGCTAGAGAAATATTTGGTAGTTGTTTCTGGATTCTTGAGTATGGAGTGTTTGTTGACAACAGTGACTTGAGAGTGTCTTGCTTATCTTTAGTAATAGAACGAATCATGATGTTAATTTTTTTATAAAAAAAAAAGTGATGAAAATATTCAATTTGGACAGGACGAGCCAGCTTCTTTTATTCTTTATTTTAATTTTCCTATTCATAAAGAACGTCCCATTGTTTTGGAACATGTTTTAAATTTCTTCGATAGCTCAATTTAAAATAATTTTATGCGACGCTAAGTAATGACGAATTTTGAAAAATCAAAAAATCAAAAATTCTCAAATTCGCCTTAGCTCCGTAGTGTTAAATAGAGTTCGCAATAAAGGAAAACCTATAGGAAAAAAGGCCAAAGTTTTAGCCCTCTATTGATACTAACATCAACCGCATAGTTTTATTTTAGACAGCTGTGTAAAGAGAAAAAGGTTAATTTATAAAACATTGAAACCCTTTTTTCGCATACAGTATTTAACAATTTCTTTTTTCTATCTAACAAGTTGTATTTTGAGTAATTTATTAAAAATAAAATCGTTTATATATTCACATTTCTTGAAGCGTTAAGGGTAAAACAAAATTTCTCCTCTAAAATAACGTGACTTGCTTCGAAAAAAACCTTTTCAGGGGGGCTGTAAGAATGAAACCTCCCTTTTCCCCTTTGCAAACTTTTTTAATGTAAGTAGATTTCGTTTAGAATAAAAACAAAAATGCTACTTAGCTTTGCCTTTTTATTTTTTTCTATTGATTACGATTGCTCTGTTTACGTTGTTATATTTATGAAATATACATCATTTATGTGTGCTTTTGTTTCACGATTTTATTTTACGACAAATTTGGATTCATTTCGCTTCGTTTGACACACATGCAACAATGAAACTATTTATGTTTCCTTGTGATCTCAACAATTTTGAAAAATTGCAACATAATCTTGACAATCTGTTCACAATTTCAACGCAATCTCGACATCTGCACACATTTGCAATATAATCTCGACATTTATTCTCAATTTTAACGCAATCTTGACATTTGTACACATTTGCAATATAATCTTGACATTTGCTCACATTTGCAATATAATCTCGACATTTATTTTCAATTTTAACGCAATCTTGACAATTGCACACATTTGCAATATAATCTTGACATTTATTCACAATTTTAACGCAATCTTGACATTTGCACACATTTGCAATATAATCTCGACATTTATTTTCAATTTTAACGCAATCTTGACATTTATTCTCAATTTCAACATAATCTTGACATTTATTACCAATTGTAACGCAATCTCGACATTTTTATGCAATTGAACCGCAATCTCGACATTTGGTTTTCATTTCAATAACTTTTCTTAATTGCGCTTTCTCAATCGTTATAGTTTGCTTTGGGATTTAACATGAGCCAATATACCGCTAGAATTGAGCCTCAGCGCCGCAGTAATCGTATTCAAGCTACCGTAGCAAGCTCTCGCATTCAAGCTACTCCCCTTTCCACTCAAAATGGTCGTGCACCCTTCCGTTCCCGTCGTCCTGCTTACGGTGATATAATCGAAAATTCTCGACTCATCGCAAATGCTGATGCCTCATTGAGGTAATATTTCTTATATGATATTTTAATACAATAATTAACCAAGTACAACTTTTAGCCACTTGCTCTCCAATGGCGCATTTGACCGTAGTGACTTGATTTGTGGTTACAATGGTTGCTCTTTAGAACTTCAAGAACATACACGTGCCAACAGAAACCAACCATATTATTATAGATGCGTAGGCAGTCTTACTGGTAGGAGGTCATACAGATACTCGCAATTGTTGTACAATTACTCGTACAGGTTCTGGGTTAGTGGATGACCGGGTGTAATAGAATGTGGTTATACAATATGTCTCCGGCATTCCAAATATTTCTAGCCGTTTTAAAAATTGGAAATAGCCATTTAAATGGGTACACATATCCAGAGAACATCACAGCAGCCAAAAATATGCCCATGAGTAAATACCTGAGGTCATCCACTAACCCAGAACCTGTACGAGTAATTGTACAACAATTGCGAGTATCTGTATGACCTCCCGAGTATAATAAAGGCCATAAAATGACCAGGCTGATAAACGAATAGATGTATTAAGCTAGTAAAAGAATTGCTGTCATTTATTCAAATTTAAGCTTAAATTTAACTGGGTGTTATAAATGATGAGTTAGTCAAAAACTCTGTTCATAAAGTTAACAACGATTGTAGTAATCCATTCCAGTATGACTTACATTCTATGAGAGATAGAAATAGTTTATGAAGATTAGTTGTATTGCGTATTGATTTCCATATATACCTTTTGACCGATGAAGAGTTGCCGAAGCACAAGCTGAGTACAATTATTGCCAAATAGCAGCCTGATTGGTAGCGGAAACTGAATAAAATCATGTTTGAAATTCACTCGATTGAAACTAGTGATTCGTTGTAGTTCCAATACTAGGCACATAATCTTTACTGGTGAGCTGAGTATTTTAGTTACAGCTCCGAAAGTTAGCATATCGAATCCACACAATTTAAAAATGCTGTGGTCTAAATTTCAAGCTCCTATGTACTACAGATCATCCCCTGTGCGTATTTTACACCTTGTATCCTTATTGGAGAGCTGAGTTTTCCAGTTACAGCTCCGAAAATTTGTAGATCGGATTTAAAAAATTAAGAAATCCTGTGTTCCAAATTTTAAACTCCTATGTACTACCAATCATTCCCTGGACCTATTTTGTACCGTGTCCGAATATCAAAAGCTTAAAGAAGATCACTTTGAAATACAAGCAGTCATTGATCATTCTGGTTCACCTGGTAATTATTTATACAGAGTCAAATGGAAAGGATATCCAAACGATGAAGATGATACATGGGAACCTCCATCACACTTCGATTCAAAGAAACCAATTGAAATATATTGGGGACGTCGCAATGCTGATCATAAGCAATCCTCTTCCAAGAAACGTAAGGCTCCTATGACAGTCAATACACGTAAGATAGCTACTCGAAACAAACGCAGTAGAAACCAACAATAGATCATAGACTTTCTATACAGTCTTGTTTGTTATTCTTCTTTTCCTTCACTTTTATCCTACGGGTTTTTTACATAAGGTTTTTATCGAGGAATAACTACGATCAGTTCATTACAAGGCGAAAGGACACGCACCGAAGTATGTAACTTCCTATTAACTTATGCACATTATAGACTACACCTAGTAACAATGCAAACACTCTTAGTATAAGCAACTGTCTAGAAGGGGGCAATGTTGTAAACATGACTTGTTCAGTGTCCGTCACCAATCAGGTTAATGTTCGACAATGCTTATACTCAGCTTGTGCTTTGACAGCTTTGTAACGTCGGTTAAGAGATATATATGGAAATCAATGCTTAGTGCAACTAACCTTCATAAACTATCTATCACCGAATATAAAGTCGTACTAGAATGGATTACTATAAATCCTTGTTAACTCCATGAGCGCAGTCTTTGACTAACTCAATCGTCTATAATATCAAGTTAAATCCGAACTTCAATTTTGTATAAATAGTTCATCATTTTAATGCTTTAATAAATCAATTCGTTTTATCAGTCTGGTTATTTTTACAGTCTTTATTATATTCGATATAACAGAAAGGTTATTCTGAGAAAGAAAATACTTGGCAAAAAGCAAGTGATTTCACCGATCCAACTATCATTCAACGGTACTGGAATAAGCAAAGAGAATTACGACGTTTAGAGCAAACTAGAGTCGAACAGTCAATTCAAAACTCTGAACCTAACAGACGCAAAAAAGTTGGAACTTCCAAGATTCCTAAATGCAATGGGAATGAGATGTCAAATGTAGCGATCGAGATGTCGGAAAACAAAAGAGCAAATATTGCAGCCACTACGAGTAGAGAAGAGAGAATACTGAATAGACGTTCAAACAAGAAAAGAAAGATAGAATAAGTAGGCAAGTTATGAAACAAGAACCAAGAAAAGCCACGATGCAAGAAAAGACCCTGAATTGGTGCGTAAAAGGAGGTATACCTGAGCGTGTTAATCAAAACTCAGCCGCATGAATGTACTATTTGGTGGAACTGACGCACTTGCCGAATCAATACAAGTTTGTTTGATTCTGGTGGAGGATAATGTTGTAAACGCTCATAATTATATTAATAAGAGAATACTGTACAGATAGAAAATCGTATAGATATCCTTATATATAGCTGCAGAAGTGTATAAAGCATTATTACCAAGAACCAGAATGTAAATGACTGTATTTGATTATGTTAAAATATCTTTATTTATATATCACTCTGAGCAAGTAGACGCTAATTGATAAATACTATCTCTCACACCAAATATTACATTCAATACTATTACCTTTGGATATATTGATCCCGACACTCCTCGCCGCTAATCTTGGTCCGCTCATTTGGTTATTATCCCTGGTCTTCTTTATACGCAGTCCAACCTTGTTCCTGGCAAATCGTAATATGAATTTAGAATCAAGTACCGACCGAGAAAAAGTATATAAGAGATGCGTTTTATCACCTTTTGACCAGTTAATCAATTCTTGATCTATAATAAAAAAACTATCCACAGTTTTAAAAGTATTTCTATCTTCCAAAATCTTTATCTACCACCTTTACAACATATATGAACACAAGTAAATAACCTTCAGTCACAATTCAACGAGTATAAATACAAGCTAGAAAAACTAGTTAGAAAGAATTAATCAATTTAAGTTGAATAAGATATAACCAAGTTATAATCGACTTACTACCTGCTTTTATCCTGTAATTTTACCGCAGCGTCTACTTGCTCAGTGTGATATATAAATAAAGATGCTTTAACATAATCAAATACAATCATTTACATTCTGGTTCTTGGTAATAATGCTTTATATACTTCTGCAGCTATATATAAGGATATTTATACGATTTTCTATCTGTATAGTATTCTCTTATTAATATAATCATGAGCGTTTACAACACTATATCACACTGACTCACCCGCTTTTTATTCAATTTCTACCGCACAAGTCACACTGTAAAAGCCTGGCAAGCGTATCGTCAAATTACACGTATGACCAAGTCACACTCTATATGCGTCACATTTCTTAAATGTTCGCAGAGACTGCTTTATGATATTATGACTGCTTTTCCAAGAAAAAGAAAAAAAAAAGGTATAAATAAGCGTTTTTCTTTTCGTACTTTTTCGAGCTTTTCTTTTTTTTTTTCTCAACTTCTTGGACTCTTAAGCCTCTCTTGCCAAGTAAAATCCTTATGAGATGGTTAGTATTTTTGCTCTTGGATTTTAAGCCAGCCTTGCCAAGTAAAATCCTTAGACGGTTAGCAAGAATACCGGCGGGCAGTTGTGTGGCGATTGCATGCCTCATCTGCCTAGTAGTGGAGACATGAGGTTGTGAAGGCGGAGAAATGTCTCATAGCTCTCGTGTTCTCGAAGCCGTATACAAATGAAAATGAAAAAATTTTCTTAGAGTGGCTCGCATGACTGCTTTTCTTTTGGATTAATAGCTTAGCTATATAATTTTTTCCTTTTATTTCATTTTTTATCGACGTCGTGATGCAAGTACTGTTATAGAATAGAGACTATATTGTATGAAATAATAACTTATTCATTATCAATCTCATTTTTATGGAAGTACTTATGAGTTGATATGTTTAGGATTCATGTCTCAGATGGATATATATCTAGAACATAGACCTATAACATAACACCTTCTTAACTCCTCTTCATCACACTTAGATAGACGATTTAGTATAAATAGGTTTAGTTTAGACATAGTTATAGGATGATCTTCACCTTTATGTTTATCATCTTTTGAAAATAAAGCACAGTCCCAAAAAGTACTCTTTTAGTCTTCTTTATTATTTCATTGTGCAAACACAACAAGTACTTTCCCACGCGGTATTTAATGGATTAACCAACCCCTTTTTTCTTTTTTTTCTTTGGATGTATATATAACAAATTGATTCTCATATAAGTTTAAAAGAGTTGTTGTGTTTGCACAATGAAATAATAAAGAATGAGATGTTTCCTGAGATGTTCGTAATTATTTGGGTACGTGTTTAATTAACGAGACAGAAAACAAGAGAGAGATTTATTCTACCACTGCCAGCCTTCTGTTATTAATAGGCTGGGTAGTGGTCTTTACATAGAGTAAATATAACTAGTCACGATTACACAAGTTAACTATTCACGTACACACTTCTATTATTATTCTATGTAAAGTTTAATGATGTCCATTACAAAAAAGACTAAAAAGGGTACTTTTTGGGGCTGTGCTTTATTTTCAAAAGATGATAAATATAAAGGTGAAGATTCTATTACTATGTCTAAACTAAACCTAAATCTATAGCAACTATATATCTAAGTATCGGTGAAGAGGATTTAAGGAGATATTGTATTATATGTTATAGGTGTATGTTCTAGATGTATATCTATATCTGAAACATGCGCGATAAAAATTGAGTAAATCAGTTCGAACCGTTTCATGGGGTTTTATTGGTTTAAAGTTAAGTTATTCTATATAGCTTGTATCTCCTGTATATATACTTCAAGCGAAATAATCTCTTATACAGTGTGTTGTAAACATGGCTTGTTCAGTGTCCGTCACCAATCAGGTCAATGTTCGACAATGCTTATACTCGGCTTGTGCTTTGACAGCTTTGTAACGTCGGTTAAGATCTAGATATATATGGAAATCAATGCTTAGTGCAGCTAACCTTCATAAACTATCTATCACCGAACATAAGTCGTACTAGAATGGATTACTATAAATCCTTGTTAACAACTCCATGAGCGCGCAGCCTTTGACTAACTCAATCGTCTATAATATCAAGTTAAATCTGAATTTCAATTTTGTATAAATAGCTCATCGTTTTAATGCTTACTTTAATAAATAAATTCGTTTTATCAGTCTGGTTATTTTACAGTCTTTATTATAATATTCCATATAACAAGGCCGACCTAATCTTTACTTTTTAATAATACTGTAAGCAATTGTTATAAAACTGGAAAATATCTTCAAAGTCCTCTATGGATGATGTTTATTCAAAAATAGAGTAAAGTCCTTTTAAATGTGCCCCTACTTCGGCATTTTTTATATGCTTTCTATTCTATTCAATTATTCCCAGCTTTGTTTGGTATTATTATCATCGTCGTTGCTACTACTCCTTTGTGTTACTGTTATTGTTATTGTTATTGTTATTATTGTTATTATTATTACATGTCCAGCTTAGGTGTCACACAGGATATAAAATACACTATTATTTTTATGCCCCTGTAGATAGATAGTCTTATATTTACTACAAATACTACCGACCCTGAAAAGTGGTTCGGGTGCATACTATTCTTTTAGTCTCAAAATTTAAATGAACCTCCGTTATTATACGTGTTTCATACCCCGTCATTGTATTTATATTGGTTTCAGCTTCCCAATAAAGTTAGTTTCACACTAGAGTTCTTGCTTTATTCTAGACTTTATAAAATTTTAGAAAACATCCGAACCAATTTTCCACCCACTGTGTTATATATCGAGTATAATAAAGACTGTAAAATAACCAGACTGATAAAACGAATTTATTTATTAAAGTAAGAAGCATTAAAATGATGAGCTATTTATACAGAATTGAAGTTCAGATTTAACTTGATATTATAGACGATTGAGTTACTCAAAGGCTGCGCGCTCATGGAGTTGTTAACAAGGATTTATAGTAATCCATTCTAGTATTAACGACTTATATGTTCGGTGATAGATAGTTTATGAAGGTCGTATTCCACCTACTATCTTGCATCGCCATAATAGTAAGGAATCAACTGTATTCATTTATGTCATACACGGACTCTATCTCTGTTAACCCAATCAGATTAACGAGGCCTGCATAAATACAAGCGATATGTCATCCTTAGAACTATTAGCCAATAATCATTTTTGTTGTATTCCACCTACTATTTTGCATCGACATAATAGTAAGGAATCAACTGTTCATTTATGTCATACACGGACTCTATCTGATAACCCAATCAGATTAACGAGGCCTGCATAAATACAAGCGATGTGTCATCCTTAGAACTATTAGCCAATAATCCTTACAAGAAACACGCGGCATCATACTATCGAGTAGTATCGAGTGCATCTCAAGATAAGACCTGAATATCGAATAACGCGTGGGTTATACAATTACAACAATGCGTGGTTGAAAGGTTTATTAGTGGCTGCTGGGATTGGACTCCGTTGTACGGCCATGCGTGCTGATAGATTGAATGCTACACTATTAAGCTCTTATGAAATGTATATAAAGAAGACTTGATTTTGAATTGTGAATAAACATTAGAATAACTTTTACTATCAGGATAGCTGATTCCATTTATTGTCTATTGTTGAATCCGAAGTAGCTAAAGACCAAAGATTCACGTAATAATATAATAATAAGAAGACTTGTATATATAATCAGATTACTGATTGGTAATAAGATAGTTATTGATTGTTCTTTATTTCGGTCATAAAATGAAGATGTATTTATATTGGTTAAAGGTCTTATGTTTAACCGATTGACAGGTACTGCTGAGAATGAATGAATGAAACAATAATTCATGTTTAGCCGATTACTTGCAAGTTACGGTAGAATTAGTTTATACAAGTAAACGTACTGTTCTTGTATTGGTTCTTGTATTATTACTGATGAGTAATGTTAATGACAAGTGATGATGAATCGATCTAGAAGCTTAATTGATTATGCGTGATTGCTTGATTGGCGAAACCTATTTGACGGGTCAATCAGTTACGCAGTTAGATAGCTTTAATTGAGACATGTCGTATGTATAGCCTGTGAATATAAGCGTGTATAACGACATCTATTCTTTTATTTTTGTATTTTAAATTATATCTTTCGTCTTTAGCACCGGATATAACACAGTCCTTAAACAGAGATACGTCCTTCCTATACTTCTTATATGAACACAAGTAAATAACCTTTAGTCACAATCCAACGAGTATAAATACAAGCTAGAAAAACTAGTTAGTTAGAAAGGATTAATCAAATTTAAGTTGAATAAACTATAACCAAGTTATAATCGACTTTATTACCTGCTTTTATCTTAATTTTACCGCACTATGTAATCACTATCCAGCCCATTAATAACAGACAAGACTTGCAGTGGTAGAATGAATCTCGCTCTTGTTTCCTGTCTTGTTAATTAAACACGTATCCAACTAATTACGAACATCCCAGGAAACATCTTAAGCGCCACCCTAATCTAAATGGCTGATAAATCTCTCAGACGATCTTGGCTCAATGGCGCATTAAGCAAATACAATACATACTATGTATACAAATTGAGCAGCTATATGTGTTTATAATAGTGCAATAAATGTATTGTATTTGTCAATAATTAATACAAGATATATCTTATATCCCTATAATATAACCGCTCATTCATCTATTACTAACTGGTTTGTTCGTGTGCCGGCTTTTGTAAACCAAATTCTCGCTGAAAAACTTATGTTTTCGCCCGAGTTGAATTAGAAAGCTAGCGCTTAGTTGCTTAACTACGTAAAATGAGTAAAAAAAAAAAACGACAAATTTCGTTTTAATACATCTTTAAACAAAAAAGTAATAATGAAATGAAAGAAAATTACCTTTCAAAGTTTATACAATCTATCCCTGTGAATCTAAATGGCGTGCATCACTGGGTTGAAACGAAGTTTTCTTTGGCACTGGTTTGTGTAATTTTTTTTTTTTGGTTTATACCATCCTATTGTTTAACATCATTGCTGCATGCT
This sequence comes from Actinomucor elegans, assembly GCA_026027325.1. Taxonomy (NCBI): domain Eukaryota; kingdom Fungi; phylum Mucoromycota; class Mucoromycetes; order Mucorales; family Mucoraceae; genus Actinomucor; species Actinomucor elegans. The sequence goes on from JAMSLZ010000019.1 coordinate 26,619, forward strand.
TGTCATTGGTAATTAATGAAAAGCATTTGTGCCATGTCAACTTTTTGCTTGAAATCTAAACTAATAATGATACAACCATTCTTCAAAGCCTATCGGAAAGATTTCAATCGGACTGTGACGGTTTGTGTATACGTCATTCGCGACTTATTCTTTTTTTTCGGTTTTTTCAACTGTATTAAAAAGAACTTTTTATTGAACAGAACAAACCAACCAACAAAAAGACACGCTTTCTAACCTATTAAAATCGTAGCTCAGATAATCATACATGTCCAACCAACAAGCACACGAAGAACAGCAACACCATGATGTTCAAGCCCCGCCGGCTCAGCAACACCAACACCAACAACAGCTTCAGCACTCTCAAGCTTATCAACAATTGAATACGGCTACTGCACCTGGTGGTCAGCCTGTATTTGATTTAGGAAAGTTTTGGTTGGAAGAGATGCATAATGCGGATTCTTTTAATTCCGACTTCAAGAACCACCCTCTTCCTTTAGCTCGTATCAAAAAGGTTATGAAAACTGATCAAGACGTCAAGGTAAATATTTTGTTATAATGATTGCTAAAAGCATTTAACTAAATTATTAATATTTTAGATGATTAGTGCCGAGGTAATCAAACGAAACTAAAAACGAATTATTTGATTTTGCATTGCATTCTAATATTATTGGCTTAAACCAGGCTCCAATCCTATTTGCCAAAGGATGTGAGATATTTATTACTGAGTTAACCAAGAGAGCATGGTAAACCACTCAAAAGCAGAAGTATTTACTCATACTGATATGTTCATTATATAAAAAGGGTGCACGCTGAAGAGAACAAGAGACGTACTTTACAAAGATCCGACATCGCTACGGCTATCTCAAAGACAGATATGTGCGATTTCTTGATTGATATTGTACCTAGAGAAGAAGCTACCAAGGCCAGTAATCCTGTCTATGACCAAAATGCTTATGCTGCCAATGGTAATAACGCGGCTGCTGCTGCTGCTGCTGCTGCTGCTTATTATCAGCCTCCTTATAATCCTACTCAAATTGATGCTGGAGGCTATTACCCACCTTTACCTCAAGTAAGCTGAGCAGGGGATTTTTACGCCAACAGTGTTAGTAACAACTTCTTTTTTATATAGTTTACTAGTGATCAAGTTCAACAATATCAAATGCAGTTACAGCAATTTGCTCAGCAACAGCAACAACAACAACAACAACAGCAGCAGCAACCTGCTTATGAAGAATCCAAAGCTTCTAAAGCTGAACAATCATAAACCTTGCTAATCCAATGTATAGAACCCGTGTCGAAGAATGACAGACTATGCCGTATTATATTATATATAGCTCTTCAAATATGAATAAATCAATAGTAACTGAAAATACACATATAATGGAAATCAAGGCTGTATGACCTTTAGATTCTCAGTCTGCTCTTGTAATCTGGTGCCTGGGTTTAACTTGCGTGAGAAGCAAACGTTGGATCACGGCGTTTGAAATTATACGCAACGACGACTGACCCAACGAACTAGTCTCTTTTCCTCTCTTTTCATTCTTTATTCTACATAAGTATAGCTAGAATGGCGCCTAAAGTGTTAGTCACTCGTATGTTACCACCCCAAACACAAGCTCGTTTATCGGGACAAGATTTCGAATTGATTCAATGGCAAGAAGACAGCCCAATTCCTCGGCACGTTTTACTCGAGCAAGTCCAGGGCAAGTTTGTTAGCTGTGTGCATGAAAAAACCAGTGCTGATATTTATTTATTTTTGGTAATAGGTGTAGACGCGTTGTTTTGTTTATTGACAGAGAAAATCGATGATCAAGTATTGGATGCTGCAGGTAAGCCCATAGTTTGGTAGTATGTATCAATGCTTATGTTTTGAGATACATCTAGGTCCGCAGTTGAAAGTAGTAGCTACAATGAGTGTAGGATATGATCATATTGATGTCGACGCCGTCAAATCAAGAAATATCAAGCTGGGATATACACCTGATGTACTCACTGATGCAACTGCAGATCTGACAGTACTGTTAGCTTTAGGTGCTTCTCGTAGAATCAAAGAAAGTATTCGCGCTGCTGAAGATGGATCGGTAAAGATTAACAAATATAGTAAACTATTGGAGTTTTCTTTTTTAACTAAACAATATATAGTGGGGTAAATGGAGCCCCACTTGGCTTTGCGGTTCGCAATTTACAAACAAGACATTGGGTGTAGTTGGTTTAGGTCGTATTGGAGAAGCTGTCTCTTTACGATTGAAAAGTTTTGGTATTTCCCGCATTGTCTATAGTGGACGTAGCAAAAAACCTGAAGCAGAAGCTCTTTTGGGTGCTGAATACGTTTCATTGGATACACTTTTGAAGGAATCGGATGTGATTACCGTTTGTTGTGCTTTGACAAAGGATACCGAAAACATGTTCAATTATGAAGCTTTTTCTAAAATGAAAAAGTCTGCTGTGAGCTCTATATTGTATATACCATTAAATGACTTCAATTGACATACTATCTTTTTTTTTTTTTCGTTAGGTATTTGTTAATTCAGCTCGAGGCGGCATTGTACATCAAGAAGATCTCGGTAAGTTTCTTTGCTATTGATTTCAAACAAGTTCCTAACAGTATTTTAGTTCATGCTCTGGAGAATAACTTAATTGGTGCTGTTGGTTTAGATGTCACAACTCCAGAGCCTTTGCCACCAAGCCATAAACTATATTCTTTTCCTAACTGTCTCATTCTTCCACATGTCGGTAGCGCTACAATGGAAACAAGAGAGAACATGGCAAATATGACGCTAGAAAACATTCTGGCGGGTCTCAATAACGCGCCTCTTCCATATTCTTTGTAAAAAATAAAAATAAAAAAAAAAGCGTAAGAAGCGTATATTTATCTGACTACTTAATTGCAGTTGCCAGTCAAAGATACAGTTAGCATATATTACTTAAATATCTCTTACATTGAGCTTTGCTTGGATACAGCTGTCCATCTGAAATTGAATTTATAGAATATATATCCCCCAGTCCACTCTTTTTTTTTTTTCATCATATACCTCCTTTTCTCTAAGACGAAGAAAAAAGAAAAAAAAAATGATCATCCAACGACTCTATTCTACATCATCAAAAAATTGGATGTCTCGGCAAGCCAAGGATCCCTATTGCAAACTTGCTAAAGCCAACCAATACCGAGCGCGCAGTGCTTTTAAACTCGTACAGATCAATGAGAAGTATCGTCTTATCCACCGCAATGACGTTGTTGTCGATTGTGGTGCAGCTCCAGGCGGTTGGACCCAAGTCGCTGCTGAGCGTGTATCGAAAAAAGGCTTAGTGATTGGCATCGATCTTTTACCCATTGATCCCATTCCTAATGCACATCTCATTAAAGGCAACTTTATGCGATCCAAGACACAGAACGCCATTCGGCAGATCCTAGACGGACGAGCGGTCAACTTGGTCTGTTCTGATATGGCACCAAGTTTTTCAGGTCATCATACAGCAGACCATGCTCGATCAATGGAATTATGTGAATCGGCATTAACATTTGCTGAAAAAGTATTGGCTCCAGGGGGTTCCTTTGTAGCCAAGGTATTCTTAAAAAAAAAAAAAAAAAAAGTAAATAGATCGCGTCATTGAACTTTTTTTTTGGATAGTTTTTAATGGGTGGAACAGAACATGAGTTTCGAAAGAGATTGCAAACCCTGTTTGCTAAAGTAAAAACAGAGAAACCAGACGCATCAAGGAAGCAGTCGACAGAGGGTTTTTTTGTAGCTGTTGGTTATAAGCCATTGAAGAAAGAGATCATGGCAGAGGATCCTCTCAAGCCAGAGGAAAAGTCTTTACCAAAAGAAGAGGGGTTAGAGTAACTAGGTGGATGTTGTGCATGTGTCACCGCTTTGTATATAAAATCATCAACTCTGGGTTATTGGATTTAACAATTGTTCCCAACCTAATATCACTTTGTTTTTTTGATCAGATTATATCATTAAATTCGAGAATTAGAACGAGAAGACTAAAGAAAAAGGACCATTGACTAACGAAGATTGTGAAATAATAGATATATATTAAGTATTGAGCATGATAAAAGTAGGTGGAGGCTCTATGATAAACAGTAGTTCATAATGAGCATGGACTACTAAATGGATCTGACATTCGAGCAAGATAAACTGATATTTCACGCATTGAATGGTTGAGCTTTGCAATTTGTTAATCTGCACAATTCTATGAATTTTTGGGATCTGAAATTATACAACATATTGAAATAGTGGCGTATAAGACTATGTATTGATTTTTTTTTTGGATATTTGAACAATGTTTTAGGTAATTGATTTCTATTTACAATGGTATTTTTATTGTAAGAAATGAAAAGTCTAAAGCTATTGCTCCAGAGAGCAAAAATACTATATTATCAGAGTTTACTGGCGCTTGGTACGCTTTACCGACATGAAGATGAATGTATCAGCAAGTCAGTGCCAAGAGTGGATGTCTTTACCAAATTTTAGTAGGATATAGTTGATATTTATAGAGATAGATGAGCACAAATAGTGTAAAGAATTTCGTCAAGTTGTAATTATGGTGGAACACAAAGGCAATATCAGCTATCCAATAAAACTAAAGCATCAGCAGCTTATTATACATAATCCAGAAAATCATCTTTTTTTTTAGAGATTACGATATAGCAAGTTCCGTCTACATTTAGGTTTTATGCTATTAACAAGAGTAGTATCGTTGTGCATGCTGGTTGTCCTAATGTATATTTTATGACAAATTGGCAAGAAAAATAGTATTTCAAAGTTCCAAATCCATACATGTCTATAGTTCCCAGACCTTTTTTTTTTGAGTAGTTATGAATCTATGAACACTTAATAATTTGGGCTGCAATGCTTCTATGGATTCCCAAAGTTTTGTTACCTGTTCTTGGTTAGGTATTGAGTAGAAAACTTTGAGAGCACCGTCCAAACTTCGCAGGCCAATGAAACCAATGCTCTTGTAGACCGTTGTAGCATAAAATGAAATGACCTACTCCAGTCGCGCAGCCTTCATATCCTAGTTGATGTATGAAAAGATATACTGATACTTTGTCGTATTGATTTGTAAGCGGCTGAAGAGATAGAAAATATGCCATACTAATATGACCAATCATCAATGAACGCTTGGGTGATTCAAATATCACTAATTTATATACGGAGCCGTATTAGGACTCAATAAAAGATTAGACATGAATAGTATGCTGCTATAATTTTCTTATGTAAATTGGATAATAAATAGTTCTTATTTATCATTACAATATAGCACTGCAAAATGCATTTGCAAGCGTTTCCATCGGAATTAGAATGTATGAAACTGCTGATTGCATACTGTGGCTTGTAAATACAAGGAATATGGCCTAATTAAGATTGAGCTATCTTTCATACATTTTCGTACTTTGTATCCTATGGCCAGGTCAAAGAGAAACAAGAATCTAGCTAACCAAGTGAAGCCAGGCCGTTATAAACGAGACCATAGCTACATTGACATATCCGATGATGACGATAGTCTTTATGAAGATGGTAAAAAAAAAAAAAAAAAAAAAAAAATCTACCTAAATCTCATTGTTCAAGTACAACTAACAAGGCCTGTTAAATAGATCGTATCTCTGAAGCATCATCGGTTATCGATTCAAACGATTCAGAATCGGGATCTTCTCACGAACGTTTTCCTACAAGTGCTTCCAAAGACGATGAAGTAGAACAGGACTTTATTTCTTTGAATACAGAAGTAGATAATCGTAGTAGACAAGAAAGGCGAAGCCAAGAGAGAGCCAATTTGAAACGTAAACGAGTCATCGATGCCTATGAAGATGCAGACGATCCTTGGGAATCACAACTATGCTATCCTTGGATGGATTTAATGAGTATCCCCAGTATGAAGAAGCCACTTTCTGCTGTGCAACTGTAAAACAATCTGTCTCGAATTACCATAGTAGCTAGATACTAAAGATGATTTATGTATTAGGTTACAACGTGAAGTCAATTGTTTTATACAATATTTAGAGCCTACAAAGATTGAGATTAAAATGAGAGAGTATCTAGTGCATCGAATCACAAGAGCAGTTCAAGCAAAGTGGCCTAAAGCGGATGTACTCGTATTTGGTAGTTTCTCGACACAGCTATATTTGCCCAACAGGTAAATTGTGGATATGTTCAAGTACAAATAATCTCATATGGTTAAATCTAGTGATATTGATCTGGTAGTAACCTTCCCGCCTTCAACCCAGGTTCGATTAAGACGATTAGCGAGTGTATTAGAGGCTGAAGAGATTTGCCGCGATCCTCATATTATTGAAAATGCCAGTGTAAGTATATGCATTTTGAGACGGACTTGTTACGTGTATTGAACCATGAGATAGGTTCCAGTCATCAAGTTTGAGGACATGATGACCAAGCTCAAGGTCGATATTATCTTGAATTCGACATCGGGTGTGGAAAGCGCGAAAACAATTAATGACATGCTTATTAGATACCCTGGTGTTCGTCCTATAGCGCTAATAGTAAAGCATCTACTCGCACTTCGAAGTTTAAATGAAGTATTCACGGGTGGATTAGGAGGATATGCCATTGTTTGTCTTGTCGTTAGTTTTTTACAGATGCATCCCAAAGTTGCTTCAGGTGCCATTGATCCTATTCAAAATATAGGTGTTTTATTGTTGGATTTTTTTCAATTGTATGGGCTCAACTTTAATCTGGAAATGGTTGGTATTAATGTCAATTACAATGGATCCTATTATGATAAGGTAAGCGGGATTACAAATCAATCCTAATTTGATCACTTACATGAATATATATGATATAGTCGCGTGTTGTGTGTAGAAATGGAAGACAAGTGTTTTCTATACGTGATCCACAAGATGCTAATAACGATATTGGCATGAAATCATACAATTCATCCAGTGTGATTAGAGCTTTCAAGTTTGCTTATTTATCGATGACATCCAAAGCTTTTGAACTAGAAGAAGAGCTGCGAAAAAACGGATATAAGCATCTGAATCGGAAAAGACTGTCAAGTCCGAAAAAAACGTCAATTTTGAGCTCCTTTTTACATATATCCTCTGATTTCATGAAACAAAGACAGTTGATGAATGATGTTTATGCTGAAAAACGTTGGAAAGGACAAGAAGCTGCAGACAGCTTTCCATTCGATCAAGAATAAACCTTGTAGATATGAAAAAACGTGGGTTCATTTTTAATGTTCGTCGCGTGAAGAAACCAGTTAAAAATGAACTGTCTTTTTTTTTTTAGTGTAACATCTATCGAAACAATAAGCATGTCTCTTTCTTTTGTTACTCCCAGTCATCGTGCTTGAAACACTGTAAACTTGGGTGTATGCTTTATCAAAATGGTCTTTGTTTAATGTAGTCACTTAACATGGTAATAAATCATCTCATATTATTGGACCAAAAAAAATTCTTTTGGGCGGAACACAATTATGGTTGGCCTAGAATCAACTTTTGTTGCAAGGCTTTTTGTCTTGGATCCATTGTTTAGTTTATTAAACCCGTATTCAGTAGAACTATAGAGTGAATCTAACTACTTGTTGTTCGTAGACTAGAAACCACGTGGCTGGACGGTCGCGTGGATAACTCCAAAACGGTACTTGACAAATGAAATCGCTTCTCTAATTGAATATAAAAAAGCGCTTATGGGCCAGCAAAAAAAAACTTTTATCTTTCTCTACCACTATTAAAATTTAATTATGTCTGATTTCACTGAAGTTTTTGTTCATCCTACCTGCGCTTATATTCGCTCTATTCAAGATGGTGATACCATATTAGAAGAAGCCAACTCTGAATTCCTATCGACGTCCTCTATTAATGAATGGCTGCAAAAGAGTCCTCGCGCTAAAGCAACGCTCACCATGTTTGATGATGATACAAGTATCGAATTACCGGTCTATACTCTTCGTCGTAGAAATGCTATTGTCGCGGATCTGCCCGATGCTCCTTTGTTCTTTTGCAAATAATCCAGATCATATAGAGATCATGTTTAACCTGTATATACGTTCCATTATATATTATATATATCACACACACATTATCATTTATCTTCCCCCCCTTAGACTTCTCCAAAAAGAAACACCTCACTCTCTTTTTTTTTTCTTTCGCTAGTTATCTATTATCCAATATATGCTAAATTTGTATACCTTATAATAAAAAAAAAAGACATTTTACATATCCAAAAAACAAAACAAAACTTGACTCTTTCCATTATAAAACACGTTTTTTATCAGGCACCACTAGAAAAATAGGAGGAAGCTCACTGCTGAGATATGTTCATTTCAGAGTCCATTATCAGATGACTTGTACCTTCAAAACTTTAAACTATGTGTTACTATTCCATACCTGCTAGAGTTCATAACCTAAAGCATCTCGTTTGCGCGTATATCATTCGTTACATAAAGTGCTTTATTTTCGATGATTCATTCAAGCTTTAGGATTAGGACGGACATCGGCAAAGCTTTTTATTGGATATATATCAAAAGAATCCCTTCATAAACACGGCTTTGCTTCCTTCCTTCTTTCTTTCTTTCTTTTTAATATAATGGATACTATAACTTTCGCGAACAAGACGCTTGCATTTGTGTACATCCTTAGGGAATTTCGCATATAAAGGTACAAAAAGTCTTGTGAGCTGTTGGCTTTTGTGATACATACGAAAACTTTATAACTCGATAACAAAAAAGCTGTAATCAAGGACGATTATTCATAAGCAATATATGTATACAGAAGCATCGACCACGGTTGGTTAGGCTATTCGAACTAGATAGGCCTGTCAACTGCTTGAATAAACCCCACTATCACTATATTAGTAGATAGAAACACGAGGACAATCCATGTACCACCCTTTCCAAGTTTCAAAAGGTCAGTTCATTTCGCGCATTACAAGTCTTTTGATTGACTAGAAATCAAGTACTGCTTTTTTTTTTCCTTCTTCATGACTATATGTTAGAAACAGATGTGATACTCTATCGACCTTGTATAATCAAAACAAAGAAGCACATTACCGCCTGGTTATAGAAAAAACATGGGCTTATTTATGTACAACCAACCAAAATGTAATTAGAGGACCGTGTGTTTTGTACTTGAAAAAAACCTGTTAAAAAGTAACTAGTGCACGTTCATTTCAACTGATAGAGTGTATCTAACATACATAAACGGTATAATGTCTAGACTATCTTCATATACAATTGGAAACTAGAAGTTGATCAGCATCGAATTTCGCGTCGCATAAACGCACCTGACATTGAAACACTTGCACAGATCTGACGCTGTTTGAGTAAGATGTATAACTTTAATCGCATTAACCTGCCTATAAACAAACAAAATAACTGTTCTTTTGCTGATGTTGCCATTGTTGGAGGAAAAATCTCATTGCAAAGCATTAAAACAAATAAGCAGGAAGAAACTATACAATAATTTGTACTGGCTATTCGGATTTGTAAATTTTTATTGGTCGGTGCGGATGGAATGATGCTTCTACTCGACGAAAAAGTCATAAAAATCGATAACACGTCAGGTTATAGCTTTGATTTTGATAGACTTCACTACACCCTATTTAATGAAAGAGACCTTGAAATTTTACATTAATGTAGACAAAGGTAGCAGAGTTTTAAAGGTATATCATTTTCACCACCTATTGCAATTTTTTTTTTCTTGCTTACTGTTTCACTATATTATTTTTATCATTTGGATTCTAAAGTAACACAAAGTACAAATGTGCGCTTGGTATCCTCCAACCTTATCCAATTGAAATGGAAATCTTTTATTTTTCATTGAGCCCGCCGTGTTTGAACATGATCGTCCAAGGAGCTCACTTGACAAAAATATTTTAATTACAAAGCTATATCCAGTGTGATAATGAATCCTTGTTCATCATGCACTATAACTTTGCGTTCGTTGTTCTTGAAATTCTACTTACTATCTCTTGTCTAATTTTTGAGCTAAACTTCGAAAATATTCAACTAATCCGTAGGGAAAAAACATACAGTATGTAGATAGCCAAAGGCTGCATTTGAGCAATAGTTCATAATCAAGATGGACTGCAGCATCTAGCAGAACTTCAATTTTGTTCGAATGCTTTTGTTAGATTCAATATTTCTTTTGCATTTATCGATTTATTACTTCAATTCGAATCAGCAGTAATAATATAGGGAGTAGGTGCATCCTAAATTTGATCATGTATTTGCTTTTAATTCTTCTAAAACTGCCATTCGAAAGTTTTCACTTCCTTCTTGTACCAAAGTGGGTCTATCAAAGAAACCGTCCTGGGCCTCTTTTTCTCGCCAAGCCCAAAATTTTGCATATTCTGTATCACGACATTCAATAACATCTCTTATCTTATGACCAATTATTGGAAAGAATCTGTATGTATTAGAAAAAATGAGCATCTGTTTTTACAAGTACTGTTGGATGCTTACTTCATGCCATGCCCTGAATCACCCGTAGCGACAATGAGATTATCAAAATCAGGATGAGGGCCAATTACAAACCCACCATCAATAGAGTCAGAATACCAACACACGCGAGAATAGACGATATCCAAAGACGAAGTCAAGGGTAAAAACTCATTAAGGAATTGACGAAATTCTTTTAATGCGACCAAAGGAATCGTGTCTTGTACGTTTGTAGATTGAGTTCTAGGGACGGACACTTGATCTCCCCCACGAGGATTGAGATACCCAACAGGCGAATGCTTTGCAATCTTTAATATGCCATCATGGCAGTAAGGAAAGCCATAAAAACCTTTTCGAGAAGCATCAGCAATCCAGACCGGCAACGTCTTTAACACCTCTTGATCCTTTTTTGATAGCTTAAAATGAACTACAATCTGTCCACTTGCTAGCACCTGGCGATGCATATTGATGATGCTGGGTGTCCAAGAACCTGTGGCCAGAACTAATTGATCGCAATAATGCGTCCTTCCATCTTTTGTCTTGATGCCCACAACAGATTTAGGATGTTGAGGATCGTTAATTATGTCATTAAAACATCCTTTTTCCTTGCCTAATACGAAGTGAACATCATTTTCTAAGCATTTATCATATAGGTACTTGATGGATTCTGAAGAGTTACACCAACCTATTATCGAATTGTTTCAGCCTTTTTTTTTTTGGAATTGTATCCAGTTATACGATACCTCCAACATTGTTGACATAGGCTATATCATATCCTTTTCCTACAGCCTCAGTCAGGAAGGGATATCTGTTTTTGATTTGCTCAGCAGTTAACTCCTCGATATAGTTGCTGTGTCCTGCCTCTTTGATATTCTTGATGCTGTTGATTTCGTTATCTGTAAATCGACTGTTTGTGGCCATGACTAATACACCTGTATTATGGTAGATAGGCCCCAGCCCTTGCTTTGATCTTTCGATATTCCATTTGTTCCACTCGTCTATCGCTTCTATCGCTAATTGCATATACATCTTACTTGAACCATAGTCTATCCTCACAGCCTTACTGATATCTGAAGATGAACGGAATAGGATTAGGATTTCTTGTGTCTGGAACACATGGGACGCGTGTCTGTGTATATGTTACTCACCAGTTGAGGCAGCGTCGGAAATTGGAATAGAACCTCTATCGTAAACCCAGATATCGTAGTTTTTTTCCTTGTCCAAAGATAGAGAATAGGCGGTTGAGAGACCAAAACATCCAGCCCCAACAATGATAATTTTAGAGCCTGCTTTGGGGGCTTGATACATGTCAATTAATAGAAAAAGCAATGGAAAAGGAAAAGAAAAAGGACCTCATTAAAAAAAATGAGTCATTTGTGTAATCGCTACTACAGATAGTCTATCATGTTTAATGCTGATGAATCCTATTTTCCGCGTTTTAAGCGCTAGTATGTGCTTAAAGAGAGATTATAAAGTTAACGAGCAAGTTAGCAGGCCACTCTAGATAGCAAAAAAGATTAGCGAATCTAAATGGACGTTTAAAAAAAGCATTACTATGGCTTTTTGATTATCTCATGAATTTAATATTGCTGCCTGTTAATTTGATTTCCACGGTAAGCTTGAATTTGCTAACTTGAGTTGAATTGATTTAAATATAACAAGAATAACGTGATTGTATGCTTGACGATATAGAGCACGTATTTATACTATAAACTACTCCTCTAATATGTCTCCGATTCTCATAAAAGGCTGTTCAAATGTATGCTAATACTAAGAAATATCTTTGATTTTTATCGGTTACCGACTACTAAACACCTCTTTTTCAAACTATAGGCCACCCAGAATGAGGAACTAAAAAATTGACAAGAACTTTGTTTGCTTTTGCAAGAGCATATGAGTACTAATAGGGAAATACGTACTACCAAAGTATGTCCAGAAGTGGATGCATTATTGAACCCTGTAAAAAAGTATTTGCTGTTGTGTTAATAGACAGAAAAACATTTCTTAAAAACACTAAAACTCTGGTCATAAAATCGAGTATTTTATATATAATAAAATACTCTCCTAAAATGCCATAGTATATTCGGATTTATGCTTGATCTATGCGATTAATACAATATGTATTTCGAATGTTGTATGCGTGCTCTAAAAAAAATCAGAGTGTGAAAATTGGGTTTTAAGCGATACTCTAGGGATTTCTTCTTAAATCGTGTCATGTGTTAATGTTTTGACATACCTCAGTTCACATTTAATGTCGCATCTAATAACTAATACATGTTCAGAATTGCTACATTCATTAGAACTATTACTGTGCTGAGTTGCTATGAATGTATTATACTTTAACAGCTGGCTGTAAAGTACAAATATCGAGAAAATCGCAGATAATGAACTATAGATCACTCGAACTATCTTGATCAAATGCTGCAGGTGAATGGTACATCATGCTGAGATTGAGCTACCGCTCTTTCTTTAACTTGGTAACTCGAATTAACTCAATTTTTATTTTAGAGCACGGTATGTACTTATTTCTGTAGTAGTGTTTTACAAATCTCGGCTAAATGCCGCCTCTGATTAATGGATTAGATTCATAATAAACTATTGAAATTAATAAAAAAAAAACCCTAATCTACTTGAATGGTTTTCTTTTACTACATGTCTTTTACACATTAGTTAATTTTGAACTATCACTACTGAAAGAATGAACAACGATAATAAAAAAAGGCAGTCATAAGAATGGTCTCATCATAGCTTGATTGCAATCATTTTGTGTTTCCTAATGATGTAGTACAATTATGCAGAAGAATTTGGTTAAACTTGCATATATGTATCCAGAGTTTCAAGCCAAAAAAAAAAAAAAAAAAAAAAAAAAAAATTGCCAGTAGTAAATCGTCTGGAGATGATTTTAACAATGTCTTTTATTTTAAACTGAAGGATATTTAACAAAATCATCCTCCTTGAACTTTCCAAGTTCCCATTTGAATCTGGTAACAGTATTGGGATAAAGAATTGTGATTACACCATCTTCGTTTTTATACCAAGAGTTACAAGAGTTGGTCCAAACGGTGCCTTTGAGATCTTTTCTTAATCGAGCCATGCAACGGTCCTGCGCTCTTGATGTCGGTTCTATAATTTCCATCTTTCTCTTCATGATCATTTCTTTGATGCATTTGACTGCAAAATTGACTTGGCTAATGAATCGTGTGTTTGTGGAAAAAAAAAGGGTTAATCAGGTTGTTTTTTTTTTTTTTAAAAAAAAAAGCATAATAGGGAATAAAACGTACGTCTCGATAACTAAAACTACAGAGCTATGGCCTAATATCGTGGTGGGGCCAAGTAGGAAGAACAAATTGGGAAAACCATGGATCATGGTTGATTTGTACAACTGAGGAAGTTGTGTCTTCCATATTTCAGTCAGAGATTGTCCCTTATCACCAAGGACTAATTATTTGAAGGATTAATAAATGATAAATGGTGTGTATAACAGACGAATCTTACTTTCAATGTCCCCAAGAAAGCCTTCTTGGGTCTTGTATCCAGTACCCAAAACCAAAATATCAACCTCTTCGATTTGGCCATCTTCTGTAATGATTTTGTTTCCTTTAATCTCTTTGATGGGCGACCTTACAACTGTTACATTAGGACTAGCAATCGCTTCAAAATAGTCAGATGAAAAGATAAGGCGTTTACATCCGAATTCATATGAAGGTTTGAGTACAGGAATGAGATCGGAACGTCCAAGCTTGGTCAATGTGGCCTCAATGTTTCTTTGATTCTTGTCCTTGAGCCTCTTTGTGATCCATGCATCCGGATAACCAAAGAAAAGATAGTTGAATTCCGTCTACATGCGTTCGAATTGCAATTGAGAAAAAAAAATAAGTCATGTAATGCAGAGATCTTTGCATTATATTACCATAAAGTAGAGATAGAGTCGATAAAGTAAAAGACAAAATGGAATGTATCTGAACATCCATTTCATAAACTCGGAATATGCTACTACGTGTCGAGGGTATACGTGAGCAACTGATCTTTGATAAGAAATCAGTTGGGACGCGTTTTTCACAAGGAATGGAACGGATTGTATAGCACTAGTAGCATATGTGAGTACCAACATATGGTATATGTATATATAACGCATAAAGACGTGCAATGTGCATGAAATCACGTGCGTATACTTTTAATTTTACCTTGAACCACTACCTACGAGGGCAATGCGCTTTCCTTTATAATCGATGGAAGAATCCCACTGAGAAGTGTGAACTAATTGGCCCTTGAAAGCTTTGAATTCAGGTGGAATATGAGGGATACGCAGCAAGCCAGCACCCGAAAACCTATTAAAGCAACTTGTAAGCGCATGTTACAACTGTACGTCTACAATATTGCACTTGCAAGATATCATAATGAACAGAGCTTTCTGTGTATCCTTTTTCAGAAACAGTACGCAAATCTATTCTCCATTGCCTGCGTTCCGTAATCCAAACAGCACGGATAACTTCAGTTTCGAATTGGATATGCGCGTAAATGTTGTACTTTCTGGCTACATTTTTCATGTATTCCAAAATCTCTGGCTGGGGACTATAGGTACTTGACCAATCTAAAATAAAAGCTTAATGGTAGCACTTGAAAATTACTTCTTATTCATAGCTCATGTACCTGGATTGAGGTCTGACCGAAGCGAATAAACATGGCTTGGAATATCGCAAGAGCACCCGGGGTAAGTATTTGCCATCCAGGTGCCACCAAGGTCTTTGTTCGTCTCAAATAATTGAGGAATAATGCCAAGTTTGTTTTGGAGTTCAATGAACGTACAAATACCACTGAACCTTAAGAATTCATTTGTTAGTTTTACAAGCTATAAAAGCGTAAGCAAAGACGAACATACCCAGATCCTATAACTGCCACTGTGGGCTTTTCAGACTTCACTTCTACCATTAATTGATTGGACTAGTAAACTATCAAGTTTAAAAAATTGTATGTATATAACAAAGAATAAAAAAAGGGATAGTTTTTTTTTTGGATATTTATTGACCAGGAAAGTTTTTGTGATCTGATATATGCAATGTATTCTATGAAGATTACCGCGTAACATCAGAAGATTATATTTAAAAAATGTTACCAGAGCATAAATATAAGATTGTGTGCATATGCTTAGTTTTGCATGATTTCCATTTAAAATACCTTAAATATTTGGACTATTTTTTTTTTTTTTTTTTTTTTTTTTTTGCTTCGACATGCAAGTGTTTTATGATGAACAAAGTGCTCAACTTTTTGATTTTATAAAAGTAAAGTCATGCATTGGCACAGAATTCTGAAGTGAAAAAGCTAACTATATTATTAAGAGACGGAATGGATACAAAAACCCTAGAGCACAATTATATGCAAACAATAGAGTAAACGATCGTCGTTTAAACGCCAAACTCCCCCCTTTTTTTTCAGTAAACAAGAGGATATCAGGCTATTGAAGCAGGGTAGGCCCTACATCAATATGTAGTATTTAATATAATCTACCATAAGGAGAATACTTTGTTATTATGCATGGCTATTATAACTGATGTGCCTGTTATGGAGTGCATTGGCTTTGCCAATTACACTTTTACTGTTTCGATTATAAAGATTGGAGTCGGTTAGTAAACACCTTTAGGGTCTTAATTCAATGGTTACAAAAGAAGCGGTAGCTCATTAAGAGTAAGGGCTAATAATCTAACAAGACATTAAACCGGGGTTAGCTGAGGGATCTACAGATCATTATGCGAGTAGCTATGTAGTATTATTAAATACATATACCTATTGAAGACCGAATTGACCCGTTGGGCTTTTACAAATAAAAACCCTTTCCCCCTATATATAACAACGCATTCTGAGCATAAATTGCTAAAAGGATGTGACATTAAACAGCGATTTGGTGGAAAGACCGAATCCTTCCATTCAGACCATTGCTAAATGTATGTATATTACAAACAATCGTCTTATATATACCTTATTCATCGCATTCAAGATAATAAAAAAAATGGTTCTAATATGTATGTTATTTAGCTTTACATGTCTTCTTGTCTTAAAATATGACATTAAGTAGAAATCGCTTGAGGAATATAGATATGCTGATGAGTCGCTTTCTGAAAACATATCATAAGGATCCAATTTTCAAATTTCGTTATTTTCGTGGGGTGCAAAGTTGGTATAATCTATAAATAACGTATGTTAATCGTATTTGAGAGTGTGAAAAGCATACGTTTTCTGCATTTTTTTATAACTGTATAAAATGCTCTAGTTATATTGGATTTCTGCAGAGCAGGTTATTGGCTTTTATTTATTATAACTTGATCATTTTATGGAGGTCATTAATATTCTTTGCGCCCTTAGATGATTTATTCAATAGTACTTGATATACATTAAAACACTTTGTATCTATCTATACTCTTATACTATTTAAGGATCAGATCAAAATAGATCAAAAAAAAATTGTAGATATAATATATATATATATATCGAAGCACAAGGATTGGATTAATAAACGTAGGAGATCTGATCGTAAATTCTTAAATGCTATTACCATGTTGGTATTATCAGATAGCTAATGCGCCATTCCAAGACCCATAGGTCTCAGCATGGTAAACACATTGTTTTAAGCATAAGATGCACATTAACTAATCGGAACACAGATGGCCGAACACGCTCTATCCTCTGAATTAGCGTAAGACATGATCTGTTTAGTCTGCAATACACGATCCCAGTCTCTGTGTAATTATAGTCAGCTGTCAAAATAAGACAATAGAAGCTGTAGGAAAAGCCCTGAAACTATCAGTCCCTGTGTTGAGTATAATATTGATTCTCACGTTCTTTGTTCGGAAGCCTCGCGTGAATGATGAGGAGTGCCAGGAATTATATCTGAAACACGCAAGAAATTCTATATAGGCTTACGCTAGGCTTATTTAAAAATCTAACTCAGAATGAAAGTAAAAAGGGTATATCGCACGACTGCGCGCGTGCTCTTAGTTCTAGAACATTGAGAGTTCAGAAGCAAAGAACAAGATGTGCATTCTGAAGTTAACACTACTATTACCTCCTATAATGTTCTTGAACTAAAGGAGGATAACAATATATACGATGATGATCATTAGTCGGAGCATCTTTTCACTTTTACTATCATAAAACAAGAATGTATAGTACAAATTGTATAAATTGATGCTTGAATGTTTATTATTATTATTATTATTATTATGTATATGTATATCTACAGTAGTTATGTGACATGGAAATGCTGTATTTAGCCTAATAAGAACCTGATAGAGGGTAAATGTGTGGACCTTGAGTTTTCAGTCATATCTAAAGAGTTCGTAGGAGTTGGTAATAGAATGGTTGGTGTATTATTATCTTGATACTGCTCTACGTGAGAACAATGAGAGAATGCAGAAAATAGGGAACTGGGATGGTGATTGCTAACAGAAAGAGGGGGTAACGTCAAATTTGACTGCGCGAGAGATCTAAACGGACCGAGCGTAGGAGAGTTCTCTGGGGTGTTAATATGCTCACTGTCAGAATCAGATAAAGATGACGAATAATGATGAGAATGTTCTGCTACAGAATATGACCTTGTCGAGGGCTTCAATGATGATGATAGTGGCATGTAGGATATTGTAGTGTTTGGTTGAAGAGGACGTATCATCATTGAATGATTCCTTCTTTCTCTGCTACGTTTTGACGTTGAGTTATGAATACGAGCATGACGAGTCAGTTCATCAGAGCGAGAGAAGCGCTTTTCACAGTTTGGATGATTACAGACATGAGGCTTCTCGCCGGTATGAGTTCGGATATGGCGCGTTCTATGTTCCAATCGAACAAAAGCTTTTGGACACATTGGACATTGATAAGGACGCGGTTTATTAATAGCACTACGGTTCAACATGTTTTTTTATGAAAGAGAAGTTGCTTGAGCTGGTGATTTTGCTTTATTTTATAGACTTGGGAAAAGGAGAAGAAAGACGAAAGGGGAATAATTTGCGTGGAAGTGTATAAGCGATGATAATAATAGATAAAAATAAGCGAAAGGAGTCCTACCAAGACTTCTGATATCCAGTCTAGTATCTAAGAAGATAGGACAATTTCTCTGCTTGAATGAGGTGATCAGGTCAGTGTATCACCTTAATTTAGCATGATTCGATTACAGATAAAACCCTTGGTCATACGCAAGTTTCTTAGGAGGTCCATGATTTGACATTATGTATATTAAAGAGCGGGGTCATTGTGTACAGTTAGGGAATTTCGTCAGTCAAGGATCTATTCTTTTGATATAGCACCATGTGGGATGATCTCCTATATAAAAAAAAGAGAGAGAGAGTCTATGGCTTCAGGTCTTGTAGTATCTAATAGCTATAGTTTACATATTTGTATTGTTAGTCACGCCAAACATTTAAATACACAAGTTACAGGCGAAATAGAAATCACCTCATTGCATTGTAAACTTATATGTTACAGGAAAAGATGAATCCGCTATACAAACATATTCATTATACTAGTCATGTCTCAACTTTAACTTTAAATTGTAGAAGATCCGCGCTTTTTCTTCCCCTATTCAAATGTAACACTTTCTTACTCAAGTGAATATGCTTTTTTTAAGTATCTGTTCTACAATTGGCAGCTAGTTTTACATTCCATATTTCAGCGCCAAACTGCATGTTGTGGGTCCATGTACAGTAGTTGATCTCTTGTAATCCCTTGTTTCATATTGCGGAAATATAATAATGTTGCTTTCTTTATTTCCTTTACATAATCAGTACAAGAAAGGTACTCAACTCGAGCTAGTTAATTGGCATAAACGCCGTTGCTTGAAACCTACACTTCAATGTCGAGCGATAGCTAAAAGCAGGGTCTAATGTCGCTAAATAAGAAAACCTGAGATTCTCTAGCTACATTAAGAAAGAGCCATACTACTAATAAAGATCTTGACACACAACATGTGTCCAGAACACTGGGATTTTTTAAAAAAAAAAAAAAAAAAAAAAAAAAAAAAAAAAAAAGGTTGCTATTTAAACAGACTATATCCTATATTCTGAACTATAATATGATCTCTATTTAATAAAAAGGCAAGAAATGAAGCAGTGATCTTTTTTTATCATTATTGAACCCTTTTAATCTTTTTTAAAAAAACTACCACTCATCTGCGGGCTCAAAGCAGTGAAAAAGACAACATTTGATGAAAGGATCGTAATAGGTATTCAAAAAAAAAGAAGAAAAAAACATAAAAAGGATTAAAACCATGTAAAACATTTAATATAACAAATATATTGAAACCAGCCAAATATTTTGCTAGATGCATCGATTCATTTTGCACGTAGATTGGATGCCTAATGTGACATTTGACGGAAATTAGCCTAGAGATTAATAGCTTTACTCCCCATGATTTACATGTAATTTACTGTTAATTGCTAAAATGTAATATGCCCATCGCACTTCAACCAAGCATTAACTATGGTTGATGTATTAGTTTATGATGAACGCAAAATACTGAACAGATGTAAAATTGGATCGAGATTGGTGGAGAGATCTAGAGATGTTTGAAAACGCAATGATTCCTCCTTAAAAATACATAGTCACTTCATTAGGTAAATCTTTTTGAAATTCAGAAACATCTTGTAGTTTCTTTTGAAGCAATAAACAGTATATGCATCTAAAACATAATGTATGCATCTCATAGGTCTATAGCGTTCTATAATATGCTGGTATTTGTTTTGCGTATTTGTAATGTTCAAAATACGTAATTTAGAAGAATGGTAGAGGGAATCAGCGCTCGGTCTATAAATAACTCAAGGAATATATAGCAACCCATTTATTTTATGCAATTATTAATAACCTTTGTTAACTTATCCTTTCCTTGCCTAGACTTTTCATTATTATTATTTTCTTTATTAAACTTTTAGAAGTCGCATATCGCGGAGAGGTGGAGCTTGAATGTAAGTATATATGTTAATAAGGAGATGGGGATAATAGAATACTTTTCATTATTTCAGTCGTTCTAATACCAAAGGGCGATTTTTAAAAAAGAAATGGGTAAGCAATAATTGTTCAAAAGGGCGTTTTTTTTATTATTCTCAAAGTGCTTTTTATTATTACTATTATTAACAAATACACTTAGAAATGAATACACGTTTTTTCTACGATGGACAAGGAAAAAACTGTTGATGAGGGGATCGAAGAAAGCGCCAAGAAGCAAACTAAGCATTACAGCCAATACTCTATTGAACAAAAACTTCTCTTTGTTTATTACAATAGAATTTAGCTGTTCAACACTGCTAAACCTGGCCGTTTAGCTGGTGGGGTTGCTGAACGCACGGTACAAAGATAGGCTAAAAGATCGTAAAGAAGACAAAGGCTGGAATGTTTTCGCGAAACAAAATGATCTAGTTAGCAGACCAAACTCTCAACTTGAAGAAAAACACTCTCAACTACGACGAGAATTTAAGCTCGTTTAGATGACGCAGTGGGTTCTTTTACCGAATGCTTTTCAATTTTCATTTTAAAGAAGAGTAATGTTCATAATTGTTTGAAAACAGAGCGCAACTTTTCCTTCAAAAAGATTACTATTCATTCAGCAGTGAGAAATGATCAACAAAAATTGCTGATCGTTTAGCGCGGGTTATGAAATGGGCTACAATAGCCATGGATTTACTCGAGAATTGCGTTTTTGTTGACGAGTCTTCGTTCAACATCAACATGAGGCCTACAGGAGGATGGCCTTTAAATGGCACTCCCACTATTGTAGAGACTCCTTCCAACAGATCAGTACCGCATACAATATTAGGTGCCATTTCAGAAAAGTTTGTGACCAATGGAATTGAGAAAATCTCAGGAAGACTGGTCCAAGCGAATCAAGACTGATTTTAATAATCACATAAGGCTGCAATTAGTACCAAAAAAACCCACCAGAAAAGGCCATTATCTAAACTTTCTTGAAAAAACCATGGATGAGATGGGCTGCTTTCCTGAATTGAAGAATCAATACATAGTGATGAACAATGCTCCCATCCATACTGCTAAACAAATAAAGACATTACTCTTGAAGAGGACATCGGTGCGTGTATCTTCCTTCTTATTCTCCTGAAGTTAACCCTATTGCACAATTCTGGTCAATAGCTAAAACGCAGCCAATTTAAGGATACTGAAAATTTGACTACTAGAGTATCTGAGACATGCAACTCTGTTCTTCTTAAGCAGTAGAGGTATTGTAGTTGCTGCAGAAGGCATACGCAAGGAGGAGGCCTAGAGTGAAGATGTTGACGACGAAAAAGAACAAGACCATGACGGAGAAGAAGAGAAAAGCAAGTCAGACTGTCGACCGGTTGTACATGCTGTACTATAAGAAGGTAGTGTCAAAAGCTTTTGGAGTACTTTACTACTCTACTGTGCTAACTGATAGTTGCGCATGTACCTCAGTTTAAAAATGAGGCGTTTGGAGATGAAGGAAATACTTTTTAGCTGATGTTATGAGCAACAAGTCATGCATCCAAGAGAAATTATTTGACCATGCAAGCAAGCTGTTGTTGAAGAATGATTTAGACACACAAGAAGACATGATGCTCAAGTATGGTTATCTTCTTAGAAGCGTTAAGGTATTGGTTTGATCAGTTGTATCTCTGTTAGGTTAACTCTCTCTAGGATAATAAACATGTTCCAGCCCGGCGCATATGAGGCATTAAAGAAGGTTTTTAACAAGCAAAAGATGAAGACACTTGAGAGTTCAGAGCCAAGCATATATATTGGACTGTCAGAAGAAGACAAAACACTGTTGAAGAGAATGATTAAATAGTAAAACTTAGAAAAACATGAGTTGGCCTTGCAATTCAAAGCTTTAGAATAACCTTCATTTGTTAGAGTAGAGGCAAGAGAAGCAACACAGACAACATGACGGACGAGATCCTGAGTGAGCAACTTCGACTAAACAACTTACAAAAAAGGCAGTGACATCTACAAGGTGCTGGATATCTTAAAATATACGCAAGTTGGAAGGCTGAGATGCGATAAGCCTATCTGTCGACGTTTGTTTTATTTAACAGGACTGACAGTATCGGCCAATACACAAAGAGAGACAATGAGCTGATGGCATATCGTTATTTCTCCAAACTCTCAGACTGCTTATTCCGAGAAATAAAGTTGATGTTGGAGTATATAGAACATTGTTCATACGTAATTGCGATAAAACTAAAATAAAAGCAGATAATAAAGTTGATCATAACTTGGTTATATTTTATTCCACTTAAATTGATGTGTGTAAAAGCAAATGTGAATGTGAATGTAAATGTGAATGTGAATGTAAATGTAAAATCAAAAATAAAAGTAGAAGCAAATATAAAGAGAATAATTTATTTCAAGTGGTTAGGCACGTTGCGGAACAATGTCTTCCGCATGTATGTTTCAGAAAGAAGCAGCTCAACGTCCTTCTCTTGCCAGTTCTAAGTAGCAGTTGCTGAAGAAAGAGTATGATGCCCTGGAAACTCAGTGTCTATACAGATATAAACGTAGATTAAATGTCACACTTTAGTTCTATATACTCAGACTGAATAGTTACATCTACAGGATTACTATTTAACTGAATCATGATTAATATGTTATGTATTATCGAATAGGATAAAATGTATATATTTCAAATACATTAAACTTATAAATATGTACATGTTGTAATGGTCATACTTTTTTTTTTATCTAGGATTTGCGCACTTGGCAAAGAATTTTCATTTATTTTCTCATCAGTATCTACGCATAAGTATTTATGTAGATCCGAGAAACATAGTATATAAGTAGTTTAGTATTCTTTTTTTTTTTATTTTTTTTTATTTTATTTTTTAAAAAAAAAAGCAAAATATAAACTCAAAGTAAACTAAATCTGTATACTTCAACTGAAATCTTTTCTAGACAATAATTATTACTAGCATAATGCAGAAATAAGGGAGGGAAGAAAATATTAGACTGTTTAATATGAATTTTTGATCTACATAAATGCTAATGTACAGACATTGATGGGAAAATACATGAAAATTATTTTCCAAATGGGCAAATTTTAGGTTAAAAAAAAATAGTACTGAAGCTCGCAAAATGCGCTAATGAGTCTTTTGTAGAAATACAATGCATATATATCATTGAAAAGATCATTTAATGTTTCCTTATATTTATGGAGTTTCCACTGTTAAACATAGTGTTTGAGGTTTCGAGAACTATATTCACAATTCCTGTATTTGGAACGATTAAATATAATAAATATGTATATTAATCATTTAGTTCTTTAAAACGATCTCTCCCTGCTACAGAAAGTAGGTGGCGGAGTATGAAATGTATGCCTTTGATGATGCCACCTTATCAGGAGTTCTCCATTTTCAACATCTTTAAATCTCTCGGCCGATCTCGATCCAATTTTATGCCTGATTAATAGCCCATTCTTGAAAAGAATCATTACATCTACTAAACCCTCCACTTTAATTGAAATATAATAAATATATTATATTTTTATGATTGGCGTTCAATTCTCTACATTTTATTGATTCGATCAGATGATTTATAGATCCCTCTGTCTATTGCCACATCAAACAAGTAGTTCATATTCAGGATGAGCTTTTGCTTTTATTAAAACTATTATTCAACCAAAGTATCGAAAAGGTATAACATTTAAGTGATTGGCAGTGAATTACAAGTATTTCATTATCTAGATCTATAAATCAACAGATCTCTGGACCGATCTTGGTCCAATACCGCATAAGATGAGCAATACATTTTCGGAATGAGCTACTGCAACTAATAAATGCTGAGATCTACTCCCAACCTTTTTGCCAGATTCATAATCGTTGTTAATTCTTGACTTTCATTAGCTAATAAGGTTATGTTCAAATCGAAGTTGCACCAAGTTTACATTGACACGATTTATAATTAGATACGTCATATGTCTTTTAGCACATATATAGGATCATGCTCAACATAGGCTTCGTCAACCAAAGAGACAGGTGACTGTAGGCAGATGACAATACGAAGTATATAATCCATAGACACTTGTATAAAAAAAAAATGAAATGACTATAATATACTTTTTGCCAAAAGATGGATATAATATACTAGTAAATCAACCATATGTAGATTGAGGGAAATAAAGACTAGCAAATTATTTCTGGCCAGCCTCGTGTGTATCGAAACCACTAGCCTTCAAATCCTATGCATCATTGCGCGCTTTTATGACCCTCGTGCTAAACAAGAATGTGACAATGAAATTGTTTCATATAGTGGTAGGTTAGTTTTTATTACCTTTTATATCATAGCAAATCGGCAAACGAGTTTATCCCATTTGCAATGTATGACGGATAATCAATAGGTGTTTTCCCATGGATTTCATATTATGAAATTGTTACAAGACTTGATAATAGACATGCTTGTAGAACAAAGTAATTTGTTTTGCATATTTTGAATATTACAGAATATTCAGCTGCAGCCTGCTTTAGAAACTATTTTACCTTTTTTTTTTTTTTACGAGTAAAAAGAAGAAAAGAACACACACCAAAAAAAAAAAGCTTAAACTGTATCATTCCCCCGGATCTCTTTTTTTTCCTAAAACGGTTTTCACTTGCTTCGACAGTTATGCTTGGATGATTCAAGTGTAGGTCTGTCGCATAATACAATAGGAGCATAGTTGGTATATAACATATTTCAGTACGAAAGAGACTTTTTATAAAAAAAAGATCGACATATTCTTTATACACCGTATATTCAATTATACCATATATAACTGTCGTAGCCATCAGGTTAAACGGAAGTACACAAACCAATAAACTTTGTTTGTTATATGAACGCACCAATACGATCTCTTTTTTAGATTACACAAAAAAAACAAATGATCTCCCACTATTAAAGTATACCCAATATACAAGGGTCATATGTATCTTGGTTCTGTATATGTATAAAATTTTATAATAGATGCATATATGGTAATTCTGGTGCTAGTGACCATTTGAAAAAAATAATAATAATCTAATTGTTACATTTTGATATAAGAAAGTAAGTATGTGCATAGATAGGGTTATAGCATGGATGGATCCACTGAATTTCGATGCATAAGCATATTGTTATTATTTACTGTAGAAGCGTGAATCACCATACGGCGTTCTTTGGAGGAGACCAGCATACCATCTGGGTAAAACCAGAAATGGGTTGCAAACTTGAGCTGTAGTTCAGATACGAGCAACGATGCATTTTTGTTTCTTTGTTGCTGTAACTGCTTTCTTTGAACACTGTCCCACTCAATAGTTTGATCCCACCTTCCCGAAGTCAAACCATTGATGAATTCGTCCCACTCACTGTTAGTGAACGTGAGATGAAGTTTCGATCCACTCAATTCTTTGGTCATTAGTAACACACCTTGACCCACAGACTTTGTCAATTGCATCATGCGTTCTCCTACGACAATATTGCGTCTGAATGCAGCCCAGTTGGTTTCTGTCAGTAAAGGCTCAATCCAAACACGATACGCTTTCATATTGGCATTTCGTTCTCGATCTTTGTCGCGTTCTGCCGCTGCTGCCGCTGCTGCTGTCGATGACCCCGTTCCCACTGTGTTACTTGAATCCTGATGATTTGTTTCTGGAATTTTCACAACCTCATTGGGAAACAAGATGGCAAAGGTGCGCTGAAACTGCTCAAAAGCCAAATAGAGTCGAAAGTAATCTGAATTGTAGTAAATACCGTTTTGGTTCATGCCGTTATCCAAATGAGGCTTCATGTTTGAATGGTTGGTCAGAATACGTAGTGCTGGTTCAAGTAGTTCAACAAGTTGCTCTTGAGATAATGAGCCATTGGCTACTGTGGCTGTCAGTGCTCCTTCGGCCATCGTGACTGACTCATCAATAGCCAGTGTAAATTGGTTGGGTAGTCTCTGTGCTTTCTGTTCTAGATCAGCCATGGTGATACTTCTCATACGATTAATGATATCGTCGCCTATTATATATACATATATAATATACATATACATCACATCAATAAACTATGCCAAAAAGGTTATCAAGGGAGAACCTACGTCTTTGTTCAAATTCACCATGACGATGAGGAATCTTGGGTTTTTTGGTAGGTACCGGCAAATTCGAGATTTCATAAGGTGAATTAGCATCTGCAGAGTGTCTTTTACGCTTTCGCATTAAAGAAGCTTGTGTTAATATGCCTTGTTCTGCATAGCGTTGAAGCAATACAGGTTCACGTGCAATGCGTCCATCTTGGTAATAAAATCCACGTTGTTGAGGCTCCATTACCACCTCGGCATTTGAACTGCCAGGTTGCTGGATACTAGAATAACGATGATGATCTGTGCTTCCACTTGTATGGTTACCTATAGCAATTGTTGTTGTCGTTGTTGTTGTGTTGCCTGAATGATCATCGTTAGCATCACCTATCGAAGATGGGTGATGCATGGGAGAGGGTATAGAAGGGGAGTTTCCTTTAGCAATGGGCGATGCAATCGTAGGACTTTGGTGATGAGCTGCTGCTGGAGAAGACGATGTATAAAGAGGCCGAAAATTTGAAAAAGGTCGAACTGAAGAATAAGGATCTGAGGAAGTATTGTCATTGGATATTTCGGATAGTGAAGTTGTATTTGCTGTCATATTTGCATTACCATTTGTCAGATGAGAAACGGAGGGAAGTCGAGTTAATGGTGATATAGGTGATGCAGACGTAGTGGATGTGACGGAAGAAGAATCGATCCATTTCTGTACGGAATCCTTTTCAGGTCGCTGTAGGTCATTATGATGGTGGCTGTAAGTGGAAGTAGAAGCGCGATGACCTTGTGGATACAAGGAAGTGCTATTGGCGCAGCATGAACTACTGCTTGGTAAACGCACAGAATGAACAGCCGAGTGATTATCTCGAAACACAATGCGATCTTCATGGCAAGGCTTACTGAATTTGATATGATCGCCTAAAGCATAGGACATACAAAAGAGTAGCTTTGCCAATTTCTCAGAATCTGGGTTCTTACGTAAAACCTGCTTTACGATACGAAAAAGATCTAGCAAGTCTTCGTCAGTCAGAATGTCTTCTGCTTGAGGTTCAAATGGCTGTATTTCAGGTGCTAATAAACAAGAGCTATTTACTGGTGCATCCAAGCCATTCATGGTTACAAAATGAAATATACAGTGTATAAAAGAGAAAAAAAAAGAAAAGATAAAATGGAACTTTTTCCTATTTAAAGCTTTTCTCATGGGGAAACCCCGCAACCTAAAGGACTACTGAGTTTCATCAGGAACCTATCAACTAGTGCTTTATTTGCTTAAAGGCTTGATTTCAATTGTCCAAACAACCGGAGCATCTGTTACTATTTCAACTGTTGAATTAGCTACTGCATTTGATGTGCTAACCATACCGCCAAATTCACATTTCAGATCGACTAAAAGTAACTGTTAGCCCATGTAAGGTTTACACAGCATGTACTTACTCATATCCCATTTCAATCCTTTAGTGGTAAGTGTGGCTGGCGATCCAATTGGCATTACACCACAAGTCGGACCTATAGACTACTCTTCAGTTTGGGTTTTCTCGTGTTACATTATGTTGTTTACCTTCCAAGTCTAGTTGGCAGTGTATTTGGTGTGTACCCTTTTTTTTATTATTATTTTCAATCAGATTTAGTTTTTAAAGAATATAAATATCCTTACCTTGTCTAATAGCATAGTCAGATTCTCATCACTCACTAGAATGAATCTTCTTTCAATTTGATCTTTGAGCATATATAGCATATTGATACTAGCAATTGTCTGATCAAATCTACCACCTAAAGCTGGTGTAGCTACGATATCGTACTAATGCATCGTTAGATCTAGTTTTCTTTTACAATATTTTGCATTGATTGACATACGATTTGACCTTGTTCTTCTTCTTTTTCATTCAACAAAGCAACACACTTCATAAAATCAGTAGAGTCTTGATCGCTCACTTTAGTGATTTTGACACTCTTAAAAAAAATCACATTTAGTGCTACAAACAAACTCAATCTTGCACTCTTACCTTTGATTCATAGTATGCTCGAACGTCAGGGCGAATAGAATCTAGATCGCCTCTAATTTCGTCTGGGATATATCTGGTACTAGTTAGCTTAAAGTAACACGTTTGGACTTTATATATATATATAACTTACTGAGCCAACACATCTTGATCATATTTAAACGTGTCATAAAGTCGGTTGGATCCACCATCCGCTACAAACTTGAACGAAGCTATGCTATATGTTAAAAGTCGAATAGAATTCCATTTCAAAAAAAAAACTACCATTCATCCATAATCGTCGAAATGTTTCTAAATGATTAATAGGTTGATTCAACACAATCAAGCAGAACTTTTTGGTGCTGTTATCTATGGCCAGGATATTGGACGGACACCACTGAGTGATATTGTTCATGGCGTTCTTTGTATTTTTCGTGCAAAGTAAAGGGCTTATCTGCAAAGAGAATCGGAAGTTATAAAATGTCTGTGCTGATTTTATCAGTGAGTTCATATGACATCAGCAGGAGCGAGTACAATCTATTAATCAAGAATTTCGATGCTGCAAGTGAGACTACAAGTGAGTTTTGGAGATTACAAGTTTGCTCGCTTGATCAAAGCATTCTAGACCAATAACATCGAAAATGACTCGTGCAACCAATGAAAACGCTGACGAATACTTTAAAAAAAAATGACGCGAATATCTGCTCCAGTACTCTATAAACGGTCAAAAGTCTCTGCTAGGCTGATCTAGTTTTTGCATAACTGGGCAGATCGGACGAAATCAAAATACAAAATAACCATGATGTTGCATACCAAGAAAAAAAAAAATAGGAATCCACGGTTAAACAAACAACCTTTCACCCACTATCATTGGTCGACCCTGGGGACCACCTAGCAACTCTATCCGTACAGCAATAAAGTTTCATGGGAAAATTAATCTGCACTTTTTTCCTTTCCTTGTCAAAATAAATAAAAAAAATGGTAAAAAAAAAAAAAAAAAACGAGATTCCAGGCTGATCGTATGCTAACTTCTAATTAGTCTGCTGCCAACAAACTTAAGAACATTGTTCCTCTTCTCGATCGCGTCTTGGTCCAACGTATTAAGCCCCAACAAGTAAGTGGCGTTATTTGTGATATCTACCTAGCTTAGCTAACCAGTATGAATTAGAAAACCAATGCTGGTATCTATATTCCCGAGAAGGCTCAAGAAGCTTTGAACGAAGGTTTCGTTGTTGCTGTTGGTAAGGGTGCTCTTAACAAGGAAGGTAAGCATATCCCCACTCAAGTTGCTGTGGGTGACAAGATCATCCTTCCTCCTTATGGTGGTAGCCCTGTCAAGGTGTTGGAAGAGGTAAAACACTTTCTTTTGTGTTATGATTTCTGTATGTTAACGCATTATTCGATAGGAATACCTTTTGTTCCGTGATTCAGAGATCCTTGCCAAGGTTATTGAATAAATCAGCACCTGTAGTATATAGACAAAGTATATTACCCCAAAAATAAAACCCTAAATAATTTTGATTTTTTGAAGAATTGCATGGTTGTTCAAGCTTACTGTTGGGAGACGAAAATGTTGCTTTAGTAATGGCATTAAAGTTGGTAGAGGATATATAGTAGTAATGTGAAGCAAGTTTTACAAGCTCTAGTGATTTAATAATATTACTTCAGGTCATATACAAAGATAAATCTGTAAATACTTACATGATTGTCCTTGCTACTGTAAGTAACATACTGCACAAGGTTCTGGTGTTTAATGAATGCTGGCTTGATCAGTAGTAGGTCGAAGCGATCAATAGTAATCTTTCCGTAAGGAAACTAAAGTTGAAGGTATATCTATCTACTCTTGGCTTGGATTTAATAAAGCTAAGCTTGGCAAACAGTTGAACAAAGTTTTTAGCAATTGCAACTGTTCATTCTAAATATGTACTGGTCATTAGATGCGACATTAAACCGAAATGGGTCCAGAGATCTATCCATCATTAACTCTAATAAAAAACGCATGTCATTTATAAATTTCACACTTGGAGACTATAACGTATCGACTGTGTACTATACAGTTGAGCAATGGTTACAATATAGGCATCAGCTCGCTTTGAACACATACTACCGTATCTAATGCAGTATTACACAGAGACCGAGTAAGAGATCTATCGTTCAATGACCCTGGTTTTCTTGATATTATGTGTGTAGTATTTCACAGTTAATCGGTAAAATATAATATATTCACAGTAACTAAGTCAAATAATGACTCTAGTAGATGCAATGTTATATTCTGAAGATTTAATGGTCTTGATGTTGCATTAAACCTGAATCATTTGAGGAATGATATTGGAATAATTAATAGTATTCCTTTATTAGTTCCAAATTTCCCACGCTTTTTTTTTTTTTTCCTATAGTGTGTCAGTGCTTTTTTCAAGGCATACTAATCAGCATGATTTTATCGCATAAAAGGATGCACGGGATTTTGTTTTATATATTTTTGGCTGCAAAATATTCGCTACAACCACATTTCTAGAATTTTAGTTATTTATTTTGCCTATAACAACTAGCTCAATTCAAGAAATTATTGGTTACCTTTAATATAGATTATATACTCCATTAAATTCTTCACAAAATTTGCTAAAACGTGTTGCATCTATTAGGAGTAGTTTGTTATTAGAAAGAAAATGAAAATCCAAATTAAATTTCCAATTCTTAGGTACAATGTAGACCTGCATAAATACTGTTCAATGACCGTCAGCCAATGAACATTAAGGGAGTCTCATAGTACATGTAGTGTATATATTGAGCATCAAGAAACTTAACAAGCTATAGCTGCACTTTAATATGTTCTTTTTAACTGCAATATACTTGTTTCTGTCGTTGACGAAAGAATTTGCTTATTCTTAAAATGTCTCCTAAGACGTTTAAATTACATATATCTACTATTTATTACCTTTTCTTCTATACTTTTTACCTATGATTTCTAAAAATTCTACTATAATGATAACAAAATTAGTTGTAGGGATCAAGGTTATACAAGAATATATATATATAAATCCTCATGCATGTGTGTAGAGCTTTTCCCATTTGAAGTTATCTTTTTGTCAATGAATCTATCTGAAAAAAAAAATACGCTATGCGCTGTGTATTATTCGAAATCCAATTCTGTTATTCTGATTGTTTGTTGCTTTAGATGTTACTGTATCCAGTGGTCGTAGATGTCATAGGCTTGAAGCTCCATAATATCGATCAAAGCATGATGTTTTAAATCGTCATGGCTACTATAGTTTGCATATATACTGCACTATGTCGTGCCATCATAAAGTTTGTCTTAAAGGGTGTAGTAGAGTCCACATATGGTACGTTGCATGTACATACGAGAAGGGAGGAAACATTTAGCCATCTGTCAATTGCATCAGAGGTCTTAAATCACTACTTGAGTTTAATAAGGAACATGCATATTAAATTCTTTGGAGTACTGAACTATGGCACCATTTCTATTGAAAGTATAAATGCAAGAGATATAAACTATTTAGAACAAATTAACATATTTTCAACATCAATGAAAAAAGTCTCTCTAAGAGTCTAACTGGCTTACTACAGCCTCTTTTATTCTTTATATATATATATATATCGCAATAAGGTTTTTAAATCCAATTTGCTGTACATTCTGCACCTTGGCACTCCTCAAAATCTTCAGAATCCTAATAATCGTATCAAGAAGCATTAGATGAAGCAATGAATAAGTTTTTAATAGACATAAAATGATCTACAAAGAGCCAAGCCAACAGAAAAACATATTTCATTCAAGAGAAGCAGCATTATATAAACCTAAAGAAGCTCTGGACGATTCTGTTTGAGATGCAGCATTACACGTCGAAAGGTTCAAAACCCAACTAATAATAATACACTCAGATAATACAGCAGCAACTAGCACTGGTTCAAGTCGAATACAACAAATTCAACATCAAACCAGTACACAAATGGATTCTACTAACTTTAGTTTTCTTTATCAGTTGAATAGGGCTTAGTTCACTAAATATAGATGTGTCTGCGTCAACAGAAATCAAAAGACCATTGCTATAACCACATCGGAAGTCATAGCGAAGGCAGTGAACACTATGGCATGTATCATTTACACTGGCTCCGTTGCCTGAAAAAGACGGATGATATGCTCATAGTTCCTGCAGTTAAAGCAAAAACTATAGTAGTTAATATTTATTCTTTATTCATTTACTATTTAGAAGGGTATGAAAAAAAAAAGCCTTAGAAGGTTTACTACAAATAAAAGCAGCTCAAAGAACATAGTACCGCATTGAAGATTTCAATATACAAACAATATCTTGTTGATCAAAGTAAACTCGAACTTAGAAGGTGCATTATTATTGACTTTGTAGCATAATTTCCTGTTTCATATATCCTTCAAGGTGAAAAGTTATCGTTTCAGGATCTCGTAGAAGTGACCTTTTTTTTTATGTAAATAATAACTCTTCACCTTGAAAGATATATGAAACAGGAAATTATGATACAAAATAAATAAAAGCGCATATTTAATTCAAAACTACGAGAACATTCAATGAACTCGTGTGCAGGATTTGCCAGGCTTTTATAAATAAGGCATATATTTGATACCTCAGAAGTCACTACGGCAAAACTTTGGGTGGTAATTGTGCTGGTACTAAGGAGGACTATGTTTGCGTGACAGAAACGCCGTTGAACGATTTAACGGAATTATACTAATATAAATCGTATACTGTTAATACGTGTTTCTATCCTAGTATATATGTAACTACTATTTGAAGTAATAAAGATATCAACCTTGCCAAGATTCAAGAGCTTGTATATCTCCTCTCCTTATAGGCAAGTGTGCTGTTGGTGGGATAAAGGCTGGCTCTGGTAAAATGGAGGCTTTTGCACTAGTTTTGACACTTACTCAAAAGCTTATTTTTCAAATAGCAGTGCAGACTTGAACACTTGTTAGAGGCATGAGCATAAAAGAGCGTATCGTAGTGAGTAATATAGGTAATTTGTGGCTTTCAGCAACTCTGTATGAATCCCTGATCACCCAATATGATGTGTAGATATGATGAAATAAGCCAAGAGATCATACATTACCGTTACTATGCCTAACAATCTAATGTCAGGCAAATGTTTTGACCAATTTTTGCCCATATATAATCAATGTAATTTGCAACAGTATATTTATTTTTCCAAATAGGAATTTCAAATAGTTGATGAAGCGCTTGCGAGATAAACTCGAACTCCACACCAAAGCGTGTCAATACAGCCACATCGAACTGAATTTCATACAATTCGTTTTTTACGAAAACGTAACTGAACCCCTGCGTGATCTCATTGGGCTGTGTGGAGTATCAATTAAATTCTCAGCGAATCTAATCTTATACCCAAAACTTTTAGTTAATTTAAAGCGTTTTTGACAGAGCAAAAACATTTAGATCAATACAAACTCTATTAACGAGATTTATACAAATCATCTGAGCGTATCGGAAAATATGAAGATTATTCCATATCTGTTGACAACTCTGAGAGTTATTGTGAGTTATATGCAATTTCTTATTTTCTTACTTTACAGTAAAAAACTGCGTTGTGCAATATAGAAAGCGCTACAAAAAAAAAAAAGATGTATACATACTGTATAATGAAAAAGTTATGTTTATATTAAAGGTTATTCCTTGAAAGTGTTACCTATATTGCTTAAAACGCGGGCCAAGGATTGAAAATATAGATCCAATCGATAGTTGCCTTGAACAAAATGGCACTCCGGCTACAGCGGGTTAGCATTTAGAGTGGAACCCATCTGACATTTGTGAAACTTTCTTTCACTTTCTAAAGAATAAAACATGAGCGACGACGGTGAATGGCATACAGTGACAAACAGCAAAGCGACGCATGGGCATGCTACGCCTGCACCTGTACCCAGCCAAGGCCCCAAAACAAGACGCAAATCTAGATCACATATCAAGGCTTCCAACAAACCCAAGCAACCAGCTAAGCAACAACAGCAGCAGCACCATGCAAACAAAGAGAAAAAGCCCAATAACTCTACTACTGCTAATCAAAAAAGTGCAGCAAACCCTTTTCATGCTGTAGAAGACGATGATTCCGAAGAAGAAGAAGACGATGGTCAAGTAGATCCTATTGATATCCCTGTTCCGCCTTACCATACGACCATTATTGTGTCCTGTCCTCTCGAGGATTGCGAGTCGCCTATTCCTTTCATGGACACGACTTCATTGGCCAACCATTTAAAAGAGGATCATAAGATTATATTCAAGAATCTCCACCATATGTATATGGCTTTGGACGCTTATTTGTCGCGTTGGGCAAAAGAACTCGCCAAAAAGCCCATAAAAGAGTTTAGCCAGTTGGACGATAATAACGGTAAGGATACAATTATATTGAGTCAATAGGTGTGGTCTAATTGTTACAATGTAGTCTATGTGATTGATCCTGAAAAGTGTAGCTTGGATAAAGAGATTCGAGAAGATATGCAACGTGCGAAGCTGGTAAGTTTTGAAAGGCTGGATATAGTATTGCGTATGTCTTACCATATTCTTAGAATGAGGTATTGAAAACTCAACAGAATGAACGCGAAACAGATTCCAAAGCTCCTAGAAAATGTCTCTTCTGTAAGATTGTCTGTGACAATAGGTATGGTTACCAAAAAAAAAAAAAAAAAAAAAAAAAATAATCGCTATTTGAATTATATTTCGTAAAACTAATATTGTATACTTAGGGCTTTGCTATTTCGACACATGTTTGCTGAACATAACTTCAATATTGGTTTACCTGACAATTTGGTCCATGTAAATGAGTTTCTTGATACATTAGAAGCCAAGTTATCAAGGTATATAATCTACATAATTCTATGAAAATTTTCTCTGACCATATTATACAGTCTCCAATGTCTCTATTGCGAAAAGACATTTACTAGTCCAGCAGTTTTGCGTAAGCATATGAGAAAGAAGAAGCATTTCAAGATTGCCTCCAAGAACAGACAATATGATCGCTTCTATGTTATCAATTACTTGGAGCCTGGCAAGAATTGGGAGAGTTTTGAGAATGATAATTACGATAGCGAGGACGAAAAGCGTGATGAGTAAGTTGGAACATGGATCATAACTTGTTTTATGGCTAACCAGGTGGTATTTAGATCTTGGGCCGATTGGGAAGAAGATGAACAAGAGTCTACTATGTGTCTTTTCGACACACAAGTCTTGATTTCACCTAAAGAAGCGTTAGATCATATGAAGACAGCACATGGATTTGACTTGAGTCAACTTCGAAAGAGCAAAAGTAGTATACGCAACGCTTATTCAACCAAGTTATACTAACTAGCTTCTAATTAGATTTGGATTTTTATCAAATCATTGTCTTGATCAACTATATTCGCCACCAGTCTTCTTTAGGCATATGTTTTTCTTGTTCAAAAACATTTAAAACGGAAACAGAATTGGCTGATCATTATGTGAAAGAAGATTGCATTGCCAAGTTTGTGCCGATGGATGCTCCATTTTGGAAAGATCCTCGCTTTCTTATTCCCACTTATGAAAACGATCCTTTGTTAACTGGTTTTGAAGATGATAATGAGGATGATGAGGATTTGGCATTATCGGACGATGAAGCGAATAAAAAGTATCTCCATCAGGTAATGGAACGATCTCTATCCATTTCAGAAGAAGGTGGTAAAAAAAATAAATAATATTGTACATTTATAATAAAATAAGACAAACGCATTGAAGTAACCAAGAATGAGGCGTTGAACAAAAAACAGAGGATACATATTTCCACTACTGGCATGCTGCATTTGGAGCTTGCAGAGTCAAATAATCTTAGGATATACCTTACGATGGCACCATGCATATGCATATGATAGCAGTTATGACGAGTTGAACTATTGTGTTTGGATAGCTATTATGGATCTCCTTACCTATAATGTCTACAATGATAGAATAGCATCTAAAGCAGTTAGTAACGAGGATAAAATCATCGGGTTTTAGCAATACGTAACGTATAATGTATTGTTTTAGATAGATACATTGGTATAAAGGTAATCTCTAATGAGGAAATCTTTACAAGTATACATATATTTTGTATGTTTTCTCATACAGCCTTTAACCCTGTGATTGATCTTTATCCCATGATGAGCTTTTCAGACAACAATAGAACAGATGGTAATTTGTGGTAAACCTGTCTCTTTTTTTTTGTTTCCAGAAATTTAGAGGCTAGTTGTGCAATGTCGCGTATATTTATAATATGCCAGTGATCCTATCTTTTATTGGTTTATTATAATAATCACTTACACAGTTATTCAACAGAAGAGCATGGCCAGTATAAGTAGATTATGAGCAAGTACATAGAATTTTTATGATCTTCTAACTTTTAAAAGCATCAGCTCGACTATCAATTATCGCTAGTATGTGACAATTAAGAGCGAGGACATATCGGTAAAACGATCGAATCATAGACTTAACCTTACACCAAAGGGTTTTATTTAAGGTTAGCATTGGGTCGCCTCCAGCTTATTACTAAGAAGCTTAGTCGCTTTCCTTTGGCAGCGATAAATTCTAGTTTTTTCTTCATATAATTCTCTGTGAAGCGAGATTTAAGGGCTGAAAAATAAGAATTAAATCCAAAGCTTTTCACGCGAATAATAGTAGTGTACAGACTTGTATTTTCATCGTGCTTAATTCATACTTCAGCTGATTGCAAAGGAACTTCTGTTTATATATTGTTCCAAGCAGTCTTTTGGCCTTTTCACTAACCTTTTTAGTTAACCTCAGTTGTTTCTGAGACAAAGAACTATTAATATACGCTATATTCTATTGACAATACTTTGAACTGTGAAATTAGGCAATGCGGCTATGTTTGATGGCCTTTTGAAAGAATACTCCGTTCTTCTAATATAGAAAAAAGTACAGAGATTTGTCTCTTCGCGATGGACATATGAATAACAGCAGGTATTTGCTAAATTGGTCAAGGGCATATTTGAATGATTAGTAAAATGAGCAAGATGTGCCATTACTGAGAAGTGTGACAGAAATCATGCATAATTGGTTGCTGTATGAAATTCAACTATTTTGAGCATCCCATATGGAAAAGTATTTCAAAGAAAAAAAACTACAATCAGTTTGAATGTAGCTAATATGCCAAGATATTTTATATATCGTATATAGCTTAAATAGTTTAAATAGATGTAAATTTATGCGTTTTAGTTAAACTTCAGTTAATAGATTAAAAAAATCGCTCGATTATTATAAAGTGAAATTATATTAATATCCAACGTTATAGTTATGTTTAAACTCTACAACTAACCGATTAATAGACCATTGGCAAAATAATTAGTTTTTCAAATAAAGATAATAGAGTAAGAGTGGAGATAGTAGTATAATGGTAGCTTGAATGCTGCAAGTAATGGAATTTTAATTAAAAAAGGAACCATAGACAGGATCTGTGCCCTGAAGGATTTGACTGGTTCTAATAAAAAAAGATTCTTATACAAATCAATATTCTATATACTGCATACGCTCAATTTTTTATTTTATTTCGATCATTCTTGATATGCATTTTGACCTTACCTTTAGTTCCTTCAACAGTGTCTCTGTCTCTCATACCCATAACATTCCCCGGTACCAGTTTACAAAACTCACCAAACTCCATCTTTACAACATAAATCTTCAAGAGTACGTATTGTTTCTTCCTATTGAGTAACAGAAAGTAGTTTTTCTTCTTTACATCACTTTCACACTGTAATCATGTTTTGAGACTGAGAGAAATTTCTTGATAACTCATTTTATATGGAATATAAAGAAAAACCAAGACTCTCTAAAAGGGCTTGAAAAATTTGATTTCGTCTTTCTTTTGAGTGTTCTCGTAGTTTTGTGAAAACATTTTATTTAAGTCATGAAAAGTTTGCTCTGCTTTGAATTAAATATGCGCTTTTATTTATTTTGTATCATAATTTCCTGTTTCATATATCTTTCAAGGTGAAGAGTTATTATTTACATAAAAAAAAAGGTCACTTCTACGAGATCCTGAAACGATAACTTTTCACCTTGAAGGATATATGAAACAGGAAATTATGCTACAAAGTCAATAATAATGCACCTTCTAAGTTCGAGTTTACTTTGATCAACAAGATATTGTTTGTATATTGAAATCTTCAATGCGGTACTATGTTCTTTGAGCTGCTTTTATTTGTAGTAAACCTTCTAAGATATTTTTTTTTTCAGATAGATTCATTGGTAAAAAGATAACTCCAAATGGGAAAAGCTCTACACACATGCATGATGATTTTTTTTTTGTATAGCCTTGAGCCCTACAAGTGATTCTGTTATTATTATGGTAGAATTTTTAGGCAAAAGTAATAAATAATGAGTATACAAAAGAAATTTTGGGTTTTTTCGATAGTGTAAAAAGGTGAAAGAAGTTAATGCTTGAAAGGAAAGAGCGTACGTTATAAATATACGTATTAAACGGACTCTACCAAACAGAAATTTCGAAATAGTTTATCACAGCAATAAACTATGAGGGTTCACGTTAAAGTAAATAACTACAGAAATTAGCATTTCGATAATCTAAAAAAAAAAAAAAAAATTAAATAGATGATTAAAAAAACAGATACGTGGTTTGCAATCGAAAATGTAAATTGAAATTAATCGAGAACGAGAGTGTATTTAACTCTTAAAGATAAATATAAGCGTCAGAGGTCTGAAGGCTAAACTCATAATGATAAATGAATTTTGTTTTGCAAATCACTTTTGGTCCAGTGCTCTTAACCGTTTGATTTGATTTTTTAACTTTAACTTTGCGCTTGCAATATTTTTACACTTATTATCATTCATATATTCGCTTGCGATAGATGCAGATATATTTAATTTGACATTGGTTGTGGTAAAGACTGGTATATCTAAATCAGTATTGCTTGAATTCATAATAGATGTAGTATTGTTGTTATTAATTGTAGTATTGACAGATGCATTAGGCTCAGCATTGTACTAAATGTAGGCATATTGATGCCAGTTGTGGCAAGTGCAGATATATAACTACTATTATTATTTTCTTGAAGAATATTAATCAATAAAATACGTTTAAATTAACAATATCTCGCCATTTCAATAAAATAACCGAGTAGACTATTACTATAGCTAATAAGTTATGTGATTTTTTTAAGACATCTATTAAACACGTTTACTTCGGTTTGGATCCCTTTTTTTTATTACATCAAATGTCGGACGAAACCTTTTTTTTGAAGTTTTCTATTAGGAAAAGAAATTCTTCCCATTGGGTTAACTCACCAATCAAAATAATGTAAATTTACGAACCAGTTCAAAGTTTAGATTCATTTCTAAATGGAATGCCTTTTGAATTCTATTAGAAGATAAACAGATAAAAACTGTACGGAAAGCTTTTATTCAACTAAAGTCTTGCACTTAGGCTAATTATTGATTAGTTAATGAATGATTTCTTGAACTAGATTTTGTAGTCAAACATGAAGGAGCCAATTGCATATACATATATGTACTCTTCCAGCTCCATGTCCTGAGAACGATATTAAATGTATCTTCTCCCTATCAAATTAAGTAGACCATCTGAAAATGATATAAATCTTCTCATAGAAGCGAAAAAACCTGTTCTAATTATATAGCATTAGGCTTTTAAATGAAAATAAGCCGCTGATGTTTCAAGCCAAGTGATATGTACGCCAGACTATATTATGCCAGTTATCGACAATGGTGCAAAGGATTCAATCATGCTGATTGTCCCTTGCTTGATTACTCTTGTCCATGCATGCATGTTTGTTTAGAGCTCCTTTCGATTGTATCAAGATGTATCTATAATATCAGGTTTGTAAATCGATTTTCTTGGCGAAATGGTCCAAGTCCGTGTACCATGAAAATGTTTTCTTCTTTCAATACAATATAGTTTTGGGCCATTATACAATGACTCATTTTTTTTGTTTTATGTATGTATTGTATGTCAGCGCTTGTGTGCTTTGCTAGATAATAATAAAGATAAATATATATATATATAAATGTATATATAAGAAGGAAAAGGGAATATGATATATAGGATAGAAAAGGAAAAGAAGCTATTCTTCATTGAGTGTACCTAGTTCATTAC
Organism: Actinomucor elegans; assembly: GCA_026027325.1. Classification (NCBI taxonomy): domain Eukaryota; kingdom Fungi; phylum Mucoromycota; class Mucoromycetes; order Mucorales; family Mucoraceae; genus Actinomucor; species Actinomucor elegans. Next base: position 67,140 of record JAMSLZ010000019.1, read on the forward strand.
TGCGTCGAATAGAAGGTGTGGATGAACCTGATGATTTTCTCGATGCATCCAGTGATAACTTTTCATTTTCTTCTTCACTCAATGAACCAACAGCGCTATCGTTACTGATGCCGGTACCTGGAACAGGTTCTTCCTTAACAACGCTAGACCAACCAATGCCACTCATTCTACGCAATGCCTTGGCCCAACCTCCATTGGCAGTACCACTAGTGGTTGTGGTAGACACAGACCTTTCTGGCTGGGGTGATTTTTGAACAATGGAAGAATGTCTACGTCTGTCTTCAGTAGCACTGGAAACAATGTCGATGTTTTGCTGAGAAGAGGACTTGTTAGGTGGTGGTGGAGGTGCTTTGGCGCCCCAGTAAGAGATGGTACGTCTTCTTTGGCGGTTATTGACAGCAGTAGATTTTGCTGTAGCTGCAGTCGAGACTGTTTTTGTTGGAGCAGGCCCACTGTTTTTTGCTGGTGTTGCAGATGTTTGCGCAGCGGTTGGTTGATTTGTTGTTTTGGAAGGCTGGTCAATACTGAGAACATCTTCCAACTGCTTATTGTTGATAATCTTCATTAGAATCTTGTTCATGTACAATTGAAGTGCTCTGTTTGTATCCTGTAGTGTCTTGATTTCCTCATTCAATTCTATTCTATGGTTAGACCACTTGCTAAAAAAAAATCTATTATAGCATACTTTGAATAGTTTTATCTGATTCAGATTCTTTTTGATTATTCCAGTCTGGTATCGAAGAAGCTAATTCCGCAGCTAGATTTAATCCCCCTTGATTGCTTGATGTACTAACAGACTCTTTCATTGTTGGATTATCATCCACCTACATGGCGTATTAATGGTTGTTATAATCTAGAAATGTTTCTATTTTACCTGCATAATTGGATTGGTCATAAATTCACCAGTAATTGTCTTTTCATGTAACAAGATTTGATAACTCTCATTGTCTTCCATTAAAGAACGATTTAACTGCTTAACATTGGATATTTCGTGCTCCAAATGAACTACTTTCAATGACTGGAGTTGAGCTTCTGATTGTTGTTCTTGTAATAATGATTTTTGCTTATCGACTTCGTTTTTGAGGTCTAGAATCAGCTTGTCTTGCGCTTTGATTGTTCTCTGTGCAATCTTAGCTTCTCGAGCATAGGACGAATCAATGACGGCCAATTTAGGTGTAGGTCTTTCTTCTACAGTATCATCACCATCTGTGCCACTATTACTACTGACATTCTCCCCGATATCACCTAAACCACTTGTGAAAGGGCTCATAATACCCAGTGTTTGGGCGGTAACACTGCGTCTTCTTGGTGTACGAGGTGTACGAGGTTCATTCAAGTTGTTTGCACTGAGACTGCGAATTTGATTATAAAGCTCTGCTTGTGCTTGCTGCCATGATGATTTTTCATTCTCATATTCTTGAGACTAATAAGGATGGAATTTAATTACGAATGGCCGCGGAACTAATTAATACTGACCTCTGTAATCAGTTTCTTTTCTGCATCCCTTTTAGCTTTTGTCAGTTGTTGGATTTCTTTTCTCAACTTGCTCATATCCTGTTCCTGAGCATATAATTGAGTTTCCAGGCGCGCTTGGGTTTTACTGTAATTTGAGTTATCCAATTGAATAGCAGCCATTTTCTTTTTTTGGTGGTCATTAGGGAATTGAATATAAAAAAAAGCACGGTGCATGCTTACCTGTCTCAGATAATCATTATCATTTGCAAGTTCTTTCTGCTGTCTCGATTGATTATCGATATCATGTCGAAGCTATATAATATGTTACTAATTTGTATTTTCCGAATGACTCGCGTTCTACCTCATTTTCAACTTCTTGACTTTGCTTAATCTGATTTTGCAAAGATTGAATCAAAAGCTGTATTTCATCTGTAGTCATCCTTCCCCAATGTCTCACTTAAAAGAAAAACAAAAAAAACTGAATACTAAAGGGCTGATAAGGATTTTTTTTTTTTTAAAAAAAAAAGAATAAACAAAGAAAAAAGATTTTTCCTTACAATAACTGCCATAAAATACTGTAACTGCCTTGTGTTACGGGTAACATGTTGTGTTCTCCTTTTCAGGATTCCATACAACAGCTTATGAGCTGCTATTGAAATCATGGGACCTTATTCAGCCTTCATCTTGCTCGGATGGTTGAGCATTTAAAGTAATTTTTCGCGTTTAAAAATGAATAATGCAGCCAATTCGCGTTCTATCAGCGCGATTCACTCAAACAGTCGGGTAAAAAGCCAGTTGAAAAAGAAAACGCTTCTGAACCTTAAATATTCAATCACACAAAGAGGTACTACTGTTAAATGACTTTTTGATAATCACATATTACACAGGAAAACTGCCTCACAACTTGATCTACTGTACAGCGCTTATTTTTTATTTCGATTTTTTTCCAGTTCACCTCGATTGTTTGAGATGATGTAAAACATAGTAAAAAAGTAACAAAAACTTGATTGTGCATGTGCTTTCGCTTTAGAAAACTTGGTCCTGATGTGAGAAGTTTCGGGTATTCAATAAAAAGGCCTGTCTAGATATGGCTAAAAGCCTAAATGACAATTGCTTATTCAAGTATATTATAATATGACAAGGCTGGAACAAAAACTGTAATCATAATTTTAGTCTGTATTCTCATATGTATAGGTTGTAAAATGAGTTTAAAAAGTCTTGCATAAACGCATCATTTAAAGTGTCCAGTCCAGTGAAGGTTGTCAATTGAGAAAAGCATACTCGTTTAATAAAACAATTCAAGTAGATTTGGATTTTTTTTTTTAAGATTCATCGGCTCATTTTTAGCATGGGCTACTAATCAGATGCGACATTAGACCGAGATTCGGCAAGAGATCTAGCGCTTGGCGGTACTCTATGTTAATTTCCCAGCGGTGTTATTCTCGCTTTGGAGATCCAGTGATACAGGACGACACATATAAGCCAATAGTTTGGATGCTCAATATATTTTGTAGACTTTTATTATATTATTTCAAGTAGTGCGTCTTTGTAGAAAATTATTTAATTGGATACTGATCCAGAGTGTGAAAAATAATTTTATATAGGAATTGTCTAGAGATTTTTCAGGTGGTCCTAGTGTCCATTGAAATTGTTCATAGAAAAAATCAAGAGAAGTGTTACATATTTTCAGGAATTCAAAGCTATTCATCGACTATACATTATTTTTAAAAATATTGGCATATGCCTGAAAAAAAATGGCTCACTGCCATATAATAAATTTGGTACATGCCACATATTCTTACAATTATAGCCAGTTGATTGATCCCAAGGTGAGGTTTACAACTTTAATTCAGTAACACCAAAGGATAATAATATAGGGGCGCACATCCACATGAGTAACGCGCACTGTTCGACTTTATTTGATATAGGGAATAATTGGTAGATATACTGAAATATGCTATATTAATTGTGATGAAGCTACAAAATGACACGGTCTCCATTGATTGTTCGCCGTGGAAAATGGCTAATGAAACTTGAGTGCCGATACAGTTAGTATGTGCTATCCAATGATGGTTTCAGCATTGTTGGTACACATATAAATCTAATTTAAGATATGTAAGACTATCAGAATACTTGATATTTCAGCAGCCATACTGGCCAAATTATGTAGATTTACAGAGATGACTAGTATTCTGGTGACGGTATCCAGGGACACTGGCTGCTTTTGATAATATACATATTCTGTATGAAATTGATTGTTGCAGTCTAATTACTGTGTTCGAAGAATGGTTTCACTTCGTTAGGAAACCTCTCAACAACTATGACATTCTCCATTGCATCCCTAAATACGATAGATTAGTAATGATTCATATATGTATGCTAAGGCAACAATGCTGTATTCATTTATCAGGAAACATTATCCATGTATTTGTTGTGCGGACGACTTTAAACAATCCGAGATACTGAAGCAGTGCCCCGAAGCGATCCACCTGGAGTACTCACCTCACCATCAGCACCAAGACAACATCGGAGGTCGTCAAGCGATCTCTCAGTTGGTTGAACCACAAAGCCAACGGATTGAATTCTAAGCATAACAGCAACAACAGCATCTACACAACACCATCATTTGGCAAGCAGAAACACCACACCAGCCTGAAAAATTACATCTACAACAGCAAAAAAATGACAATATAGAACGACAGGTGAGAACTTGGGTAGTGAAAGGCAAAACTTTGAAGATATATCCTTTGAGCCATTCGATTTTGGTAATCATTTAATGACTAGTAACGCAGATGCCACCGATGTCTTATCTAAGATGCAGCTGTTGCTGCAAAACTGCATATAGAAATTATCACTTGAAAACCATGTTCATTTTGCGTTGGCAAGGATTCCAATTTTGCTCCTTTCTCCCGATCATTACTCAAACGATATCAAACCGTTCTTAAACTATAATAATTTTAACACGACTATTAGCCACACCTACAAGCTGTACAATATTGTTAAATGGCCCTTGTCAATAAATACTGCCACCGATTTCTTGGGTACCATTGACGATTTGGGAATGAAAGCAATCACACAAGGTCAAGCGGAAATACTGTTCAGGCGCTTGAATATACTCATTCATGTACTTAATGTAGTCAAGGCATTAACTGCGTTGGTGAGCAAGCTGCCCTGTGTAGCCTTTAAAGAAAAACTGCCAAATCACGGGCTGAGTACAAGCATCGCTAAATATCGATTCTGATTGGTGAAAGACATTGCATGAATTGTGTTTGATACATTCTTGCAACGTTTTTTGATATATTATACAACCTTTCCCCAGATACAGACTTTGCCTGTGTTGCCATTCTTTAGCTATAATTAATATAAAAGCTTTATCGACGCTTTAATATATGAATTCAATCTTCTTTCTCAGCCTTCGACTTTATAATATTAAGCATTTAACTAATGACGTTCGATCTGGTTCGTAACGATCGTCTATATCCTTGCAGAGCTATTCTCTAATTAAGCTTTATATTATCATAGCTTATTTTACTCTCTAATAATAAAGTAGTATTTAAAAGTCATAAATGCATAATCATACTTCAAAATATTTCTTTTTCATTTAGTCAATCAACGGGGTGATCTGAGCTTAGACAATCGGGATTATATTTGGTAGTCGGCAATTCAATATATTTTCTTTTTGACTAAACCAATCTTGAAACCCAAATAAAGTTACTACTAGGCTTATAAACATGTTCAGATACACGTACAATGCTTTACAAACGTTGGATAAAAACCCAAGATTCAAATGATATATAAAATGTCTTTAAAGGCCTATGCCCTCTTTTTTAAATATGTCCATAATTCATGTGATTTCGTAATATTAAAACAAAAATGTATGTGCATATCTTCAACATGCCCTACTTATGATAGTATGAATTATATTTGTATAATACTCTCTCTATGTCCTATAAAACAGAACCCATAAATTTGAATCTGAGGGTATATCTTTGAGATTTTTCTGCAATTAGACTAATTTTGACATTTTTACATTCCTCGACCAACTTTGGTGCAATATTACATCTGATGACCTGTTCATGTTTAGAGCAAACTATATCTCATTTATTACAATTTTTCTTTATTGACATTTAACAGGTTTATTATATTTTAGCGATTGGCTGTAAAGAACATGCTTTTTATGTAATCTCATTGAATGATTGATGGATCTTTTAACCGATCGTGGTTCAATATTGGATTTGAATAGCAGCCCACACTGAGAAGGAATTACTAAATTTATTAAAAAGTCAGGAACACTAATAGAAAAAGCAAGAAATAAATGAACGTACAATTCACTCATACTAATAACGATACCTGTTAATCACAATAATTTTTATGTATCTGTACGTTTCAATGATTTTAGACTATCTATAAGTAAATAGAAACTACGTTGCATTTTGTCAAATAGATTTTTATTACATGTCGGCTCAACCTAGGACGACTTTACAATTAAAACAAGGAAAATAAAAGAATAAGCTTTTGCATAGAAATGCCATACGAAAGCAATGAAATAATAGAAGAGTCAGACAGACACTTGATACTCAATATGTAATAATTCATTACTACGTTAATACATCAGATCGATACAGATAACAAAAGTCAATGACCTTCTAATTTATATTTATTGATTGGATTATAAAAATTCATACTAATTCATTCATTCTATGGAAAGCATTTTTCGAATAGAAGCCAATTCTTCTACTGATAATTGACCAGGAGCTGCAGCAGAAAACAACGTAGGATGCGTAGCAGGGCTCAAAAACTGATTGGAAACTCTAGAAAGTTTACCTAAAGGTCCCATATTGATAAAGATAAGCTCTTTATTGTTATCAGGATCAACGCAATGGCGGAATTTCTCCAATTCAAAATTATCCCACATCTTGTTTGCATAACCGACAAGCTTGATAACACCTGGGTGATCATGTTGATCGAAGAACTCCCTAGCTTTGCTATACATTTGGCTTATGACAGAATCCGACCAAGAATAGCGATGCACAGGATCGTGAAATGAAGCTATAATCTTCGTGACAGGATACCGCGTTTGAAAATAGCTTGCTTCATTTACAATAACCGAGAATTGGCCATCGGAGAGCGTCGTTAGTTCGACATCCACATAATCGCAACCCCAGTAGAGGCCCCACTGAAGCAATTGATAGTAAAGATCTTTGTCGGCAGGGTCAAATTTCCCAGCTTGAGGAACAGTTCGCACTGTGTAAATGATAGGCAAGTTAGTTAATTGGCGAAGATGCGCCAATTGAGCCCCTGCGGTGTTTATCCAAGCTTGAGCATCTTTTTTCATGGGAGTTAAATAGTCAACCCTGAACTCAATAGCGTCGGCCTGTTCTACCCATTGATTGAATAGAGTGGGAACAACAGAATCGTAATTAGAGACTGTAGGTGTGATAAATGTACTCTGAGTTCTTCTGAGTGAGCTGATATGGCGACGCGATGGATGCAGTATATTCTTGATGAATCGCATGGCTTGTAAAAGAAGTTGACTTGTGGTTTGCTGAGGTAACACTACATATTCATATCTGCCGGTACAGACTTGAGTAGATCCAGCTTTACTTGTAAAATAAATGATATAGATATTGTCCCGAACGTCTTCGTTAAAGCATTTAATCTCGCTGCCTCCATTCTTTTCTAAACAAGTTAAACCAAATTTCTCGCATAGGACAGATGATAGCTCTTTAATGAAGCCGCGCATATCTTCTTCCGCTGACAAGAGCCTGAAACATGCCAGCCCTCTCCAATTCTCCTCATTTTCAGTTGTTGCATGAACTGACTTTGTAGTAATCAGATTATTATTTTCAGTCTTGATATACTTTGCCAAGACACTTTCAAGAGCCGAGTCTGGTACATCTGAAGCTTTTTGTTCCAGCGTTTTACCAATCGCACTCAACAGAACAATGCGTTTTTGTGCTCCTTTGTTTTTTTTATCGACTTTCATTGTATTCATTACATCATTCAGTAGTAGCTTTTCTTTGGTATCTTGATCAAACTCAACAGGCAAGTTATATAATTCGAGACATTTCTTGAGACGGATCAAGACATCGGGAGAGCAATAGCCTAGACTAATAGATAAGTCAATTTCATGTAAAAGTCCAAGAGAGACACATTCGCCATGGAGCCAAGTAGGAGACAACAGGGCTTCGTAAGCGTGACCAATGGAATGTCCAAAATTCAAGAGGCCACGCAGACCACCTTCTCTTTCATCTTCAGTAACGATTTTTGCCTTGAATCGAGCAGATGCGCCAATCACACTTACTAAAAGAGCTCGATGCAAATCTACATTTACAAGTTCCTTGTGAGTTCGCTTATGAGGCAAGGACACCTAATGCTTTCTAAAACGAACCTGCTTCACGTTGATTACACTTATCCGTGCAGTCTAGAATAGCGGATTCTATCTGACTTTTACAAGTTTCTAGCTTGATAAACTCTGTTTTACTTGATATAGCAGCTGTCTACAAAATGTTAGTATATAGTTGGCTTCGGATGGCAATAAAGATGGAGTCTCACCTTGATCACTTCTGCCATTCCGTTTGCCAATTCTCTTTTGGGTAGAGTTTTCAGCATAGCGAGATCCAAGTAAATACGTTTAGGCTGCCAAAAGGTACCGATCAAATTCTTGCCATGGGATGTATCAATAGCAGTTTTGCCTCCAATACTTGAATCCACCATGGCCAGTAAGGTGGTTGGTATCTGAACAAAAGAGATACCACGCATAAAAGTAGATGCTACATAACCAACAAGATCCCCTATGACACCGCCGCCAAGTGCAATTAAACAGGTATCACGAGTACAAGAGGAGTCTAACAGGAAGTCTTCAATAGACGCCTTAATTTGGCGTGACTTGGATCCTTCACCAGAAGGAAGGATACGTGATAGCAATCTTTGGTTATGATCCAAACGAGTTTGAATAGCTGTTATCATCTTTTGCAAGTACAGTGGGGCAATATGGTTATCAGTAATGATAACAAAATTGGATACTTTATCGATAGCAGCTAATAAATCGGCGGCTATGTAGTCCATTAGATCGTATCCGATATGAATAACATTAGATACACCTAGAACTGAAATCGTTTCAATATGAGACTTGTCGACTATCATGATTTGAAAGGCTTTATAGCTAGTGTAGGAGAAATAAAAAGAAGCGAAGAAAGAAACGATGTAATTTAGGAAGTATTCTATTTGCATCTTTCAACTAACAGCGATGACAAACTTAACTATATCCTTCCTAGTATGCGTCATTACTTGCCTAAACTTTGTTTAAATACTCAATGTGCTTTCAGCGTTTTCGTTTGCAGTATTTATAGAGATAATACTCACTATGAATTAGTAGGTTTATACTTATATATATATACCAGAGGCTTATAGATAAACTAGTCAGTTAATTTTTATGTCTTTATAGCTGCTGGACTTATATGTAAGAATAATACTGTCGATGACTTTCTCGAATTAATGAGCTTACTGTAAAGTTTTACTAATTTCATTGGCTTACATAGGTTGAACACTGAGTTCATAGTGCTCTGGATATAATACTTAAAACGACAGGAATGCGTATCTAGATGGATGAATACGAGACAGCGTATCAAATATGAAAACTATATAAAAAACAAACATACCTTTTTCAAACAACTGGTTCTTACAGCTATATGCATACCTACATGTACAGACGCTAGAGAGTCCCAAAGTGCACTGTTTTTAGATTTTAAGGCAAAATTGTTTCAACTTGCACGATAACAAGGGTTTTAATAACCTTTATAAAACATCTAAAGTGAGAATGCCCTCTCAGCTCGTTAAGTACTATGAACTCTGATGTTTGGTATCGACCTATGATGCAAAAGAACTTTGTGGTCCTCCATAAAATGTCACATCTGTTTAGCCCTTCGAGTCCAGAATAAATTGCTACATCTGTCAAAGCCTCAATTTGACATCAGATCCAACATTAGTCCAAAAATCTATATATCATCCAATTCAGCTGAAAAAAAGATGTGCATATTTCAAAATGCTAGTCTCTGATATATTGTTTGCTCATTGTATTTTTAATTTTTTGGTAGGTTTAATGGTTATGGTAGTTCATTCCAAACATACACTAGGCACCAGATGCGATATTAAACCCAGGCTTGTGGTGGGATATAAAGGTCTTCATTGGATAAATGAATTGGGAGTAGTTTACTATTAACCACTGATGTACCATATACTAATTGAATCAAAGTTGAATAACAGATTCTAGCAGGTGCAGTTATTCATTATGAGGTTGGAATATTAATCTAATGCGATTTTTTTTGTTGGACTCTAAGTCCTGGAAGAGGATTGAAATCGGGATTCTATGTCATGTAGGGACATTTCTATCTAATGCGACATAAAACCAGGGATTGTAGAAATATCGTTGAGAAACTAAAAATGGGAAAACTTTGTAAAGGCACAATCTTAAGCCCAAAATTTTCAATCTGGTTTTTATTTTGTAAAGCATAAAAACAGGGCTTTAGGAGCACAGCAAATTAATGATTTGTATCATATATATGAGTATGCAATTCTATTTTTGTTTAGTTTTCTTATATACAAAATACTTTAGTTACGGCTGCATTACTACATAATCCGCATTAGTAAATCTATTGATTGAGGGAATAATCTAATTAAATAAATAATCCTCACGCCATGAGATACAGTATCCAACCCTAGATAGTTTTTAAAAACGTACTGTTTTGCGTACTAACATTCTGTAAGTATTAAAAATGGATTAAAGTCTAGGCCAAATTTCCGAGTGAGCTCTAATATACATTGTCATATAAATTCTGACTTCTCCAATTAAATCAGATCGAATGTTGCAATAATAGCGCTAATGAGATTGATTGTGTCAGTTTTCTATATCATTAAAAACATTTACATATATATTTTATAATTAAATTGTATTGCTTATTGTTCACAGCATTTGTTAATATTTTTGTTGTTGTTGTAAAGGATCTAATAAGTCCCGATTAAGTAAGTTTAAGCTGGGTCCCAGGAACAGGATGCGTCCATTCTTAAATAAGATACTTCATTCCCACCTTTATATATATATATATATATATATATATGACAAAAAAATTGCGAATGACTGTACTATAATGCATCAAAATTCTCTTTCTTTTAGCACGTATGGTACCTATAGGCTGTTTCTAGTGTTATTAAAAACGGATGCAAAAGAATTTTATCATTACCGTAACCTTTTCTTAGTTTTTATTGGATGACGACGATTATATAAAGAGAGCCTACCGTTAAAAAAGTAGCTACTTTCTGATGTTCTTCGTGTATACAATGTGCCAAACTTCGAAAGCCTAAAGAAATAGTGTCAATGTAGAAAAAACTTTTTTTTTCCGTTTCTTGGGTGTGCAAGCAGTGGTGGAGGAAAAGCATTCATTCTACAAACATAGAATACATAGCACACATAGCATGTACCATACAGTATGTAATGGATGTATATTTATATATTCTGATGCACAATTTTTTTTTTTTTTTTTTTTTTTTTACAAGTTTCTTAAAGTGATATGCGTACTTTAAAGGCCTAGAAAAGTAAGCCAGGCAGAGAAAGCATGTTTTAAAACCTATATCAATGCTTCTTTTTGCATGGAGAGAGGCAGAACGCATGAATGCATGTGAGTACTGTTATCTAAGCACTATGTCCATGGCCACAGCCGTTCGTATAGTGTTACGGCAATGGAGCCTTCATCCTGACCCAGTACATACTGTGCCGTTGTACCTTTGCGCTCCTAACACACAGACCGTTCTGCACTAATTTTGAGTTGTTTTCATTGCTGTCACTCAAACCTAGGATTGAGCCGGATCCAAGTGACATGACATTAATCTCGTTCTCTGACAATTCTATGTCTTTGGTGTATTTGGCATGTAAATGTATAACCGCCTTTTAATACGGGTGGTGATGATTGTCTCTTGTGAAAATACTGTAGACTTCTTTATAAGAGTCTTGATTGCATTTTTCTTGACTTGGAGCTGCTTTTTCTGATGTAATCAACGAGCTTGATGCGTTTATTTTGCTATAGCTTGTAATCGCGGTGTTGACAAATGATGAAGACATGTATTTGATAATGTTTTTTGTTCTCTTTTCTTTAGCAACAGTTGCCTTTCTCATTTTATATCTTTTTTTTTCTGGAGCGTTCAATCTCGAATTCAAGATTTCTATTGTATATTTCGTTCTTTCAAGCAGGTATTCAGGCCAATCTTGTATTTATCTCAGTATGCTTTGTAATTCTTAGAGTATTAGGAGAGTGTGTAGTTCTTGCAAATTTCTTCTTGAAAAAATTGTGAATCATGCGTACAGTTATATTTTTGAGACTTTAAGTTATAATAGTATGTTGTTATACTATAATATGTATTTGGGAAAACTTGATTCATACAATATTATGGGGAGAAATGTGACAAGATGCGACATTGGACTGGATTTAATCGAAGTCTATAGATTATGTATATGTGAGAGAGGGTGTTTGGCCAATTGTTTTAATTATATATACGAACAATGTAAGATGAACAAGTGATAAGAAAACAACTATCAAAAAGTTCATTTAAATGAAAGAAAGAAAAAGAGTTGGTAACAGTAGAGATATTAAACATTATAAGAGCAGTATAAATAGATTAGCAGCAGCAGAAAAAAAAAGTATGATTATATACAAAGAAATAAAAGCTGAAAAATTAGGCCTTTAGATCAGCTGGCGTATTTCTGGAATAGTAGTTGGCAGGGTCAGGATTGCAGTAAACATGAGAAGGAATGTTTAGATTTTCAAGATCGATCTTGGCCCGTTTAGTCCATTCAATGCGATCAGCAGGAGTAAAGGCGTATTTACCAAGATTAGCCCAATAGAACGCTTTGAGGAAACGAATCTCTTGAATAAATCGCATCTCTAAAACACCATGCTGAAGTACCATAAAGCCTTCTACGGTTCTACCGGTACTGATATAGGGCAAAGCTCTAGCTAGATACAAACAAGGTTGAGTAAATTCCCAGAATTTAACCTGTTGGAAAGCATGGTTGATTCTTGATACACCGAGAATAAATCGATCGTAATTTTTTGAGTCTCCAGTCGAAACAAAGTCTACTTGTTCATCCTCAACCATACAGTATAAGCCCATAGTAGCAAAGATCAAACCAAAAATGGGGAATATATTAGCTATCATCGAAAAAAGATGTTAGTATAATTCGTTATATCAATTGTTTTCAAATGACTTACGGGTAACAGTGAGAAGGGGTAGAATAGCAACCAGACATCGCGTATGTCTACGAGCATACTCATAGTTTCGACATCTTGCATAATAGCAGAGCAGTGTCCCATGGATAGCAATTCGATTGTAATCTGCAGAATGCTTCAAATGGGTTTCCAACAACGCCACAAAAGGCTCGCATTCACGTAGTCTATCCATGATTAATGCATTACCAATGTTATACACACCAAGCCAAATTTCTGCTTCAAAATCACAATTACTATGAGCAGTATCTGCCATTTGTTTCAGCAAGACCAAATCGTCTGGTGAACTATCCAATGTGCCTTCAAATATACGCATCGTAATCACTAAACCTACAGATCGATAGAATGCTTGACAATCCGTAATCACACCTAACGTCTTGACCGCCTCAATCGATTGATACAATAAATCTCTTGCATTTTTAAACTTGCCAGCAGCAAAACACAAGTGAGAGCAAATGGTTAGCGTATCCGCATCGTTCTTTTCGTCCATGTACTGTAAAGCTTTGGTGATATAAAAAATACTCTGTTCTTTCTCATCATTGAGCCAGCTCAGCAACGAGTTTCTTGCTAAAAACAAGGTATAATTGGGTCCCACTTCGTTCAAACGCTCACAGGCATTTAGACCCACAAGACACGTATAGACAAACGCTCGGCCTTTACCCGTATAAAAGTAGATATTGGAAAGTTGAGCCATGATCTCCACTACACGTTTACCAATCTCTTTTTTCAAATCCTTGTCAAACTTGCGAAAGATACGCAGCTTACGATGGCGGTACTGTGCAAGACGATTGATCCAAAACTTGAATAGAAATTCGGGCTCGCTTTGCGGCCAAGGCTCGCCCAAACAATCCAATGCTTGGAAAAGAAAATGTTCACCTTCCTGTAGCTTGGTACGCATCGTAAAACACATGCCTAATCGGCGATAGATATCGCTTCGATGAATGCGGCCGAATTGAGCAGCTAGGTCTTGGTTTTCATCGAGAATCTTGACAATACGTTCTAGATTACCTGTAGCTTCAGGTAGCAAATAGGATTTCATGTTCAAATCAGCTAGCGCTTCAAGATAGTAAAGCTGTTTGTCGAGACTGTCTGTTTGAAGGTAATGTCGTGTTACTTTACCCAAAAGGTCAGTGTAGTTTTCGCGTGTGAGTTGGCTTTCATAGTACTTTGCCAAGCGCCGGTGAAGATAAATACGTGTTTCATAGGATACCATGTCGTAGATGCTCTGAGGAATTGTGATATGAGCAAATGTGTAGACTTCACCATTGATTTCAAGAATACTGTCGTCTACTTTTTGTAAAAAATGATATACATCATATTTTTCAATCTTTTCGCGAACTTCAGCATCGTCTGTATCTTTAAAATCAACATTGTTTTCACGGATGACTGACTGAACTTCGTTGATGGTGAAATATTGATCCAAACAGCTTGCGACTGTTAAGAATTCTTGGTATCTGCCTTCTAATCTGTCAAACTGCATCTTGATAATGCGCTTGTAATCAAAGTTTCCTAGTAAGTCTTCCAGATCAAACTTGTTACTACTGGGCACCAGTTCCCCTTCAACGACTGTTACATGATTGAAGTCTTTCAGAACAATAGCCATATTTCTTTTTGAACAGATTAGCGGTTATATCACAATCCTTTTACATTACTTACTTGACATAGAGAGGATTACCAGCAGTACGTTTTTGTATCACACGCACAATCTCTGGACTAACGCTGGTAACACCAGCAGTTTGAAAGGTTTGAAGGATGATTTCACCTATTTCAGTTGCACCCAAACCATTCAAATCGATCTCTTCAAAATATCCAGTTTCTCGAAAGTCATTGATGAATGATACATTGTAGTCTTTGACAGGACGAGTAGCCAACACCAGCAGCACTCTCTGGCAATGCTCATGAATGTGCTGTAGTAATCGAATAGATGCAGAATCAGCCCCTACAATATATGTATATATTAGTACAAGCGAGGTATGGATAATTAAAAGACTTACATTGAACATCATCCGAGATAAATACAAGGCCAACATGCTCAGAGACATATCGGATCATACGCGTAATCAACCCAGTCAATAAAATATCTCGGCCTCGACCGTCTAAACGATGAGTATACTTGTTATCTTCTAAATCAGCCAAGGCAGCAAAAACCACCTTGAACAAGGGCAGAAATCCATCTTCTTCACCGCAGATGCGAAGACAACGTGCTATTAGCTCGACTATTTCATTGCCTGAGGCTTCTGCGTGTGGTTGATCATCGTAAGGTTCTTCAATTGATACGTTAGAATCTAACGTGGTGAGACGCATATTATCAACGTGATTGTTATTGCTGTCTTTGGTAGTTGTAGGTGAAGGAAGAACTGAGGACGCTGTAGAAGAAGCGACTGAAGTGCCACCGTTTGAGTGAGACTGTGTCGATTCATTCAAATGGATGCCACCAGATCCACTCAAGTAAGGCACTTTACGCTTGGCGTTTTGAGGGACTTGACCTGAATCAATTATTTCAAATAATGCAAGCAAAATATTTTTGACTAGATAGTATTTGGAGCTTTTCTCAACTAGAAGAATTGGGAGTTAGCTTTGTGATACAGGAAGTTTTTTTCAGCTATACCTTCGGTAGATGATGACCAGCAGCATATAGTACCATGAGAACTAATAGTTCTACTCAGTGTATGACAAAAGAAGCTCTTGCCCACACCGGATGGACCTGAAATTACCAAGAAATGATGGTTGGGGGATTCGGCCCAGTCATCTACAAAGTAAGTAGCTGCACCCATTTCAGATTTATAGCCGATAAAATCCGAGTTCTTGTCGTGACTCTGTGTAGAGACGCGTTTGGTTTTCACTACGGCAAATCGAAGAATACCGTAAATTGGCACTGGCTTTATTTTGCCTTTAACAAACTTTTCACCATAGTCTTCGAAATCGCAGGCTCTTCCAATTTGTTGTTTTGTAGCAAAGTCGCAAACAATGTTTTTTTCGGCAAATGGGAACTTGAGCATACGTACTGCGAGGATGATGGTATCGCCTGCAATGGCAGGATCTCTTCGATACGGGTTGCCTTGCGGTAAGACAGAGTTGAAAATGATGCCTGTAGACAGCGAAATAGCAAAGTCGTCCAAGAATTCTGTAAACTTTTCTCGAAGATCAATCGCTGCTTTGGCTGCAAATACAGCTTCTCGTTCATGAGAGAGAGGTGGAAGACCAAATACTGCTAATAGCGTTGCACCTATCATCAAATCAGTCTTTTTTCTTAAAAAAAAAACTATGCTAAAATAGAAGCTATACTTTACCTTTATCATCAACGGCAAATTGCTGGAGAATACCTAAGGTAATGCTATGAATAAACAGTATAAATAAATTTCGGTAAACGAACCTTCAAATTTCACTAATGCCTGAATAGTTGTATGAGCGGCTCTTTGAGCAAGTTGTATGCCTTCAGGTGTAGCTACATTCAATTTTCCCAAGCTAATAAACATGATCGTGACATCTCTGAATTGAGCTGGAAAGTTATCATCAGGACTATGCTGTAGTCTGTATAATGCACTGCGGTTGATGTATTTGATATAATTTGGATTTTGATCTGATGCAAGTTCCAAGTAGGATGTTTCTCGTGTTCGTGGTATCAAAGGTTCAATGTTCAAAGTAGAAGCATGCGTCATTAAACCTGGTTTATCGGCTAAATAACTGGCATTGGATGTAGAGTGCTGTTTTCCATAGGTTGGATAATAGTGCCAACCTCCAGGTCCTTTGCGGTTAGGTGGATTGACAATAGCATCTGAGCTTTTTACTACATAAAATTGCTTGCGCTTTTCATAAGATAATGATATTGTTTGGTTTTGAAAGAGTTCAAAGGCTTCAGGCGTGATACTCATCTCGCCTGCTTTAGCAGCAGATAATGCATCCTCCAGTGATTCTACTGCTGGACCACAAATAGCGTATTCTAAACGACCAGCGTAATCCAATATATAATCGATAGGATTTTCACTTCCATTTGTATTGATATAAGAGAACCGCTGCTTCTTATTAGTTGGTGTAGAAGGTTCAGCTTTTATATCGCCCAGAATGATATTGGTGACATCTCCACAAGAAAGAGCTATGTGTAACTCTAGATCAATAGCATCAGGCTCTTTCTTAGTTGTGTCACTTGTATCACTTGCTCTTCGGGTTGCATAAACTCTGTTTTTTCTTCCTTTACCAAACAATACAGGGATACAGTTCCAAAAGTTAAAAGCGGTCGAATATTCTTCTGGATAGCTGTCTATAGCCAGCACATGTTGGAGACTTTCCCGAGATATAGAGCCTTCACTATCCGTAGCATTCACACTACCATCAAACAAAAAGAATCGCTGTTGCTCTTGGTCATTTCTTGCTCGGCGATCAATTTCGCCTGTTGCTGACGATCGATGTTTTGAACGCTCTTCTGCAGTCAAATAAACTCGATAATGCGATTGTCTAGCTAATAATTGAAGTCCGCACTCAACTGCTTTTCGCACTAGCACATTTCTCGTTCGAGCAGCTGATTTCTCTTCTTCTACTATGGTTTCTTCATCTTCGAAATGATTTGCTTGAAAACTCACTAAAACTGCATCACCAAGAAACTAGGGTTGTGTTAGTAAAGACATCCATGCATGAATTGAGAAAACTCACTTTTACAACGTCGCCACCAAAATGTTCAATGATTTCGATACACTAATATAAAATGATGAGTTAAAAATTGATATACTCTATGTACTGCATATTACTTCTCCCATATAAGAACCTATTTCAAGGGCAATAGCTTCGGCACCAGAATCCCCTTTCTCGGTGGCCATCGAAGTCAGCTATGAAATATAGGGTTAATATCACTCTATACTATCAAAATGACTAAAACTTTACAGCGCTGAAGCCTAAAAAAAGCCATGGTTAAATCAGTAGGGACACCTTGGAACAGTTATTTGTCAAACTAACCTACTACGTCCACCATAAGAACGACGCCAAATTGAGAATGACTATATGGAATTTCTAAATGCTCTTGCCTAGCATGTAAGGATCTTACATACTAAATTGTTTCAGTTTCGGTTTTGTAGATTCCACCAACTAATGAATCTTACTTTTGCAATATACGGTGCTATGTTTAGCATATTGTGTCTGCCTTTTAAAACAAGGGTCCTCTATTTTTTTCTTAAAAAACTTGGCTTTACTCTTTATTTTATTCGAAACAGAAGGAAAGAAAAGACTAATATAAGTTTTTTTTTTTGTGCTAAGCTTTCAGTGCAATATTTAGTTACTAATATAGAAACTAAAGAACAATTGAGCAATCTGCTGCCGATAAAAAAAAAAGTGACGTTCAATCACTAATTGCAGTTCTAATGCTAATAATAAATTGTAAGGTCATGTTTCATATCCGTGTTTAAACTCGTAATAGCTGACAAGGCTACCTCCGCACAAACATTCGCAACCAAAAGAGATCGACCTGTCGGTAATACCATGTTTCAAAGAATACGATGATTCGTCTGCATATTCTCCGCCAAGTGAATTCATAAATGTGATATATATCTTGGTATCACCCCAGGTTGAAGCAGTAAACAGATGATACGAAAGTTTTTTTTTTTAAAAAAAAAAGGATCAAGTTATGATTCGCAATCACTATTCTATTCTATGCTCAGCAAATCAGTTATAATTCACTGTCTTTCAGAAAAATCAAAGCATGCATCTTTGAAAGTTTCAGGGTTTGTAGGACGAATTTCTGGGATGGAATTGTTTGATCAAGACAATATACACACGAAAATTCAGTCACTGTGTTTTCTTATCTGATTTTTGAATAATAAAAATAATACCAATATGTAAACAATGCATTAGCAGCATTTTCGTATAGTTCCCTTTCATATTAAGTGAAGCAAAAACCATGTTCTATTCCTTTAAAACCATCGAGTTTTCTTTGTTATAAACTAAATCGATTTGTTTTGCAATGATCAATCTAGCTTTTCATATATACAAAAAAAAAAAAGGCATACACAATGCCATTGCATACTTCAAATGAAGCAAATATAGTCCTACGGTGTATCATGCTTCTCAAACAATTTAATACATATATAAGCATATGCTGTTGTAGTTTTTATTTCGAAATTTTATTCGAACCTAAGGCAAATCAGGACCCAACATTTGATTCACTTTAATAACCAACCAGCATCAATAGATGAAATGTTGCATCTGATAAGCTCATCCAAGATCAGAATGAACTACTGCATTTATTAGAGCCCCTGACTAACTAACAAAAAACTAGTAGTGCGTTTTATTTGCCAATAATTAACCGTGAATTATATACATTTCATCTAATCTAGATGGATAGATCAATAGATCCCTCAACTGATCCCAGCCAAATGTCCCATCTGTTGTAATCAAGCGTATCATCAATTTATACCTATCAGTAACGCTACTATATTACTCTTAACCTACCGCCGTATCATATCAATATAGCAATCAACATCCAGTAGTGGAGTTGATTGACTTAGCTAACAAGATAAGGTTTCGTGTATGACGCAGTATAGTAATAATATGAGGTTTTTTATGTTATAGCATGTATTCATACTATAACATGTAATAGACAAAGATTAATGCATACAGTTTTATAGAAGGGAATACGATCCAATGTATGTATAATTCATTAGCCAATTACTTTATAAATAAATCAACTGAATGAGCTAAAGAGTCAAATGTAAAATTACAAGATTGTATTACGTACATACCATTTGGTAATATATAATGGTGCTAAAGAGAAGAGTATTGGGTAATTAATAAACTACTAGGCTAAAATAAATAATAAGGGTTAATAATTGTATAAAATAATAGGTAAGATCGTGGATATTATTAAATGTGTATATATATCACTCAACGGTTAGATATACACATGATAAAGTGCTAATTATTCTAATCAAGTTCTCTTTTAACTGCTGATTCTTTCGCTTTTTTTTTCTTCAATTTCTTTTCGTAAAGTTCTAAATGACGTCCTTGAGCTACTACATTCGGGAACCACCATTGGTAGGTAAATGTGATGAGATAGCGAGGTAGAAACGCTAGGACAATGGCTACAAAGAAACCGAGCCAAAATGTGCCTTGACCAAAGACTTGATAAGCCATACCAAATAGAGTCACTGAAGGAAATGCGCCATAAACCACGACCCACAAGAATGCCAGTAGTATTTCAATACCAATAAATGTAAATTGCCACCACGTCCAATAGTAAGTGTTGAAACCAGGCATGATATTAGCTAGAAAAATGGCAGTAACAGCCACCGAAGTGGATAACTGAAGACCAGATTCAGGATGGCCGTTCGAATTGGGGTTTCCGCCAATGTACAAAAAATAAAAAGCGTAAAACACCACTACCGACTGCCAGATACCATCAAAAAAGTACAGCCAGAATCTGAACTTTGTATAGAGTCTTCTTTGTATGCCGATCGTGTAAACTGAAGGTAAATGCTTTAAATAAGGTGATGTGAGATCCTGATCAGTAGCACCTATATTGATGATATACATTAGTTAAGTGAACGAAACAATTATCTATTACGTACCAAGAATGACTACAGGGGCAACAGTGAACACAACATTGTAAAGCTGCAAGAACGAATAGTCATAAAAGATATTACCAGACCACCCACTGTATATTTGAAACCAAAGAGCTGGAAAGACCCAAAATACGTTCTTAAAAAAGAAGTTGAGGATCATTTCTGATATACGCGCGTAACTCCAATGGCCTTGGACCAGTAATAGTTTGTGTAAGAAACGGAATTGAGCAATGGCATAATCTGCAGCCATAGCAGCCTGAACGCCTTCTTGGCCAGCAATACCAACGCCGACATTAGCCACTTGAATCATGCTTACATCGTTGGCTCCATCGCCAACAGCTAAAGTCACCACGTTATGATATTTTCGTACCAGTTGAACAACCAATGCTTTTTGCAGAGGGCTGACGCGGCAGCAAACTACACTTTTGCATTGTATAGCAATATTTAACAGCTGCTCTTTTGATTCAGCAGTTTCAAAAATATGGATGAGCGCTGATCCTTCAATAATAAGGGCATTTTCTTGCATAGGGCTCCCATCAGCGTGATTAGCCTCAATATCATCCAGTTGGTGGGACGTGTCTATTAAAGACTGCAATACCTTTTCTGGATCTTCACTACCTCGAACTACCCAAAGCCTCATATCACCATCGAGCAAGTTGCTGGCATAACCAATATTGATGGCAGTTTCTAGTTTATCACCGGTCAGTACCCAAATTTTGATACCAGCCTTTCTAAGATCTTCTATGCATTGTGGCACGCCTTCTTGCAACTTGTCTTCGATACCAGTAGCGCCCAATAGCTTGAGATTCACTTCAATTTTATCTTGGGCTTTAGCTACTTTATTTGCTCTACTTTCAGAAGCAGTGCTCGCCTCATCCATCTCTATTCTCCATTTCTCATACTCTTCTTTATCTAGGATGCGATAAGATAGTAGTAATGTGCGCAAGCCATTTTCAGAAAACGCATTCACATCATCAAATGTCTTCTCTATAATATCATCATCTTGACCGTGCTTATCTAATAGTTTGCCTATGACATTGTCAGCACCTTTACAATACAATACAATATCGTTCCAAGGAGCAGGTCGACGCAATATCACGCTCATTCGTTTTCTGTCAGAGTTAAATTCCAATACATGCAGCAATTCGAACTCGTACTCTTTGCCGAGAATATCAACTGTCAATATCTTGTTTTTGCGTTTGATAAAAGCGAATCCAGCATTCTTAGCAGCGTTCACCAGAGCAGCCTCATCAGGAGATTCAGCTTTGTAATCGAGCTGTGTCTTGACTGTATGATCGACTCTATCTGATGTCTGCTTTTCCTCAGTGATGGGGTTAAATTCCTCTCCTCTGCTCTTTGATCGTTTTAAACTAGTGCTGCTTTCTTTGTTTTTATTCGATTTTTTTGCCGGGCGTAAACTAGGAACGTTGATGGTTTTATTGCCTCCCATGCGAACTTTGAAGTTGACGGTCTTCTTTGCAGGGCTTGAAGAAATAGCAGAATCAGCACTGTCCTTCACCACTTCTGATTGTTCTGTACAGATTTTAGGCTGCTCTTTTGAAACACCTTCCTCCTCATCCTCTTCCTCCTCTTCAATCACTTTACCATCCTTGCCAATCTGTTCAATGACGACAGTGTGGCACAATGCCAAGACCATAAAGAATTCTTTTAGTGTGCTGGATTTTCTGTCCTTGTTGCCTACATCTGCTGATTGCATGTCCTTGAATATTTGAGGATCTGCAAATGAGAGACGGTTTGGATCTAGTGAAGAATAGGTTGGTTCAAACACTTGTTTCATTGCAGATTCATAATCTTGAATGATCTCTTTTCTCTTGTGCTTGTTCTCGGTATCTGCTTGTTTTTCATCGTTGCCTTTGAAGGGATCTTGGTCTACATTGAGAATACTTGGTGGCTGATCCTTTGTTGATGATAGAATGGGCCTAGACTGCGCTTCTTCGTCGTGCGCATTTCTGGCCGCTTGTTCCTTTTCTTTGCGTAGACGAGCTCCACGCGCACCTTCAGACTCCGGAGAGAAGCCATTGTCACCATATCGAGTGCCACCGATAGTACATTCGCGAAACTCCATGATATTTCGCGTGAGTGTACCTGTTTTATCAGAGAATATGTATTCTACCTGCCCAAGATCATCTGATAATGTCCACTGTCATGTAAATATTAATAGAGTGAACTTCTTAGTTATAAGTGGTCATACGTACAGTTTTAGGTATGCACGCTTTTTGTGATTCGTCATCCCACATATCCAAATCGCTCCAAATGAAAAATGCCTTGAGTTTTCAGGAAATAAAAAAAAAAAAAAAAAAAAGTAAGTCTAGATACGTACTTGTATATAAGGCCAAGACATTACCTGGAAAGTTTTTACAAACTCGATAGAAACATAAAGGGAGATGGGTATAATATTCTGAAAAATGATGAGACTGGACCAAAAGTTAAGAAACCCAACGTAAGCTGGTGAGCCTGTCTGTGCACTAAATAACACAGAGCCTTCGTTAGAGATGGCTCGCGCTCTCATAACACCTGCCATAATGGCACAAATCAAACAAAGTATAAAGAGGACCAGGAAAGCAACAAAGATCTATAATATTTGTCAGTGAAATGCTCATCAATAATTGACAGTCTGTGTACCTCTTGATTCATTTGCTTGTCTACTTGACTTCGCTTGCTAGGTGTCTCGCCTGAATTCAACATGATTTTCGTATCAGTACCCGTAAAAAGCACCACAGCAATAGCCCATTTAGTATTTCGGACTACGTGCCCACGCAGTAGGATGTTTTCTATTTCAATTGGAGTTTTGCTCTTTTCCACCCATTTATCAGTAGCTGCATGCTTTTGTAAAGTAACCAAAGTACCCTCAAATGAATATAGATCGGGTGAAGGTGAGCCGGCTTCTACATAAAAATGGCAATCGTTCAAGCAATCCTCGCCCGACTGAATATGTTTTAATTCTTGAACACTATTTCGAGGTTTCAAATTGGTTTCGCCATCCAAATCTTTAGTTTCGACAAAGCAGATGCCCTGCTTATCAGAAGTTGACAACAGTACAGCATCCGCAGGAAGACTGTCACCGTTTCGTAACAAAATAAAGTCTCCAACGCGAATGTCTTTTGATACCGATTTGACAAAGATGTCGGCAGAAGATCGAGAATGAGATGCAATAGGCGCATTTTCTTCGTGTACCACATTAGGCTGCTTATCCTCATCTTCGACGGTTACACTGACTTTTCTGCTTCTCAAACGAGATAGAAGCCCTACATTTTTCTTTTCTTCTTCGGGAAAGTTGGTATTTTGATAGCCGTTCAGTGTATGTGTTATATTTCGGTTCCATTGTTGGTCAACTTTGTAACGATTAAAGTCTTCCACAGCGTCTTTGGCAGCAGTAATTACTACAACGGTACATATAGGTAACAGTGTTAAAGCTGGCGAGTTAACGCCGAAGAAAGGTAGCATTTGAAGAATTGCCATGCCCAAGAAGTACATATTAGCGGGTCTACGAAACTGCTCAAACAGATTTTTGGGTATAAACGAAACAATCGTATATTTCGACGTTCGAATCCTGTTGGATACATAAGTGTTTACTGGTTTGCCATTCTTTTTCAAGTCGTACGCGGGCAGGGGCAGGTTGACAAAAACTCGGCGACCTCCGTTAGTAATCCTTCGTAGTTTGACAGTTGTTTGAGTACGCTGTAGTGAAGCTCGCGAGCTTGTTCGGGTAAGTGTAGGTGAACTGGGGCTTTTGATGGATGATTGTCTGCGTACTTCTTCATAATTTTCATCACGTCTAGTGGCTCTATTATCTTCTTCTTCAGCATGTTTTCGCCAAGGAAGACGCCATTTCTTATTAGGCATGCTATTATAACAAACAAATTGAGTTTTGCTGAACAAGCAAACAGAATGATTTTGTATGAGACAAGGACTGCGGATCTAATATCAATGACTAGAAAAAGGAAGATGCTAGTTTCGATAGATAGTACTAGGTACACAAAGAAAGATAAAGAAGATATGAACAATAAAAAAGCGACTAGGTGAATATTTATTTAGTTTTTCTGAGTAACAATTGCCTTGAATTGGGTAAAGACTCTCTATGTTCACTAGGGTTTGCTTTCTATAAAGCCATTGATTCAGCTATACATTTCCTATTATGTCTTTGTTATACATTATATAAACTGATGTTTGGTTTTATCGATAACTGTAAAAAAAAGCCAGCAAAAATAATGCTTTCATTCTATAAACTACTGTTGCATTTATCGCGATATAATGTGAAACAAAAAAAAAAAAAAAAAAAAAAAAGTGCTGCGTAGACTATACCTCAGCCTCAATCCTAAAAAAAACACTCCATAGACTGCATCTTTCTTCGAGCTCAGCAGTATCACAATGATGCCAAGATTCACGCACACATGAAGAATATATAGTGTGTTACATTACTCAACGAAGGGTCTTGATGAAATGGTACTTTATCTACAATAATGAATTATCATTGCTCAATTTATAATTCATGTCAGTATAAATTATTCTTTTGTTTAAATAAATTACTAGAAAGTACTTTATTATTCTTGAGCACAACTTCTATCGTTTCTCCAGAGAACACAAAGACAGAAACGCGCCTTCTAAAGGTGATACAAAGATTGTCCAGAATTAACAAGTCAATAAAACGGAAAAGCCAAGGGCCAGCATCAAAGTCAAGCCTGTAGCAGCAACAGATGATCCCTTACTAGTGGTGTTTGAAGGAGTAGCTGAAGGAGAGGCATTATTATTACCACCGATAGCAGTAGTAGATCCATCGGCATTATAACACATGCTGGCGTTGTAACTGGCCTTGCTATCAATAGTCACGTCAATACACTGTATCAAGTTAGTATCATCGTACATATATATTTTATATCTTAAACCGCTTACTTGGTACAATAAACCATCACCACCGTTATATATGATTTGAATAGTGGCATTGGTACCATCCTGCACTTCATTACCAAATTGGACAGGTAAACAAGCAGCTTCAGGGAAACTACGAGAACCTTCGGTCACCTTTTTCACATTAGCACCAGAAAAATCAGCAGCAGAAGGATTGTTGCTATACAAAGCATTGACAACATAAGTGTAAGTGACATGACCAGAGTTAATCGTGATAAAAGCAGATTTAGGCATACTGAAACGTTGGCTGCCAACCGTGTCAAAACCACCACAGGGACCTACAGGTTCTTTCCCTTCATCAAAACCTCTCGTGCCAGGATAGATAATACTGTAATGAGCAAGAACAAAGTTTTGTAAACAAACAAGAGCGATTACAAAGATGGATACGGCTCTCATGGTAGTTAAAGAAAGGACTGCAGAATATAAAAAGCATGTACAGAAATTTTTTCTGTGCCCTTTTATAAGGACATGCATTGATGAGATATTTTGGCTTCAAGGCTATTAATGATTGGTTCTGCCTTCCATTCTGCCGGTGTTTGGTATTCCATATCAAAGCAATATGTTTACAGAAAGCCGCTTTTCTAACCCAGAAAACAACATTACACGTAAAATATATAAAAAAAAATACACGCTTGTTCTATTAGAAAACAAGGTGCTTTTGGTGGTTTTATGCAAGAGTAATTGTATTGATGAATAGATATTTATCGCCAAAATCATAAGGTTCAATCTGACATTTAATGTCTACTATTTGGCCAGCCGCATCCACTTACTAAACTGAAGGAGTCCGCAAAAGTCGCTCTTGTCCGAAATGAAAAAGCGAAATAAAGGTTAATTAATAAAGTAGACTTTTTAATCATGATCCTAATACATTTAACGAGTCATTCTCAACATGTACTAGTAATCGAATATAACATGTGACCGAGATCGCTCAAAAGATCTAAAGCTGATTCAATTAAGCATATGAAATATATGTAATGTACCATCCATCATTGATGCCGTTATAAATTCGTTGTATTTAAGTCAAACGTGGCTTAATATATGCAGCAACTTATTTTAAATGTCTATCATTTATAGATACGTGACATTAAACTGAGATCGGTCGTGGCATTTATTGATCTATTAGTTACGCATATATGAAATGTATGCAATTTAATGTTAATTAGTAATACATTCATATTTTGATCAAGCAATAGTTCTAACCAATGCAGCAATTCGTTTTGAATACGTAGGAGTAATTAGGCGTGACGTTAAACTGAAATCGGTTAAGATATCTGAAGACGTTCAATAATGGTAGTTTTTAAAGAAAAAAGTTGTATGAATAATTTAGCCTTAAGAGCACATTTTACGCTCCGATATATTTTTAACATATGTTTAAAAGCTATAAACAATGTTTGGAAGACATATGTTAGGAGGCGTAGACCTTCTATGGCTGATAATATGGAAATATATGGTTTTTTCAACATTACTGTGGATATCAAAAGCTGGGGCTCTAATAGAGCTTCTAAAATACCCGAGAATCATATTTTTTTGCAGATAATTCCATAAAGTAAAGGAACTATCAGCTAATCTACGCATCGTTTGATATATTATATTTTTTACGTAAGCTTTAGTAAAACCTATTTTATACATCGATAATTTTTTTTTGGATTAAGCAGCATGAATCTTCTAAATCTCCGTTAGCCAATCAGGAACATTATTCTGAACAGTTAAAACGTGAGGTATACCCCTGTCCTTTTCCCAAAAAATCTGGAGGTATATTTGACAGACTCTATAGGTCAACGGGTAATAAAAAAATGTGGCGTTTGAAAATAAGCCGTCGGACTGCCAATTCTATAAAGATTTTTTTTTGAATAAAAGTGATTGCAGAATCTGTTGCCTGAGAAACCTTCTTCTTTTTCACCTGGACTTATTTGGCCTTCTAAAAACCTTATAAACCCTTTCTGCACCTTAACTCTTGTCAGAATATTACGATAGCCGTCCCGCTTGAAAAAAAACTATTGAAAATGTCTAGATTCCCTGCTAGTAAGTTTCGAGATGCGATTGTTTTGAAATTCGCGGCTAAATGAACTCATTTTATGTAGTTTTGAACGCTACCGAAGAGGATATTCAACTCTTGTTGTCTGCTCAATGCCACATTGGTTCCAAGAACGCCAACACTCGTATGGCTCCTTACATCTATAAGCGTCGTGCTGATGGTAAGTTTATGCGCTTTTTCTATTTTATACACTTTCTAACGCTTTTAACTTAGGTGTCAACTTGATCAATATTGGCAAGACTTGGGAAAAGCTCATTTTGGCTGCTCGTATCATTGCCTCTATCGAGAACCCTCAAGATATTGTCGTTGTTTCTGCTCGTCCTTATGGTCATCGTGCCGCTTTGAAGTTCGCCAGATACATTGGTGCTGAAGCTGTTGTTGGTCGTTTCACCCCCGGTACCTTCACCAATTACATCACCCGTTCTTTCCGTGAACCTCGTTTGGTTATTTGTACCGATCCTCGTTCTGATTTCCAAGCCATTCTTGAAGCTTCTTACGTTAACATTCCTGTTATCTCTCTTGCTGATACTGATGCTTCTCTCCAATATGTCGATGTTGCTATTCCTACTAACAATAAGGGTAAGCATGCTATTGGTTTGATCTACTGGCTCTTGGCCCGTGCTGTTCTCCGTCTTCGTGGTACTCTTGACTATACTACCGCTTGGGATGTCATGGTTGATATGTTCTTCTACCGTGATCCTGAGGAGATCGAGAAGGAGAACGAAGCTGCTGCCATGGCTGAGGAAGGTAATGTTGAGTGGGGTGCCACCACTGAAGAAGTTGACTGGACCATTGAAGGTTCGGCTGCTGAAGGACCTGCTGGCGCCGCTGCCAATGCTGGTGAATGGTCTGCTCAAGCTGAAACTGGTGCCTCTGACTGGGCTGAGGATGTTTCTTCTGCCCCTGCCTCTGGTTGGAACTAAAGCTTCAAACGTTTTCATGTCTGCTTTTTTTTTAAAAAAAAATGACCCTTTTGAAATATAAATAAAAAATAAAGCCCTTTTATTTTGTCTCGAAAATTTTTTTTCTTTTTCTTTCATTGTAACCAGAATGCCAAAAGAAAAAAAGGATAAAAAATCGAAAGGAAACAGTGAACCTTTCGTCATTCCTCCTGTACCAACAAAACCACAGCAATGTATATAACTTTTTATGTCGAAACTATTTTATAGATACTTACATCCAACATATATCTAGGCCATTTTTATGTACTCCGTAAAAGAAGATATTGTGGCTTACCTGCCAAAAAGACTTTAAAGTATTGTGGAGAGCACTTGGTTGCTCACCCTGATAATGAAGCAGCCGGTGATGCGCGCAAACGTATTCCCTGTCCATACGACAATTCACAGTAAGAACTTTTTTTTAAAAAAAAAAAAATATGCGTCAAGTAACAGTTCCATAGTACCATATTCGAAAAAGATCTGGAACACCACTTGAAAAATCGGTGCAACGCACGACCAAGAGAATTGCCAGCTTGTCATTCACTCAATATCAACTGTACTTTACCGTTGTCAGCAGAAGAACTCGAATTTCAAAAGAACATCTTTTCACATCAAAAAATGTTTGTTCAGCCCTGGCTTGCTCGAGTTCAATTACAGGAACTCAGCAAAGACGATTTGAACTCGATTATAGACAAGGTATCTGCTGCATATGATAGTCATGTACCACCTATTGCTATGGAACAGTTGACACACCCTTCTTCAGAAAAGAAAAGGTAAAACACTGCTGTTTTTATGGAACCTAGAAACTCACGCTTATTTAATAGACACATAGTCCAAAATACAAAGCATTTAGATCAACAGTCTTCACTGATGGGCCATATGGAAAAGAACGATATGCTAAAGGATAAAACTGCTTGTTTTGTCGAATTTGGTGCTGGGAAAGGCGATTTGTCTTTATACGTGAAAAAGGCCGTGAATGAGGAGAATGGGGAAGCGACCTATCTCTTGCTGGATCGAAAGAGCGTCCGTAACAAAGTGGATCAGACTTTGTTAGGTCAATCTGAGCAGAAATCAAGGGTACAACGTCAATTGATTGATATCAAAGACCTGGAACTGGGCAAAGTAGAGTGCATTGCAGACAATGATAAAAAAGTGGTGGCTATTTCCAAGCATCTTTGTGGTTGTGCAACTGATATTACGCTCAAATGCTTAATGAACTATGTAGCTCAAGAGAAGAGCAAAGGCCACAGGTAAAAACTACATATAGCGAATTATTTTGATAATAGCGACTCATGACTTGTATAAAGCCAACCGATTGCTGGTATCATTATTGCTCTTTGTTGCCATCAAATCTGTCGATATGAAATGTATCCTAATACGGAATACTTGCAAAGCATCAATATGTCAAAAACTGAATTTGAAAGAATGTGCAAAATGAGCAGTTGGGCTACTTGTAGCAGTAGCAAAAAACAAGCAAAACAAACTTTAGAAGAAGGAGAAGAAGAAGAGGAACATGCCAATGACGAAGAGGATGAAAATGCTGATGAGACTACGTATGTTTTGTTCATTAAAATGACAATGGTAGCTTGGACTGATTGATATATAGGAACCATTTCTCGGGTCGCGATCATACTGAACGCGAGGCCATAGGGTACAAATGCAAACGTGTACTTGACGCTGGTCGAGCTAAATATCTGGAACAGTTTGGTTTTGATGTAAAACTGGTTTATTATGTTGATTCAGCAACTAGCTTGGAGAACTGTGCGTTGATCGCTACACCTAAACAATAAATATACTAGATTAAAATGACAATTCACGCAGAATTAGGATATTTGATCCAAGAAATCCTCTTTAAGCTATTTCCAATGAATGGGAGTATATCTGATGTTTCCTTTGATATTATTATGTATAACCAAACTGTAAAAGTAGCAATAATAGATTGTCATAGGGATTATCATTGTAGATCTTAAAAGAAAGACTACTTTGCTCAAACGCTGTTAATTCTTGCATGCCGAAATTTATAGAGTAAAGTTAACGCAATGATATATTATTTAAACAAAACATTTACAACGATAAAACAGTTTCCAAGATAGCATTAATAGCATCACCATATTCGAAGCCTAAATCGTTAATAGTAGTCTTTCTATATTGCTTGTTACACTTGTTATTACGATTCTTTTAGAAAGATTCCATAGCTTCTGCAATACTATTTGATACATTATCCGGCATTTTGATCATTTCTATATAGAAGGCCAGCACATGTTGATACAGCTTAGTACAAACTTCTTTATCTAAAAAGTCTAATTTGATAGATTCAGCATCTATCAATATAATATTAGACAAGGACCTAAATGGTCGTTTAAATATATAAAAGCCTGGGAATAAGCTATCGTAAAACTCATAGAAGCTTATGATTATTAACATTCCAAGTAATAGAAGATGCTTATTTTCAGATGTTCTAAAGAGCGACATTTGTAACCATAAAACGCTTTTGAGACATTCATATTATGGATTAAAAATCCAAGAAAATCCTTATGTGATGATAATCAACCTTCAATAGAACTACGTTTTTTTTTTCTTTTGCTTTCAGTATTAATTAAAGAAATAGAGCTGGGCTTCTTCTTGTATCTAAAACTATCATCCACTTAGCATCAACTAGATCAATGAACTTGGTATTATATAAGTTATATTCTATCATTTGGCTTACTGCTGTAAACAACATAATTTAGTCATTGTCCATCACCAACCAGATCGGCATTCGACAACACTTGTACTCAGCCCATGCTTTGATAGTTCTTTACAGGTCAAGATATATATATGGAAATCAACGCTTAGTTTGATTACTCTTCATAAAGTATCTATCGCCAAACAAGTAGTTCTAGAACGGATTGCCATAAATTCTCATTAATTCCATGAGCAGAGATTTTGACCGACCTATTGTCCATAGTATTAAGTTAAACCAGAACTCCAGTTTTGTAAAAATAGCCCACCATTTTCAATAATTTGATAAATTAATCCGTTTTGTCGGTCTGGTTATTCTATACAGCCTTTATTATATTCGACACGACACTCACCACTTTCATTCCTTCTCGTTCACGCACTTTTGAGAACCTTTGCTTCCGAAACTCTAGGAACGAGTGATACTTTTTTATTAAAAAATTGTCATATTGGTTCAAGCAATTGTTGATGGAAGGTAAAGCACTGTTTTCTGTTGTAAATTTTGCATATTTGATAATATCATATCTGTAATATTTCTTTGCCAAGCCTGAAAAAACGAACAACATGCGTTCTCTTACTTTCATGCCGATCTATTTGTTTTTCGGTAAACATGTAAAAAATAAAATCAGATGGGTGATAGAAAGAACTTCAAGAAGAAAGAAAAGCATCGTTTAAAAAGAACTTTCATCTAATATACATCGCTGCTGGTATAAAAGGCAAATTTTATTAGATAATTCTTCGGACGTTGTGTTTACAGCATCTACTTGATTCCTAAATAAAAATAACAAGCAAATTCTGCGTGTATTTTTTGTTCTGCAAATAAGTTTTGTTCAATACTGAATTTTGAATCGAATGGAATAGTAATTATGCGAAGCTCCATTAAACCAATGATTAGTATATAAACTGTGTCCAATATTTTACATTTCGGTTTTGTGCTTACAAGTATTGTTTTTTATATGCATAAAAAACATGGAAAAGAAATGCGTACACACACCATTTAAAATATATTTTATTCAAGAATACTTCCTCTAAAACGTAGTATAAGTTACAGAAAATATTCTCAGAAGGATTGGTGTTTGCTTTGATGTAACTTTAGAAACTTGCTTGGATAGCTTATATGTATGGCTTTCGTAACCTATATTTCATTTTGAAGATATTTTTTCATAGTGTATATTTACCATTTTTTGGAGGATAGAAAAAAGTAATAGTTTTAAGCTTAAAATCAAGCAACAACCTATTGAGCGTTCTTGATAGGTTCTGGAGTATCATTTAATTAAAAAAAACTGTTACTATAAAAACTACTAAATAATTGACAGCAATCATCTGAAAATATGAGTGTCAAAATAGTACAGCATTTAGTGGCCAGTATATAAAGCCGACATCAAGCAGTAATAGAAGCCAAAAAAGCCCACAAGGTATTAAACTGTACTTATTATTTTCTTTAAATAAATATGGATTCTTCTTAGTCCACATGAGAAGTGAACATTCGCTTTATGAATTTAATGTTTGCTAGGAAAATTAAATTCTACATCGTATTTTTGCATCCATAAATCACTGATAGCTATATGTAGTAGCGCACGCCTAATTGCTAACAAAACTATGATTCTGCAATTGTCCCTGCGTTTCTTATTGCTTTCAGTTGATAAGTACATCAATCAAATACAACATGGCATCTATGTATTGCAACTTCAGACACTATGTGCATAGCTCAAAGAAACAAAATTCGAGCTTAAATAGAGACGGAATTGATTGTCTTTTATGCAATTACAAAACTTTTGTATAAGCACAACCAGGGCGTATAAGTCTTTCGATATTATTTGAGCGTTTCCTGTCAATAATCAACGACATAGATCTGGTAATATATGTTTAATCTTGCACAGATGATCAATTATTTATGACAATAGGTATCATTATAGACTTTATTTATATAGAGCCAGCAGGTTTTCGTCGTTTAGCTGGTCTCTTGGGGGTTGCTGCTGGTTCCTTTACAGTTTTGGTTTTTTTCTTGGTTTTGGATGGTGGTGGTTGATCATCGAGTAGCTTATGTTTATATGACTTGGTGAAGATGGCATTGATGACTGGGAAATAATCAAACTTTTGTCGCACTACATCCACCTGAGAAGCCTGTTTTAATTCATTTATCGACCGTATCTTGTCTTCTAGTTCGTTTACATAATTTTGTAATATATCCATCTGTGACTTGGCTTCTTCAAACTTTGATGTCCTGATATTGCTCCATATATCAATCATTGTGTTATAGTGTGGTGTATTTTTATCAGGGATGCTATGGACACATTTGTTTTTCAATCTTAGGATTGAACAGTCTGCGTAAGGTGTGTTTCTCTTGATTATTCTTTTAGCATCAGCAAGACAGGTTTTATATGTGTTATGGATTAAGGATATATTGGATGAAGTGTCCTGAGTGACAGCCATCAAGCTGAAGGTGAGTTCATTCTCGGCACTAAACAAGAACGCGTTAGTTACAGATTAGTAATGCTTGAATGATACTTGCGATGAGTTCATGCGTTTTTCAAGTATAGGTTTGACAGCATCTAGCCAATTGTTCTCGTTACATTCAGTAATCTTGACTGGTTGATATTTGAGACCATCCAATTCCCATAGGTAGCCATTCTTATGGATATAGGTGATATAATGAAAGTCATCTACATTGATGTATTCCATGTTATCGTTATCACCATCGCTCAAGTGCTCTTCAACAATGTAATCATTTGAATTTCTAAATAAATAGGTCAAAGATAAAGTATATTGGGCAGCGGTACACGTTCTTACGTGGCATAGGCGTCATGTATCTTTCTGATTTCGGTTGAACTTCCTAAACAAAGTCCTCGGTTCTATTGAAAGGATGAATAAAAACAAGCCATAATTAAGCCTCTTAGATACTTACCACTGGCGAAAATCCTTCTGTAAACTGTAAAAAGTTATTCAGAATATCACCTCTTTCAATATCGGCGTTAAATAGAACAGCAAGCAACGCTAGAGTCCCACATACGTTAGTTACAACCTGAAAATAAAGTAAAGTTAGTTCAAGTACGTTGATTTCGCGATTTACAACTAGATCGTACTTGGGATGTAAAGATTACTTTATCGGCATCGGGATCGGGCTTGTCAAAGTTTGGAGGCAACTCTTCTTCAATGTAGCGTGAAATAAAGATTAAACCATGCACGAGTCTATAGTACGAGTCAATTGAAGAGTCAAAGAAAAAACAAGTCTGTTTTTTTTTACCCGTCTTTTGTGAGATCTTCAAAGTCAAGAGTAAGTACTTCCTGTACTTTGGTATCTTTGACGTTGTATTCCTTAATCATGTCATCAAAGACAGCTAAATTGGAAATAATGAGTTGGCGATGTTTTTTTTTTTTTTTTATACATGCTACAAATAAAAAGTACCTGGATCTGAGGGTATTAAGGCCCATTTCTCATTATATTTTTCGTCCCACAAGGTGTTAGGAATGGTCATTGTGCTTATTGTTCTGATCGAGCTTTCAATTTAATACAGGAAAAAATGAATGTCGCTTCAAGAATGAGGGGAAAATGAGCAGTAGGAAAAAGAGAGGTGAAAATTGTTTAGCGTGATTGCCAAACTACTGTGTCACCTGAATGAGACTTGTCTTGTAATCAAAATGCATTACAGATGACATAAGAAATCTATCTGATAGATAGAAAACTGGAGTTTATTAGCTTGATAAGCATTATAACAATAGTTTTGTGATTGACAAACTCACGTTCAAGTTAGAGGCAATAGTGCTGTGTACATGCTGATGAATCAATGCAAAATCATTATTATTACGCGGTACAGAGAAACTGTATCAAGGATCTACCATGATATTTTTAATCTGTATTTACTAGAACACATAGTAACTGGTTGAATGAAACGCGAATACACTGATTAGCGGATATTTCACGTTTGTATCCGGTTTTGTATATGCCTTGTATAGTACAGAAGCAAAAACCAAGCTACTAATATCTCACTCTATGTATGCAGTTTTTACGAACCAATGCTCTGTAAATGAGCGTGTCTTGGACTCGGCACAGTATTAAGCCATTTTCAAATAGAATCAATTAGCCTAGACTGACTTGCAGGCATATATCCTATATATTACTCGCAACTGTTTCCAAAAGTAATTCTAATACACAAAACCCTGTATCAATAAAGAGATACCTTTTCTTGGTTATTAAATTAGCCTTGAAACGAGGAGAAAAAAGGTTCTCAAAGTAGCTATATCGACGCCACATTCTTTTACCAATTTCAGTATAACTGGATAAGCAATGTCTTCTCTCCAAAGACCAAAAATTCTAGATAGTTCAAAAGGAACATTCTAAGGATAGGGTTCGATACCTGTTCATATTCGAATAAAAGGGAAACCAGTTTCGTTATAATACCTAGTAAAATGCAATCTTATTTGTTGTGTGCAAAAAAAAAAAAAAAAAAAAGCATGGTTACAGCTGATTAGCTAACGGGTAGTCGATGTGCCAAATAAGTACTTTGTGTGTTTCTAATGATAAAGAAATCATGAATAATGGATAAGTGAAAAAACGATCTAAGTACATATATTGTTAGAATTCAGAAGGGTACAATGAGTGTATCACAAAGTTTTATCTGATTTTGTATATAGCTTATAGTCCACTACTACTCGGTTTTGTGTAAGTTTCACTTCATTTCTAACTAGG
This sequence comes from Actinomucor elegans, assembly GCA_026027325.1. NCBI lineage: Eukaryota > Fungi > Mucoromycota > Mucoromycetes > Mucorales > Mucoraceae > Actinomucor > Actinomucor elegans. The sequence continues at coordinate 102,719 of JAMSLZ010000019.1, forward strand.
GGCTATGCTAACTTTATATTAAGAAAAAGCATCAATTTATATTCTGGAACCACACTAAATAAAGCTGCATTATTTTATTATTCCTCTCAAAAGGTTGGTGCCTGCAGAAAGTGGTATAAGTTTGAAATACACACACACCCTATCATATTCTCCCGAACTTTATTGGCTGTTTGAGTGTTGCAGATTATGATCCCAGATTATATATAAAAGCTCAGAAAATTGATTTTATTTTTCACGGCAAGCAGCTCTCTATTAGTAAATGTGAGTATTAATTAAGTGTATGTTGGATGGAATGATGTGATTAAGGGCATAAAAGTTATTTTATATTTCCATTAATTCATTGGATTTAGTAAAAGACTGTTGTTTGATTTTTGCAACGATATCGCTGTAACTCGGATATTCTGTAAATAATAAAATCTAACAAAATTATATCTATCTATCTCCCAACAAATAAAGTATATGTTATTAATAAACTATCCGTTAAAAATAGCTTCTCTATGCTCAATAAAAGATCTAAAGCGTGGGAAAATAAGATCCTAGAGTATCGTCCGGGATTTTGTTTGAAATCGGACTATTTTTATTTTGTTTTCATTTTCTTTACATCTCTTAATAGATTCTGGTTTAAATGTCGCATCTAATAGTAATGCATTTACAATCAAGCACTGCATCAATTTAATCCATTGTTTAATAGAAAGTGAGATGATTATATTTTATTTTACGGATGCGATCTAGATTATATATTCTTATTTAGATCTATAATAGATCAATAGATCTCTCGACCAATTCAAACCAATTGGTACATCTAACAAGTAATCTACCCTCTAAAGCAAGTTTACATCTCTGTTAACAGCTTTTAAAACGAAAAACTAAAAATTACTTCTTATTCATAATTAATTGTAAATGATATATACTTTAGCTAATTTAGCCTAGATCTATCGATGTGTAAATCTCTAGACTAATCCCAGTCAAATCTCAAACCTATTCAGTACAACACGCTTAGAACAAACTATTTGCGTTTATTGAGACTTATGTTCGGTTAAAGCCTCTCAAAAAGTGTTTGATGATAACGTGTTTTGTAATTCAAGTAACGCCATCTTATAATTTACTACTACATACATAATTTATTAATAATATAATATAGTTATCGCACTTCACTAGTAGATATATCTAGTGGTTTATCCCTAGGAATAATTACTCATTTAAGATGCAATGTTTAACATGATTTGACCGAGAGGCTTATACACAGAAGGATAATATTGTTCGTTAATGCTACCTACCATGATATAATCGTATCTATATGAAGGATATTACACCTATCTCGTAGTTGTATTTTAATTGCAGATGAATCATTGTGCATTCCAGTATGCTTACCATGTATGTAGGTGATTCATTATTAAAAAAAAAAAAAAAAAAAAAAAAAAAAAAAAAAAAAAAAAAGAGTTCAAGCCTTTGTTATATTATATGTATTAATAGCTGCAAAAAAAAACATCAATCATGCAGATGTTTTTTTTTGCGTCAAAGAAAGGCTTTATTCAACTTTTTTTTTCTCTCGTTTTATAGGTGCATACATGGCGTTTGTGATATAGGATACAGGTTTTACATTGATTGAGATGAGGATACGGAAGATAGACTTCTTTTACGTCCGCGGGGCAATTCTTCTATAAAGTTTTGTTCTATTTTGATCGGCATTTCATTCTTGAACAGCATATCCGAAGTCAGATTAGCTACTTTGGTCATGTGTGTGTGCTCCATATGGTATTTGAGGCCGTTCAAATTTTTATATCTTTTTCTGCAATTGCCAAGGGGGCAAATGTAACGTTTACTGGCGTCTATGATCTCATATCCATCCGAAACTTGGCAATGGCCATGTAATCGATGATATTTTAGTCCATTGGCATTCTTGTACGCTTTATCACAATCTGGCACATGGCATTTGTATGGCTTATCTGGTATATCTATATCGAATGGGGAGCTAAGTCAGCCTCTTGATGTGATAGGTTAGTTAAGGCTTACCGTCACTGGCTGCATTGCTACTGCTGCTGCTAAAAGAACACGATAACTCGGTGTTTGAACGACGATCTTGGTAGAAACAGTCATTGTCGATATAGTGTTCACGAAAACTCGAGTCTTGATTTGGACTCAAGCTAGGTGTATGCGATCCATCAACAATAGAATCCAATGTTTGAACTTTTTGTTTGTAAGCATACTTTTGAGCATTTTCGAGCATGTTTAGATCTTCGTTTGTGAGATGCTGTTTCGATGGAGGTTTTATCGCTTTTCGAGAATTAAAAAGGTGGGTCAAGCTGAATGAAAATAAAGACTCATCTTCTGTGATTTGTCTCTGCCTACTGCTGCTACTGTTCAATAGTATCTGAACTCTATCTTCATCGTCGCTATTATTCCCACTCGTATTACTGTGACGGAAAAGGTGATATTCTTCATAATGTTCTAAAAGTTGATGCAAATTCTCCAGCCGTAGTCCACAACAAGCAAAATCTTTGCAGAATTCATTCTCCAATACCTGCTTTTGAGTAAAACTATCCAACCTTGAATGAGGGTTTGGAGACCCAATTCTAGATAGAGTTAGGTAAGATTAGATCTCTTGATCCAAACAAAACAAAATAAAAATAAAAAACAAAAAAAAGTCAAGAATAGATACTATACAATTCAGTATTTTGGATACCAGCTATATTGCTCAAGAAGGATGAAGAAACGCAATCTCCTGCAACCATCTTTTTGTAGTAGTATAAAAAGAAAGCGAAAAAGAATCCGTGAGTTTCTAGGCAGGAATTTAAAGCACTCAAACTAGCTGAATCATCAATTGATAAGCCATGGGCCTCAGAGGGAAGAAACCTCGAGTAATTATTATGCGAAACATGCACAATAGTAAGACATGCCAAAAGAAGCTCGTTTGATCGACAATACTATACGATTTTGACTTTTTTTTTTGGAATACGAATCAATCAAATTGCTTCAGAACGGCCCTTGAAAGATGACTGGATGAAATAGAAGTGTCCAATAGTAAGTTAACCATCAAGACCATTGTATGAGAAGAAAGTTCCAGTTGATTCCGGAAACGATTTGACAGATTTCTATTGGCGAACTTTTTTGCTTTGACCTCCATCTGTGACTGTGGTTGGAAGCATCCTGGGCTGGGATGTATACAAGTTTATATTCAGGCCCCCTCTTTCATCTCTTTCTTTTTATTCAACTTCTTTTACAATAAAATGAACAGATTCGCCGCTAAAGCACTTCAAACCAGCCGTTCTCGCAGTGCTACTGGTATTCTCAACCGTCTCTATTCTACTCACAAGGAAATTAAGTTTGGCGTTGATGGACGCGCTGGACTTTTGAAGGGTGTTGATATCCTTGCTAAGGCCGTTGCTGTCACTCTTGGTCCCAAGGGTCGTAACGTTCTCATTGAGCAACCCTACGGTTCTCCCAAGATCACCAAGGATGGTGTTACTGTTGCAAAGTCTATTGTTTTAGAAGACAAGTTTGAAAACTTGGGTGCTAGGTAAAAAAAAAAAAAAAAAAAAAAATGACAATGCAGCGTGAGAAATAGAATACTAAACCTTTTAATTTTTATTTTTTTTTTCTTTAAAAAATTATAGACTCGTTCAAGATGTAGCTAGTAAGACTAACGAACTTGCTGGTGACGGTACTACTACTGCTACTGTTTTGGCCCGTGCTATCTTTACTGAAGGTGTCAAGAACGTTGCTGCTGGTTGTAACCCATTGGATCTTCGTCGTGGTGCTCAACTTGCTGTTGATAACGTCCTCGAATTCTTAAAGACTAACAGCAAGGTCGTTACCACTTCTGCTGAAATTGCTCAGGTAAGAAACAAAAGATTCAATACGGTATGAAAAAAAAAGGAACGAGACAGTTGACGAGTTTTATTGTAGGTTGCTACTATCTCTGCTAACGGTGATAAGCACGTTGGTGGTATGATTGCTCAAGCCATGGAACGCGTCGGTAAGGAAGGTGTTATCACTGTCAAGGCTGGTAAGACCATCGATGATGAATTGGAAGTAACCGAAGGTATGCGTTTTGACCGTGGTTTCATTTCACCTTACTTCATCACCGACACCAAGACCCAAAAGGTTGAATTCGAAAAGCCTTTGATCTTGTTGTCTGAGAAGAAGATCTCTTTGCTCCAAGATATCCTCCCTGCTCTTGAAGCCTCTGCCACTCAACGTCGTCCTCTTTTGATCGTCGCTGAAGATCTCGATGGTGAGGCTCTTGCTGCCTGTATCTTGAACAAGCTCCGTGGCCAAATCCAAGTTGCTGCTGTCAAGGCTCCTGGTTTCGGTGATAACCGCAAGTCTATCTTGGGCGATCTCGCTGTCCTTACTCACTCTACCGTCTTCTCTGACGAACTCGATACCAAGTTGGATAAGGCTTCTCCCGAACTCTTTGGTACCACTGGCTCTGTCACTATTACCAAGGAAGACACTGTCTTCTTGAACGGTGCCGGTTCCAAGGACGCCATCTCTCAACGTTGTGAACAAATCCGTGGTGCTATTGAAGATGCCAGTACTTCTGAATATGAAAAGGAGAAGCTCCAAGAACGTCTTGCCAAGCTCTCTGGTGGTGTTGCCGTTATCCGTGTCGGTGGTGCTTCTGAAGTTGAAGTTGGTGAAAAGAAGGACAGATTCGATGATGCTCTTTGCGCCACTCGTGCTGCTGTTGAAGAAGGTATTGTTCCCGGTGGTGGTGTTGCCTTGTTGAAGGCTGCTAATGCTCTCGAAAACTTGAAGGGTGCCAACTTTGATCAACAACTCGGTATCAACATCATCCGTCAAGCTATTCAACGTCCTTGTAGAACCATCGTTGATAACGCTGGTGGTGAAGGTTCCGTTGTTGCTGGTAAGATCTTGGAAGATAAGTCTGGTAACCCCAACTTTGGTTATGATGCTGCTACAAATGAATATGTCGACATGATTGAACGTGGTATCATTGATCCTACCAAGGTTGTTCGTACTGCTCTTGTTGATGCTGCTGGTGTTGCTTCTCTCTTAACTACAACTGAATGTCTCATTGCTGATGCCAAGGTTGCTCCTAGTGCTAACCCTATGGGCGGTATGCCTGGTGGTATGGGCGGCATGGGCGGTATGGGTGGTATGATGTAAAATAGCCTTGTATAAAAGAATAACGTAGAACCTGTAAAAATAAAAAGACATATAATACACATTATAAAGAACTAAAAACTATATTAAAGTTTAGCTTTGTATTTGTTAAGTAGCTGACTATGGCTTGCCATTAGACAAAAAAAAAATCGGTTATTGGGCTAATAAAACTTGCGCTTTAGCAAATGTATACAAAATATTAAATGCTACCGACTTTTTTTGTTTTGGGCCTATATTTTACATGATGTAGTTGAGTAGGGATCACTCATCCGATGCGATTTTTGACTGAAACTGATAAGAGTTGAATTATTGAGTTATGCCCATTTTCAAATTGCATTTTTCAAGACAATTTTTGCAACTCGCTGACTAAAATTGTATACTAAAAAAAAACTGAAGTCGTGATCTTGCAGTAAATGCATATTGCTCTTTGGGTTACTAAGAAGCATTCATGAGGATCCAATTTTCTTTTGAATGATATATATTTTATAAAAAAAAAAAAGAATATCGGCGGATAGAATTCATTTTGTGCTTTATATGCTCAAATTTCTAAAGTATATTCTGGCGCACTCTTGAGCAATTGCCGTGCTTTTTTAAATTGAAGATTTCTGGACCGCTATTTTTTGCAGCCAATGAAATTGAATATTCGACACATGATTCAATATATATCAGATAATAACAACAAAAAAAGCGGCTCTACATGGATGAGCATCACATTATATAACTTATATAGCAATGAGGGGGTGTATAGTGAGATACTAAACAAATATTCATTGGGCGACGGTAATTAAACATGATTTCCTATTATGATTTACAAAATCTTGATTAAACCTACAAATAAACTGGGATTCTTCTTTAGTTCTCGGACATACTATAGTGCATTCCCATCTATTTGTAATAAATCAATTTTTTTTTATAATTATACACCATCAAACGCAGGAGCTCGAGGCTGATTCAACCTGAAACGCATGCTGAGATCAAAGCGGAGAATTGATATCTATCACCATCGTTACAATCGCTTGGATCGCAACTGGGCCCCACAACGAACCGAGCTAAACCAATAATTCTAAGACAAAATATAGGACAGGACTTGCTCTTTCGAATGATGTATATTTTTAAAGCGGTCCACAAAATTATAAATGAGATGAAAGGCCAATGTCTACACATGGACCTGAATAGAAAGTGGGCGCATTCTTGGTGCTTTGAGAAGGAGGTTTGTATGACATAGATTATCTTGGCTTGGTATCGAGATATGCAAATCGAATCTAAAAATTCATGCCGAGACAACATCCTTGATGCAAGATTCTTTAGCAGAGAACACGGTTCTTTTTCCAGGCATTAAGCGTATAAGTAGAGAGTGGTATGCTGATATATAAATAAATCTAATGGCAAAAAAAAAAAAAAAAGAAAAAAAAAGTATGAGTCAGATAATAGATGCTTATTAGATGATTCAAGTGCAGCTTGCAAAAAGAAAAATACATATTTAAATAAAACACTATAAATTATTTGACTTTATTTCATCCTTTCAATAAGCGATTAGGTTTCCTGAGTGCTATATGTTTTTTTTTTCTGCATTATACTTGTTGCAAACTATGTTATACCATAAATGGTCTGTGCGACACTTTGTTGAATTTGTTTGATTACTGAGGACTTTAGTTGCACGAAAATGACATAAGAAAAATGACAGTTTTTATATAAGCCTGAGCATAAATGCGGGGAAACTTTAAAAAAGAAGATACCAAGTATTATAAGAGTCTTTGTTATAGTATGCTTAAGGATTACTATTTGATATTGTTTCTTTTATGTATTTATTTAGAACTCAGTGGAGGTGTTTAGCCCAACTTTCCCGCGACCCAACCCCTGCGCCCAGACATCAAAAAAAGACACTAGTAAGAGCATTTCATTTTGTGTGTGTTAAGTGTATGAAAGGTTTGTTTAATTTTTTTTTTTGCATATAAAAGTATAGAAAGCTATAGAAAAGTGCTGATTTTTTGTGCGGAAAATACTTTACACCGCCTTTTATATATATATATATATACTAATGTGTGTACTACCAAAACCATTATAATTTCTTTTTTTCTTTCCTTCTTTTTTCTTTCTTTCTTTCTTATTACCCTTTTATTTGTAACTTATAAAACTGACACTACATTCATTCCTATATATACACAAGGTTGGAATCATATGCATAGACTGGCAATATATTTACATAAATTTAATAGCAATGGCAGAAACATTTCATGGTTATATCGAAACAACGCAAGACGTCTTACTTATATTTGAAGGCTGTAGAAGAGGTTTGATTCCTCGAGTCTGTAGAAGATTACAAGAAAAAGAGAGGCGTATGATTCGATCAGGCTCTGTTTTTGTGTTCGACGAAAGAGAATCAGGTAACTCTGACAGGGGTTTATCAAGTAGTGTTCGATTCTTACAAGTTTCATAGGCATCAAAAGATGGACTGACGGTCTTGTTTGGAGCCCTTCCCGTATCCTTGGAAACTTTTTAATCTATCGTGAGCTTGATAAGCGAGCTCCAGGGGATAAAAAGCTATCTATTTCAAGTGCTTCATCCAGCGATTCGAGACAGCGTAGTTACAGTGCAGATCAAAGCGTCATGGCATCTGGTATGTCGACTGATCGTAACCGTGAACGCCGACTGGTCGGTAGTCTTTCTGATTCTTATCGTTTCCGTAAAGACGGCTTAATCAAAAAGACAATGTCCATTATCGTGAATGGAGTTGCTCAGCATTTGATTTCATACTATCTTCCAAACGATATCATTTCAAACAAACTACGCACACCTTCTTCGGTTCCAGAACTAGCAAGTCTCGAAATCTCACCCGATTTACTAGTCAAACAGAACTTTCGAATCCCTCCTATGGTTGAACCTCCATTCGATCACGCTGAAGTGAATATGGGCAATTCTTTGTCTCCAGTGGACACTATGTCCGGCCCATATGCGAGTAAGTAGCATTTTTTTTTTTTGAATACATGCCTCATATCTAAACTATTAGATGGAGTAGATGATAGACGTATTCATCCATTTAGAAGCATGTCGATGGGTTCACTTCGTACTTCAAATAACTATCATCTATCTGCTGCAGGCCGTCCAGATATGAGCAACTCACAACAAATGATGTATGCAACTTCAAATTTAGCCCAACGTATGGATATGGATGATAATAATCCCAACAAACTCTCAAATAGTGGCATGTCAGCTTATTATCCGCCCATGTATAATAATAATAACAACAATACGAATGGCTTTGCCCCTTTACCCTCACCTTCTAGCATTACTTCTTCGCCCATGCTTTCTCCTGTACGTCAATCATTCTCGCATCAACAACCGCGCCACTATTCCATGTCTTCTAGTTCAACAAGTTCTCTGCCAAGGTATGTTGCAGCAAACCGCAATAGTTTTGATATGATGGCAAGCAATAGCAATCCATTGGATACCAATCGATCTGTCCATCCACATATGATGCCTGATGTCAATATGTATGGCAATGAACGTCTAGTAAAGACGGAAGAAACTACACAAGGCTTTTCTTCCAGTCCTAATATAGGTCAGTTGCTTAATCCTGTCCATCCTCTGAATAGCAATGCTGTTAAACAGGAGCCTGACAGTCAAGGCCAACTGTTTCAATTCTCTAACACAACTTGCAATTATTCAGATTATCATCCTACACCTACTACAACAACCTCTTCAAATAGATTATCTTCATTTGATAAATTACCCTCATTGAATGATAACAATAATAGTAATAATAATGAGTTGATGCAACAGCAACCGACTAGTTTCAACACATATGGTGGTAATTACTATATTCAAAGGCAACAGCAACAGCAGCAACCATTGACCAATACCCACTCCATCTCCGTTACCAATAATATCGTCCCAATGTTTCGAAATGGCATGGTACTCCCACAGTCCTCTTCCATGTACGACGATGCTCAAAATGGTCCGGAACTCGGAATGGAGCCATTGATGCTGAAGTAACTTCTTTACGCACTGTTTCATAATGTACAAGCTATTACTATAATGCACCTCACTTATTTATTAACCTCTTTTTTTTTGGCTTCAATAATAAAAATCCTTTGCTTTTTCTTTTTCTTTTTTTTTTTTCAATATGTTTATAGAAAGAGAGACCCAAGACGAACGGGGGGCATATTCCGAAAAGGATGGAGCTAATAGCCATTCACTATTAATAGTCTTTATGAAACGTACTTTCCTTTACGCCCAAAATGCTTAACGGAATGGACGGTTGGTCGTCTAGTTATTTTTTTTTCTGTCAAACTTTAAACAAAATCATCATTTAAAGTGGTTCTGATATAGACTATAGAATGAAGAATAGTTACAGATGGGTTGAACTTGTTCAAAAAGGAATTTTTGTTTGTTTTAATGGAATTCGGGAATCTATTATAGAAGCCTGATATTAGAAGAATGTTGGACCGAGACTGCTAAAAGATATTAAACATTAGGTTAATTTGTCCAGCCATACTACATACAAAGTTTACTTTACAAATACGACCTATACCACCACACCTTACACGATAGGGCAGATGGTTTCGTGCTACTGTGTTCTAACTGGAACTTTTTTTTTTTTTTTTTTTTTTTTTTTTTTTTACCTTGAAAACCACTGATTATATTGGGTAGAATCATCGATGTTAGGTCCATTTGGTTAGCTTATATGACTGCATGCACATATTTCTCTAGTTCTCGGTGTTTCAGCAAGCGGTAAAAGAGTGAAACCCAGATTAGACCTAGCTTAAACCAGTTTTTTTTATAGGCGCAGCAACCATGCCTTCAAGTGATATGCTCAATCAAGTTTAGAGCATATGTAGCATGACGTTTTGGCGCCCTTCTTCAATCCTGAAAACCCAGATTCCTTTTGTACATTTAGCTTTGCATTGTATGAAACAAAGCAGTATCTATACTAACTGGCTTGGCATTCATGAACCAAAAGAGTGATATACGTAGCTGCTTGTATATTTATCCAAACAATACAGAAAATCCCCAATCTCATGACTATATCTCCGCGTGTTGCATGAGATTTAGCACTAGTTTTGATACATGTATCATGTTATCTAGATAACATACTACATGAATGACGTTGGCTCTATGATGAATAAGGAATAAAGATCGATCATTCACCATCTCATACAGATAAGAATAAAGAAGCAAGTAGTTTTTACAAGGTCATGGGTCTAATCAATACGACAGACACATGGACTTTGTTTTTTTTGCGTGTAGTACGCAATTGAGTCATCATCTATATACATTTGACATTTACCAAAATATTCATGTAACATCACAATAATATGGGGTTACAAACCTGCGACACAACTAACTGAAATTGGTCTCAAAGAGGAGGGGAAACATCACGTTCAGGTACGTTTATGTTACATTCTTCATTTGACTCATCTCGATAAATCTATTCACATCTACAAGGCCCCTCTTGGATTTACAATGGCAATGCGACATCATCTGTTATCTTTATAGAGAGTAAGTATACTATGCAGTGGTCGACCATCGTTTTATGTAAGCGTATTATATACCAAATCCCTACTGAATCATCATGTAAAACCCAGTGAATTTACCGTGGTAAAACAGATTTTTTTTTAGTTTCATTGGATGGCGAAAATTGAACATGAGTATTCATGGAGTTGGCCTGCCAAAAAATCCCATTTCTAACTGCGTCAAAATTAATAAGCAACAATGGCATTTTTTTGGAAATCGGTATAAACATAAAAAGCGCAACGACTTTTCATGTGAATGCATTAGGTATAAAAGAGAAAATATGCTCATTGTAGATTGTTTTTGGAATTAGCACAAGTTTTCCATACACTATATCAACATCTCATGTTTCTATTTTTGTACCTTTGTTCTTCTATTATGGCTATAATTCGAATTTGCTAGGATTAAAATTTTATTTTCTGAGCTGAAAATGTATGCTTGATCTCGGTACAGGGTCGTATTAGATCAGTAGTCCATGCTCGAAATGCATTGTTGTGTCGAGCAAGACTTCAGTTTAACACAAAAGCCTTTAGACCATTTGTCAAAAAGTTTTTATTTTTGAAACATCACCTTGTCCAGGGAGTCTGTTTGTTATTAATCAGATCGTCTGGCTATTCAGTCCAGGCTTCACGTTCAATTTTAATATGAACGCGAGAAATATAGTTTATTCAAAGTTTCAGTTAAAAACATTTATAGGTAATAATCAGCACAAAGGTCTGCAGCATGAAAACAAAACAAACTTCATTAGATGCAGCAGCTCATTCTGCACATGGTGTATTAATTACATACGGCATTTGGCTGGGATTGGTCTAGAGATCTATTCTCTGCTAAAATGCAATATATTTATTGCACTTGAGTTGACTAAAAATTCTAGTAGATGAAGCATTTTATTTCAAACAAGTATGAATCATCAGATGCGACATAAAACCACAACCATTATTAGCTGGCTCTAGCCCAATAAATATTATGCACTGTAGTTCAGAGATTGATTGTAAAGACTATGTCTTTTATACAACTTAGCCGTAGTATAGATCTCTGAGTTGATCCCGGTCAAATGTCGCATCTAATTAACATTCCATGAACAGAATAAGTTGACATTTTGGAGAGACTGAACTAGGCAAACTGAGGTAGGCCGACAAAATCACCTTTTAAGGTAATGGGGGAGGGTAGATTCATTGGTCTTTGTTGGTGAGTTGATTGTGTTGCACTAAATCAAACATAACATTTTTACTCTGAACAATGCCTAGATAATATGCAAAAAGCTGTACTAGATCGAGAACTTTTTCAATATAAATCAAATCGACAACTCATGACAAGTACATGCGATTAGCATAATAGTTTTCATCATTGATGTATCTAGTACAATTGTAAAGGGTACAGAGAATTCTCTCCTCGGAACTGATAGTATTAATAATTTTGCTGCGGAAATCTCCCAAGGACAAATGTACAAACCAGTGTAACTAGCAACCTATCTCATTGATGTGACTCATCTGTTCATGCTGTTGCTTCAAAATACCAAGCAAATAAATAAAGGCTAGCTTTTCCTTTCCATTTCTCACACTCAAAAAAAAAAAAAAAAAATGCAACGAGAGATCTGGGATTCAGCTGTTGAAAGAGATATTAATCGTTTATTACACTCGATTGATGTGAAAGCACCACAATATTTTTCTATCCAATCCATTCAGGTACCTAACAGTAAGCTTGTTGAAGACGCTGTCAAGTTTGTCAAGGAAGCCCTAGATGAACCCATTTACAATCATTCACAACGTGTGTATCTGATTGGTAACTTGCTTCAAAAGAATCAGTTTCCTGACTGGAAGGTTGACATGGAACAATACTTTTTGACCTGTATTTTCCACGATATCGGTTTGGCACCTCGTTACCATTTGAACACGCCCATGTCGTTTGAATTCAAAGGTGGATTTATAGCGCATCAGTTTATTACATCCAACCAAGGCTCGGCAGAAGTAGCTGATCGCGTTGCTGAGGCTGCCATGAATCATACCATTTCGTTTGACGGTAAAATTCCTCCTATGGGCAAGCTGATGCAAATGTCTGCTAGTTTGGATGTGTCAGGACGAACACCTCATTTGTGCCATTCTCAATCGATTGGCGAAATCCTTGATCGATGGCCTTTGCAAAATTTTCATCATTGTTTTGCTGACTTGATGGATTTAGAGTTGAAGCATAAACCCGGGTGTCTTACTACAGAGGCTGGTGAAGGCTATACAGATTATGTGCGTAGTGTAGATCCTTATAAGATTTTTGACATTACAAAGCCTTTGTGAATAAATGAGTTTTCCATCATGTATTACATCCCCCTCTTTTTTTTTGACTAACGTCTCTCTATTCATAAGAATACTATAATTGTAAATAAACGTTGATAATGGGCTGATTTGTGACACCTCATATTGAATAACCCTATATCACACAGCTAACAAAAGGTTTGACACAAAGTGTAACATCTGAGCTATTCATAATAACATTGGTATATATTCACATATATCGAATGTTTGTGTTCATTTCACCAGCAAGTTGAGTTTTAGAGCTTTATAATTAATGAATGTACGATAGGTCTACGTGTATTAAAAAGTACATATGCGAATCATAATATATTGTGTATCCACCTTGGCCTTCTTATTATGAAAAGTCATAAAAATAATCAGGAAATGTATTTTCTACACATTCGCTGCCACTGCCGTTGCTGTCAATATATTTATTTACCGTCATCCAATGAATATCTCAGTCAAAGTCAACAATTTTGATCAAATTTTCAGAAGAGCATTCTTAGAATAAGAACTTGAAGTTTTGACTATTTGTTTAATAATATAGATTGCATTTAAGAAGAGCGGTTTTTAGCTATTAATCGCCTTTAAATTTAACGTATATTCCACTAGTTTTTTTTTTTTTTTTTTTTTTTTTTTAATTTTTTATACATAAAAAAAAAAAGTTGACTTGCTGAGGCATGACTAGAATTCAAGAATTTGGTCGTAAAACGAGAAAGTATAAATATAGTTTTTGCTCTATTCAATGGATCATTTTGTTTTGCTTAAATAAGGTTAAATAGATCATCTTTATCTAAAGTTTCTTATTATGAAAAGATTTCCAAAATACAAAAAAAAATTGCAAGATCCTTGAATAAGTGAACCATTGCAACCCAGTTCAAAGCTTCCTCAAATATTCAAACTCCTTTTAACGCGCCCAAGATATAAACTTTAAACCGGTCACTTCTAGGCAACCTCCGATGCAAAGCAGTCCTTGGACAGCAGTCCTAATCCAGAAAAAATTTCTCAAGAAAATAAAAGTATAAAGTGAAGTTTTTTTCCGCGTACTATGTTCTTGTTCTCTTAGTTTAGTTTTAAGGTAAATATTGTATACATAAGAAGAATAGTTTTGGGATTTTGTATTATGAACTGTTTTATTTTCTTTTATCCTGATGAATGCTTTGCCGCCCCAGGCGGAAATGTATACATGTCGATAAACCATGCAGCTCTACCCTTTTTTCTGAAAAGAAAAAAAAACTTGTTTATAATACATATTCTCGATCTATATGTCTTTTTTTTTTTCAGAACTTGTTTATTAATCTTTTCTCTATTTACAGATATGATCGATTGTTCCACTGTGTAATCTCGACTCAAATCAATAAACTTTTTTGTATTATAAACCCTCCCCTTCTGTCTTTGTTTTGTGTGTAATATATTGCTGATATGGTAAGTGACAAAAGATACAAAAAGAATCAAATTGTAAAGAAACGTATGATGAGCAAAATACATTCCATGCTAACACGGAGCTCCGCGTGACCGATAACATGTTATTCTATTACTGATTGTTCCTTTACAATTTGATTCTTTTACATCTGAATAAATCAGAGGCGGTTTACTTATTCGTTTCCTCCTGTAGGCATCTTTTTGTATATGTATATAGTATGAACTATAATTGTTAAATAATAATAAAAAAAAGACATATAATCAAAAATCCATCTCTTTATTTTGTGTTGTGGTGTAATACTGTATAAAGTTGCGCTCAAGTGGAAATATATAAATATGTATCATGTCTTTTTACGAGAGAACGACTGTTATATGAATAAAAATGGAGACTAAAAGCGCGTTGAGTTTGACTCAACGAAATCAAAAAGTACTTTGAAACACATTTTGCTATGGACTCAATTGGATTTCGGTAACTATATAAAACCTCAATAAATTAAGTAGGCTAATGCATATAGGATATATAAATACATGTCATGCAGTATTAATCACTATTAATTATTGATGGATGTAATGTATTCACTGTATTGCAATTAAACAAAGGTTTCAGTATATGCAGCTGTTCACCTTGGGTACAAACAACCTGTCAAAAGTGACATTTAACTGAGATTGGATGAGAAACCTACAGGTTCATATACCCATGGCATTTAAAATAATAGTTTATTAGCATAGTATATTAACTGTGCAGTTGATAAGTGATGATTGCAATAGATTCAATAGCTCACTATGTACGTAAGCTACTAATTAAATGCGACACCTGAGCGGAATCGGTTAAGGAATCTATTGGTCATGAGAACTAGTATGTAACTCATATGAAATGCATGTCCTTTATAACTAATCTCTAAGATGTAATATGCCTATTGAACTTGAATTAAATAATGGTGATAGTGCCTTATTTTGAAACATGCACCTGTCATTTAAATGCGATATTAAAACGGGATCCGTCTAGAAATGCCCAGTTGCTAAAAATAGCTAAGGTAACTCTTGGGTCAAAATTCACGGGTTTTGCATTTTTTGTAGAGCATCAAAGCAAAAGCTTCAAGGCATAGTTCATAAATATTCTAGGCAATATGTATTTGATAGTATACAAATATATTTTCCATCCCAGGAAACACACGAGTTAAAGATGTGTTTAATAAAAGTTTGAAATATTAATTTTCATTGAAGCAAGCACAATATGTTTCTGGAAACGCAGGATGTTCTTTACATCATTTAGTATAATGTTATACTTTTTTTTTTTTGTGTATCAAACTGATTTATTAATATAAAGTTTTATTGAACAATTTGATTTAGACTCTAAAGTTTACCTTCAATCTATTTTGATAGCGGACAACCAATAGAAATACAAGAAACCGATTATACTGACAGAATACCTTGTATTTTTCATTTTTGAAGACGTATATACCATGTTGGAGGCTTGGTCTACACTTCAACTCTGATAAGCACAATTTAAAAAATACAGTTGCATTTTTTTTGATAATTTTTTTTTAATACGAGTAACTCAAGTGTTGACTGTAAAAATAAATAAATAATAATGCTTATATCCTAATCATGCTATGGAAAAGGAAGCACTTCTCGATCTAATTCTTTGCAAGGAGAAAGGAAAAATAATAGGCGTGACTGCAGGAAAGACAAGCCACTAGATAACAACCTCATGCTGATTGTTGCCTTGATCTTTTGTCCTTATCGTATATCTTTTTTTTTTTTCCAAATGTCATTTAAGTATCCTTTGATTCTTGATGGCGGATTCGCCTCCGAACTGGAAAGAGGTTTTGGTGTAGACTTGTCAGGTAAAAAAATGCCCTTTTTTTTTCCAAGTTTTGTTTTTATCTGACATGCTACTCTAGGTAAACTTTGGTCTGCTAAATCTATAAGCGATAATCCTGAAGCAATCAAGGTAAAATCGAGTTTTTATTTTTATGATGCATCAAGTGATGTCATTCAACCTAGGCTGTTCATAAACTGTATTATGAAGCAGGCGCCCATGTCGCTACGACCTGCAGTTATCAAGCATCTATTGAAGGCTTTGTCAATGCAGGCTACTCTAAAGACGAAGCTATTGATTTGATGCATAAAAGTATTGCTTTGGCTTGTGAAGCACGTGATGAGTTTAAACAAGCACATCCCACAGATACAGAGCAGCGGTTGGTTGCGCTTTCTATTGGCTGTTATGGCGCCTTGATGGCAAATGGAGCCGAATACACTGGTGAATATGGCGATGTGACATTAGATGAACTCATTCGATTTCATCAAGAAAGATTGAATGTATTTCTCAGTGCAAAAGCAGAAGTAGACTTTATCCTGTTTGAAACGATTCCTTCGTTATTAGAGGCACAGGCAATACGCCAAGTGGTGTTGGAACGAAAGAACGCAAAACCTATTGCAGTTTCTTTTCAGTGTCGATCTGCCGATCAGATAGCGGATGGTTCTGCTGCAGTAAACGCCTTCAAGCTATTCAACGATGTGGATAATGTATTCGCTGTTGGTATCAATTGTACAAAGCCACCTTTTGTAGAACGTCTGTTGGCTACGATTGCTCAAGTGAGCAACAAGGCCTTGTTGGCTTATCCTGATGGTGGTGAAGAATGGGATGCTGTAGCGAGAACTTGGGATGCTACTACCAAAATACCTGAAGAAACATTTGGTTGTATGATGACCAAGTATATTAAAGAATATGGTCCTAAAGTGATTATTGGTGGATGCTGTGGCACTGGACCTTGTCACATTAGAAATATAAGACAGTTTATGAATTAAACTTCAACTCAATAAACTGCTGATCAAACTTTCATTAAGTAAATGATATCATTAAAAAATACTGTTACACACATCCCGTGAGACTGATTCCTGGAATTACATTGTGTTTGAGACTACTGTAAGGCAATACCTTCGGTTTAGGGTCAAACAAGTCACTTGGCTTATCTTAAGCTGTGATTGGTTGGATCGATGCTTTGTTTTATCATAATACTATAACTCACATGCACTCTATTGAAAGCTTATTTCTTGATATGACAAAGTCCGCAATGAATTCCGAGTACTGTTAATGACAGTTTTGCCTAGAAACAGTGTCAACCTGAGTGTAACTCCAAAGACATATAAAAAAGAGACCTTTTTTGTTGGTTCTTTCTGTTATTAAAAAAAAATCTTTCTCTTTCGGTTTTTCCATTTGGTTGGCCAATCTATTATTACCTTATAAAAGCCAGTTTTTTTTATCTATTTATCTTTTTTTCCCTTTTTAGCTTTACTATGGCAACCATATATGTGGATAGTCCACCACCGAAATACAGTAATCAAATCAAGAATACATGTAGACAACTACCAAGCTTTGCTAGATCTTACTTCAAGAATCTGTTTCCAATCGTCGAATGGTTACCCAAGTATAACCTGATCTGGCTGTCAGGAGATCTCACAGCTGCGATCACGGTTGGAACTCTTGTTATTCCACAGAGCTTAGCCTACGGTAAGCAGTTGTAACATATTCTTTAATGATGTTGACTCACATTCCCTATAGCTAAAATCGCTAATTTACCACCAATCTTTGGGTTATATACAAGTTTTGTTGGTGCTATCCTTTATCCCTTATTTGGAACTTCAAAAGATATCAGTATTGGTAATAAGCGGGAAAAAAATTAGACAATAAAAAAAACATACTAATACTTTTGTATCACCTACGTAGGCACGAGTGCAATTACATCCTTAATGGTTGGTCAGCTTATGGGAAAGTTTGAAGCTTCTGCTCAATACATTGCTGGTGAATGGTCCTATGCTGATGTAGCTATCACGCTTGGTTTATTTTCTGGTTTTATCATCTTCTTTATCGGTCTTTTTCGTCTTGGTGCTCTTTTTCATTTTATATCTCAACCGGCAGTGGCTGGTTTCATTGCTGGCAGTGGCTTAACGATTGTTATTAATCAATTTAGCAAGATATTTGGTATATCTAATGTCAATACCTCAGAAGCACCCTATCTTGTGTTTGGACATACACTCATGAATCTCCACCACTCCACCTTGGATGCCGCCTTTGGTCTCTCGGCCTTGGTTTACTTGTACGGTGTAAAATACACTTCTCAATATTTGATGCGTCGCTATCCTCAACATAATCGATTGATCTTCTTTTTCAATACAAGTAGAAGTATTGTCGTTCTGGTGTTTGGTACGCTTGTTTGTTTTATGATCAACCGCTTTGGCCACTTTGAGAAGAGCCCAATGAGTATTATTGGTGAAGTGCCTGCTGGTTTCAACCACATGGCCGTACCTGCCATTAAAACGGATCTGCTTTCGCTCTTTATCTCTGATTTGCCTGGTATTGTCGTGCTCATTATTATGGAACATGGTGCTATTGCTACCAGCCTTGGAAAAGCGTCAGATTATAAAGGTATGATTCCATCCTATGTTATATATGGCAATGATTGAATACTAACACCAATCATAGTTAATATGAGTCAAGAAACATTTGCAACTGGACTATCAAATATTTTAGGTTCTTTCTTTTGTGCATATCCTAGTACAGGTGCCTTCTCAAGAAGCGCTGTCATGTCTAAATCTGGTGCTCGTACACCTTTTGCAAGCTTTTTTGTTGGTTTGATTGTCATTCTTTCCATCTACGTGTTTACCCCTGCATTCTATTATATCTCCAATGCCGCTTTGGCTGCTATCATTGCTCATTCTGTAGCTGATCTTATCTCTGGTCCCGCTGTTTGGAGAAAGTTTTGGGAATTGAATCCTTCTGAACTGATCATCTTTAGTGCTGCCTATATTATTTCCTTGTTTACTCGTATTGATATCTCTGTTTACGTGCCAGTTGCTATCTCGATTATCGTTCAGCTTTATAGATCAGCACGCCCTAACTATGCCATTCTAGGCCGTATGGATCTTGACCCCGAGTACTATCACCAAGACGAAAAACGCAGTAATGTCTATGCCATCAGTGACATCGCTTCCTTGGACCATACCATGTTCTTTCCTCTAGACCATCCCACTCTGGGCCAATATACGCGTCCCATTGATGCCGGTGTTATTTGTTTCCAACCTCAAGAAAACATTATTTTCCAAAATGCTGCTTTTGTGTTTGAAAAACTCGTGGACGAGATTGAAAAAACCACACGTCGAGGTAAACCCCCTGCAGAAAAGATGGGCGACCGTCCCTGGAACAATACGGACGCTATAGGTAAAGGCAGTGAAAAGCCTCTGCTTCAGTCTGTCATTTTAGATTTGTCTGGTGTGCATCAAATGGATTACTCGGGCATGGAAGCGCTTATGGACACAGCTGTCACTACCGAACGTTATTCTGGTCAACACGTTCATTGGTACATTGTCACTGGCAGTTCACCTGCCGTTCGCAAAGCTCTCTTGTTTGCTGGTTTCGGTAACCAACGCCGTAATCTCAAAATGGCCGGCCGCTTTTTATCTGATCTTCGTCACGGTATTGAAGAAGGCGGCCATCGTCCCGGAGTGAGAGGATGTCGCACGTATGACCGCAAATTAGATGCTGTACGTGTGCTGGATGAAAAAAACAATACATTTGATCAAGTGGTAGTGATTGAACAAGTCCGCCAACAACGACGCTCGAGTTGCTTGCCTTTAGCCATTGGTAGAAAATCAAGTTCGGCTGAACAGCAACAGCAACATCAGCAGGAGCAGCAACAGCAGCAACCTGAGTTGATTACAACCGAAACCAATGAATCTTCTCAATGGTGTTACTGTCACTGTGATTCTTCTGCTTCTGATATCACCAATATTGTTCATGTTCAAGATCGTTTCCCGTTTTTCTTCAAGTCGCTTCATGATGCAGTGCGCGCGGCCCTTGTAGAAAAAGAGAATAAGGACAGTTATTCTCTGGATACCATCAGCGTTATTTCTGATAGAGATGAACCCCATTCACCCAGTGAAAATAATTGTGCTTAAATAACGCTCTTTTTTATTTGTACATATATACATAGTCTATCCTGGCTTAAGCTAGCAGCTTTATTATTTTATATTTGTATTATAATCTTTTTTTTATTATATAATTATTTATTATATTATCTATTACAGCTGCAATAAACTTTTTTTTCTCTTTTACAATCATATACAAAGCCTTTTTTACTAACAAAATTTAGCTCATGTATAAGCGGCATTCGCTGTATTGAAACCAAATTAAGTTTCTACAAGATGCAATATTTCATTTTAATCCAAGTTTATCTGTCAGATGCAACGTCTTACCAATATTGATTCTCCTTCTACTGACTACTGCCCCATGACCAATTCTCCAAAACAGCAATTTCTGGAAACTCCGAGGATTTAAAGTTAATGCAAAGTGAAAATCATAATAATAATGGATGGGATAACTGACTTGATAAAAATTGTAAATAAAGCATCACTTCAAACAGCTTCAAGGAGCTGCTTATCTTTTTTTTTTTTTTGACGTAGAATTTAGTCCTCTTTTTTCATACCTAACAAGTATAGATTGATAAACAAAAAACGTATTAACGGCGTTTGTAACGAATTGAAAAGTGTATCCCGTGATGTAAACATCGTTTATCATTTCTTCCAATTAATAGACTTGATCTCAATAAAAAGTTCACTTCAGAGATTTTTTTTAAATGTGCAATCAGAACCTGAAAAGCTGATGTGAATCAAAATATTATACATATATATGTATGTGTGTGTATTGTTGATTACTCTTAAATACATTAGACTTGCGTTATCAATAGACTATGCACTCTTTGCGATCAACAACAGAAAATGATGGTTTGAAAAGTTAGGGCCTGAGTGGCACCCCACCATTCTTTTTTTTTTCTATATATATATATATCATTTTATTTCAATATCTGCACATTTCTTCTTGAGCAATTCCTGCTTAAAGTCATACGTGACAACCATGAAGTACATTTTTATAATGAAAAAACTACGTTCACTAGGATTATTAAGCACACTGCTAGAATACCACAAGTACATTCTATTTCAGTAATCGAATTGTAAATTTCATGGATGTCATCATATGGACTGGATCAAATAGATAGATCCCTTGACCGATTTTGGTTCAACATCACATATAGATGAAAGCGTGCCAGCACAAGAAAATAAGAGTATGGCAAGTTTGTAGAATATTTCTACTCTCTACGGCGAGACTTTGTCCTGGCTTGTTCTTCTACTACATGTATATTCACTTATTGGTGACTTGCATTGCTGAGACGATTAAAGGACTATGTAATTTATCTTCATTGCCTTTCACCTTACTAATAAAACACGGCATTTGATTGAAATCAATAGAGAGGACCCCCACTTGAAAAAAGTTTTACTACCATTTTATTATTATTGTTATTATTATTATTTGACTATTCATCATGCTTTGCTGCTATGGATCCCCTTTTTTTTCCAAGTCATGTCCGAGATTTGACTGTTATGGACCAAAAATTTGACAAGTTATCATTGTTATGATCCAAGGTTTGACAGCTTATCTTTACTATGCGCTTAGATGACGATTTGTCATTGCTATGGATATATTGTCTCTTCCTAACTTCTTGATCTGTAATCCACTGGCTGAATCCCAATGATGGAAAAAAAAAAGACAGTCCAAAAAAAAGGCTTCCTATTTGGGTATTGGTTAGTGTTCGTTACCATGACAAAATTTTATCAATCCCTTCTACTCTTTTTTTCCTGTTGGCTCTTTCCCCAACTGATTTTACTTGTGAGACATTTTCATTTTCGAATTGAAAAAACCTCAGTCTTCTTATAACAAGTATTACATTTTCTTTTTTTTTAATACGAAAAGTCCTAACGTAATCACCGTCTTTTGGAAAGCTCGATTTATTCTTCAGTACAATAGCATAAAAGGTACGATCTCCATCATGATGACCTTTTTACCATAAGCCGCGACACCGATTCGCAGCATCAGGTTACTAAATCGCTTTTCTCGTAGTATGCCTTTGCTTAAACGTAAACGTTTCGAACCTGTTGAGGTGCCTCACTACGATGACAGCAAGAAAGAGTCGAGAAATACTGTCGTTTGGTATTCTCCCTTGACGAAAGAGATATTTAAAGATTATTCGTATGTATACACGTGTACGCGCGCGCATGAACTGATGGGATTATGGCGCGTGTGCTAGAGAGATCGACGACGCGTTTCTTTTATGTTTCTCTCTATTTATTTTTTTGCGCGAAAATAATTAATTCACTCCTTTCCTTTTAGTGAATATCTCAAGCGTATGGGTCTTTACAAGAAGCCAATTTGGCAGTGCGAGTCCACTGGCAAGTCCAACTTAACGTATAAACAAGCTTTAGAAAGTGAGAAAGTCCAAAAGGAGCGTGTTCAAGATAAACTACCAGAGCAATTACAGAAACGTGTATTGATGCATATTCAATTTCGTAAGCCAAAAAAAAAAAAAAAAAAAAAAAAAAAAATTAAATAATCAAGAAACTATTGGAACTCATGGGTTTGAATAGAAACTGCTCGTTTGGATGCCGTTGTAGATGATGCATATCAGCAGTTTGCTAATCGCTATGTTGAAGGAGAGATTGTAAACTGTACTTGGGACGATAAGATCGCGTAAAGTATATCACGACACACATAAGGATTAGATCAGAGTGAAACTGATTGTTGTTTGTATTGAACAGATACAATGCCAAGGTGCTAGAGGTCATTGATGAATCTAAATTGGATCAAGTTGTGAATGAACATGGAAGTACTGAATATTATAAAGTTCAACTTATCGATGAAAATTCTGAGGGTATTGAAGATGAGGATTGTACCAAAGTAGTACCAGGCGATAGACTCAAGTAAAAGCAAAATATAGATTTGTAGTTGGTATAAGGCACTCATTGTTTCTCATTTAGACGTGAACGATTTGCATTTTCAAAAAACTTGCTGAAAAAATTTATCAAAGAGTATACTGCAAAAGACTCGTACATTGGTGCACCCTGGATTGTTCGCGTAAGTTCTACAATTTACCTTATCTTTCATTTAGTACTTACTATTGGGCCTTTAGGATGATATTGCTCTGAAATTCGGTATTAATAACGCGCTTCCTATGGATCTGCAAGCGATTAGAGAACGTGCTTACTCCAAATCCAGAAAGAAGAGAAGCGAAGCTGCTGCCGCTGTCACTAACGGTGCTACCCACGCATCGTCCAATGATGACGGAAAATTTGTCACATTGGATGCTCGCAGATTCGAAGCTACGCTCAAATATCCTATGGAAGATTTGAATGTACCCAGTTATCGAAGAGCTCCTTCAGGCTTGGGCAATATTATTGACATGACTCCAGGAACTGAAGGTGCTGGTACAGATGCTCTGAACCCTACCGGTGATATGCCAACACGGCCCAAACCTAATTACCATAGCACTGTCCCTGCCGATTGCTTTGGATCGTTCCTGATGGTATGGTCCTTCTTGGGCGTATTTTCTCAACCTTTAAAGCTTACACCTTTCAGCTTGGATGATTTTGAAAATGCGTTGCGCCACAACTCACATTCCACCATCATGATAGAGAGTAACATTGCTTTGTTGAACGCTATTATCAAACAGCGCGATCGTTTAAAGAAAGAAAGCTTGGGTCATGGTTCTACTGCTGCTGCTGCTTCCATTTCTTTGTTTGGTTCTGGATATCAAGCTTCTCGAACCATCACAACACCCATTCAACATCCTTTTAGTCGAGAACCATCAAGTCAATACAACAGTGATGATGAAAATGAAGATGAGGATCATGTTTGGAAATCACGTTCTTCAGTACAGCGTAGAGTAGCTGTGGAAAGAGGGTGTGGTAGTGCTGAAGTAGAAGCAATAGGATTTAATTGGGATAATGGTACTGTTGATACCGAAGATGAACGTATTGGCTGGGAAGATATATTGATTGGATTTATCAATCAGGTAAACATGAAACTATACTCCATCTCACTGAAATTAGGGAAGCTAATAGTTCACTTTTAATTAGCTTGCTCCAATTGAATTATTACCAGATCTCGATCGAATTCTCAGCCACCTAGTTCCTAGTGGATCATCAACATTAGAAGAGCGAGAACAAGCCTATATCGCTTTGAATCTTCGGGACAAAATCAAAATCTTTGAGCTATTGTTGAGTGTTGCAAATGAGTCTTATGTTATCAAGTAAGTGTCTCGAGAGTCCAAGTAAGAAGCCTACTAACAAAATAAATCAGAACTTATATGGATGAATGTCAGGATCAAATGACTGAGCTTCGCAAGCAAAAGATTGATTTGAGTCGAGAACGTAAACGAATGTAAGCATTGCATATATCTAATAGAGTACATACTGACCGGCCATGATCATATAGCCATGCTGAGAGACGCGTATTGGATGATAAGCAAAGTGAAGAAAACGATCAAATTCCAGACGGTCAAGATCCAGATGACAGTGATTCAGATGAGGATGCTAGCGATAATGATGAGGATAGTGCACTGTAAGTCTAGCCTTTTATATTTTATTTGTCACGTCTTTACAATTTGATTCTTTACAGTTTAAAGGCTCAACGCAAAGCAGAGCAACTGTCACGTCATGAATCAAGACAAGCAGTAATGAAACGCCGTCAAGCTGAAAGAGAAGAGAGAGAAGCCAAGCGATTGAAATTACACCATCTTCAACGCGAAGAAGCCCGCGCCAAAAGTCAAGAACAAAAGCAGCGAAATGAAGCTCGTAAGCGTTTGGACGAAGATGAGCGCGCTATGCATAAGAAGGAAGAACAAGTGGAGCGAGATATGCGCAAATACAGTAATCATCGCCTTAAACCGCTTGGTCGCGATAAGTTCTACAATCGCTATTACTATTTAGATGATGTTGGAGGTACTTTACTACATGGTTCAGGAAAGCTGTTTGTGCAAAGCCCTAGTGATACGGATTTGATGATTTTGCTGGAGCGTGATTCCATCGAGTCTATAGATAAAAGCGCAACTCTGCCATGCGGGCGTGGAGGAGGAGTCAAGTTTACCAGTCAGTTATTAAAAGAACAAGGCTTGACTAGAGAAGCAGAGTTTTTCGAGAAGCGTGTACAAGTATTAAAGCAAGAAGATATGAATACAGTAGATGAATGGTGGCAGTCTTATGATGAACCCGAAGATGTATGTCTTCATAATGATTCTTTTTTAAAACAAGTAGCTTACACTTTATTTCTGTTTACTAGTTGCAAAAGCTATTAGACTGGCTAAATCCTAAAGGTATTCGCGAATACAGGCTTAAGCGGGAGCTGGAGAAACAATTACCAAACTTGATACACGGAATGAAGAAACGCATTTCGGTAAATACTTGAACTTTCATTTGTTTTTATGTGGCTATTTATTTAACCACTTTATACTATAGGATCTAACCGCTGCAAGCAAACTGGAGAACACTAGACGTAATACGCGTAGTAAAGCTGCACCGCAATATCCCCCAGGTTCATGGCTTGCATATACAAACAAGCTTGCTTAATCAACTAATAATTTACTCGTTTGCATCCCTATCGTATATACTATCTATAAAAATTTTTAAAAAAAAGGAATCAATAGATCAATTCCATTCTTTGCTATTCAATTCATATATTATCAGATTAAAAGACTATTATGCCTCTTGTTGAATATTGGATTTCAGGTCAGTGCTTTCATCGACTATCGGCGATTGGAATCGACATGTCATTGCCTACAATTTTTAAAAGCCTATTGCATTCGACAAAAACCCGAGATTGTCGTTTGATGTTCGAAGCTTGAATAATAATAAAAACCAGATGTTATTTATATCGATTTATTATGGTATCTACATATCAACTTGAGTGGGTGCTATGAGCTGATATACCTCAATCGGTAGATATTAAACAGGAGACTTAATAAAATCACCGTTAATACCACTAAATTCCATTTTGTTTAACCGTAAAATGATATCATCTTTTGATTTACGGGCCAAATATAAAACAAAAATCGATTTTTCTAATGAACAAACTTCCTTAAAGGTGCATTGTCAATAGCAATTGCTCAAAGTGAGCATAAGCGGGGCTCGGAGATTGAAGTGTGATTTGAAATGAGATTCATGAAATGATACATAATCTTCATTACAAAAAATGCATCAATCCTGGCAATATACCACCACAATCCAATAAATTTTGGAGGGAGATGTAGAAAAAGAAAAATTCTCTTTCTAATGAACCAAGCTCCATGATTACATATTATGTTAAAAGATGTTATATGGGTTTCAAATGTATAATGGTTACGAGAACTCGAGCCATCTTACAAGAAAGATTATCTCTTCCTTTTGATCCCACGCTAATTACTGACCCAAAAAAGGTCCACGAAAACAGCGGGAAATGCTTTACGCGTGTTTTTTTTTTGTTACAAAAAGACAAGTTTACCCCACATTGTTACTGCTAAAAGATCAATACCATCTACCATTTTCGTTAATGCGTCGATCTTGTCGTACTGGGTTTGAATAGGATAATAAAAACAGTTACCAAGAAAGTAAGAATCAAGAAGAAATCATAACAGATGTAAAAGAAAAAGCAAAAAAAAAAAAAAAGGTCTTTTTGGAAAAAGGATTGAGATGATAAAAGCTGATTCTCCCCAAGCACTTGCTCGTCCTACAGTAGAGGGAACGTTGACTATGACTGAGATCATGTGACCGTGGTGAAATACGAACCTTATAAACAACTATACGCCCAAAGGAAGCCCTTTTTAAAAAGGGCTTTCTCACCTCTTTCTTCTTTGTTTCTCTTTAACCCCACTCCTCTTGTTTAAAAATGGCTGCTGCTGCTTCACGTTCGACCGTTACACGTCTTTTGGGTTTATTACAATCAGGCGCTAATAGCTGTCCCTGTCACTCTCATGCTCACTCTCATGGCCCTACTGCCGGTTCTTTTTCTAGCTTGTTAAAGTACGGCCGTAACTATGCCAGTGCTAAGGAAACTACTGATTATGCCTTTGAAATGGCTGCCAGTAACATTCGTTTCGGTGCCGGCGTTACTAGGTAAATAAACAAACAAATCAATAGGCTATAAAATAGTAAACCCGATTGAATTACATAGTGAAGTTGGTATGGATTTGAACAATCTTCACGCAAAGAAGGTCGCAGTTTACACTGACAGCACTGTAAGTTTTGAAATGCCGAGTGTCGCGTATTGAATTGGTAAAGAGCTTTTTCTCACGGTCCATCTCACTAGATCGCCAAACTTCATCCTCTCAAGGCAGTCATTGAGTCATTGGAGAAGAACAAGGTCAACTATGTTCTCTATGATACCTGTCGTGTTGAGCCTACCGATACCAGTTTCAAGTCTGCTATTGACTTTGCTCGTAAGCACAACCCTGATGCTTTCGTTGCCGTTGGTGGTGGTTCCGTCATTGACACCACAAAGGCTGCTAGTCTTTACAGTGCTCATCCTGACGCCGATTTCTTGGACTTTGTCAATGCCCCTATTGGTAAGGGTTTGCCTATCAGAAAGAAGTTGCATCCTTTGATTGCTGGTAAGTGAATGGTACATGATGGATAGTATTGGTGCTTACCCTCTTTTTTTTTGTAATTAGTTCCTACTACTGCTGGTACTGGTTCTGAAACTACTGGTACTGCCATTTTCGATTATGAACCTCTCAAGACCAAGACCGGTATTGCTCATCGTGCTCTTAAGCCTCTTCTCGGTATTGTTGATCCTTTAAATACCCGTAGTATGCCTTCTCAAGTCCACGCCGCCAGTGGTTTGGATGTCTTGTGGTAAGTACATGGATGATTTATCCCATTCATTGACTAATTCGATCTCCTTTCTTAGTCACGCTCTTGAATCATACACTGCTTTGCCTTATAACCAACGTTCTCCTCGTCCCAAGGATCCCATTGAAAGACCTGCTTATCAAGGTTCTAACCCTATCAGTGATGTCTGGTCTCTTCATGCTTTGAAGATGGTAGTCGAGTACTTGCCTCGTGCTGTCAAGGATCCCGAGGATCATGAAGCTCAAAGCCAAATGCTTTTGGCTGCTACCTTTGCCGGTATTGGTTTCGGAAATGCTGGTGTCCATCTCTGTCACGGTTTGAGTTATCCCATCAGTGGTCTCAACAAGAGCTACAAGCATCCTGGTTACAATGTTGACCATGCCATTGTCGTAAGTATCTCATCCATTGGTAGACATTGAAAAAAAAAAAAAATAACTCACATATTGTGTTAGCCTCATGGTGTCTCTGTCGCTTTAACTGCTCCTTCTGTCTTCCGTTTCACTGCTCCTTCTTGCCCTGACCGTCACATTGATGCTGCTGCTGCTTTCGGTGCTGATCCTGCTCACATCAAGGAATCCATGGCCGGTGAGGTGCTTGCCGAGAAGCTTACTCATTTCCTTGAAGATTTAGGTGTCCCTAACGGTTTGAGCGCTCTTGGTTATGACTCTTCTTATATCCCTGCCTTGGTTGAAGGTACCTTGCCTCAACATCGTGTCACAAAGCTTGCTCCTGCTCGTGAACCCGCTCGTGAACAAATTGCTTCCATCTTTGAAAATGCCATGAAGAACTATTAAGTTTAAATAATAATAATAAAAGAGAAATAATGATGTGTATTATATGAAAACACTGAAAACATCGTTTCTTGTAATTATCGATGATATTGTTTATTTGATAAGATCATTTTGTACCATTACAGAAAGGACAAGGTTACCTAGTCTCGGCTAAAGAATCATCGCATACTATGACATAAAAGCACTTGGAAAAAAATAATCTATGCTGTTCAATTCAAAATATATTATACAATATTCCATTTGCATTGGTGTATTATATAACAAGACATTAATATAGAAGGCAGATGGTCTAGCCCTAGACGAATTGATGTAGTCAAATACCATTTATCGCCCCAAAGTCATGTTGTACTATCCCCATGAACCTTATTATTAAAGAAATTGTAATAGGTTACTTTAACCCAAATACGTTCTATGGATATGGATGGCGTATCTTGAGGTAGATGTTGGCAGATTCTGGTTATAATCCCTTGGCACGTTTTGACCTGGTATACACTTGCAACAGCAAAAAAAAAGCCCTTCTATATCAGGTCTATTTGAATGAGGACAGTTTGATGTATGTCAGGTTGAAATATCCTCATTAGTAAACCTAAATTATGAACTTGATCGTATTTGTGTCATCAGTATTCCTATAGATAACTAGTCTGAGCTATTGCTTTTGTTACCATCCGAAAAAGAAATTGTTTATTACTGTCGATCCTTGATTTGGCCAAATCACTGAAAAATTACATCTAGTGTTACGATATACAATGTTTATTCCGCCTAGCTATTCATCCTAATAGTCAAGTGAAAAGTTATGACTACTGCATGTTATTTTTTTTTAAAAAAAAAACGGGTATTCTTGAGATTCTAATAGATTTATCAGCTCTTTCTGAGCATGGATCGCTATCCATGTACAACATTAGACCGAGATCTAGAGATGGTTATACACTGTCATATAAAAATGCAAGAAATCTATGTAAAATGATTTAAAAAAAAGTCTCATGCACATGGCAGCCCACTTTTAATATAAGCTACGTTTCAGATGCAAGATTGGCCTAGATCGATCGAGATATCACTTATAGATTTATAAATTTTTAAATGATTTGAGATTATCGTTGTAATTTGTGTACAGTGCATCCCTAAAATGCATTTATAGAAAAGGACTAGTTTCATATAATCAACCGTTTTGACATTTTGGACAATATATTCTATCTTGATCCCCAAAATATATACTGTACTTTAGTTTAACAGTGCTTTATTCTGGGCATATACTAACAATCAAATGCGACATTAAATTAGAATCGGTCAACTAATGTATAGATGTTAAAAATAGGATGCTTTAAATAAAATGGTAAAGACACCGCTTAGGCCTAATTTCCCGCGCTGCATATAACACATTTCAAAAAAAAAAAAAAATACATAAGGATTAATAGACCCGTTTATTTCCAGTTTAATCTCATTCGATAAACATTACTCACACTAAACTTTTATATTTGCAAGGTTCATCAATTAACTTCAGTATAAAAAACGTTTTATATCTGTCAATAGTTAGATATCAATTTAATATACTGCGTGCAAACTAGATCTCTTTGCCTGCGAGTCATTTGACCGATCTCTGCTTAATATCACATCTAACAAGTATCATCTACTTGGATTGAATTACAGTATGCATTAGAAGCTTACCCGAAGAGCAAATTCTGGGCTTTTTATGTTTCTAAAGGCTAAACTATACTGGTCATATCCACAATATAACCGCTCACTTTAAAGCGAGATTTTGCATAATAAATAAAGAGTTTCAATTGAAAGTGCATTAACAAAAATGTTTAAAGAATTTGAATTTTCGATTTAAAAAAAAGACTTTATAAGTATATTATAAGGATTCAAAGAATGCATTCTATTTTATAAACTATGCCTATGGAACTCGACCTGCACTATCCTTTTCGAAAAGATAGAGGTGTCTTTTATTTATATATATATCATTACCTTATTATGATTGGATTATCAAATACAGTAATACTCCGCTGTGACCTTCTCTCAGTGACCGTTTTTTAATGTAGAACCTTTTTTTCTTGGTCTCGAGAGAAAGAAAGAGAGAGATCAGATTCATTTTTAATCGATTCAACCATGGCTGAGAGCAGAACATTAAGCCGAGTAGCAGCTTCTCAAAAGACCGCTAGTTCAACCAAGAAGCCCAGCATTGCACCTGCTGGCACAAGTTTTACTGACATTGGTGTAGAAGACTGGCTCAAAGACACCTTAAAAGCTATGGCAATCAAGGAACCTACCGAGATTCAACGAGCTTGTATACCCCCTATCCTCGCAGGCAAGGATGTTATTGGTGGGGCCAAGACAGGTTCTGGTAAGACAGCAGCCTTTGCACTTCCTATCTTGCAAAAGCTCTCTGAGGATCCTTATGGTGTGTTTGCGCTTGTTTTGACACCTACTCGAGAGCTCGCTTTTCAAATTGCAGAGCAGTTTCGAGTGCTTGGCAAAGGCATGGGTGTCAAAGAGTGTGTCGTAGTAGGTGGCATGGGTAAGTTGTTACGCTTTTTTGCAGCAAACTCTGTAATGAAATTCTTTGACTCAACTAAACATGATGATGTGCGTAGATATGATGAAACAAGCATTGGAATTGGCCAAGAGACCACACATTATTATTGCTACACCTGGCCGTCTTCGAGATCATATTAGAAGTAGTTCAGGTGCAGTGGATTTAAGACGTTGTAGATTCCTGGTGATGGATGAAGCGGATCGTATGCTTTCACCTACCTTTGTCCCTGAACTGGAGGTGATTTTACCATTACTGCCAAAGGAAAGACAAACGTTATTGTTTACAGCTACCATGACCGAGTCGATTTTAGCGTTGCGCGATGCAGAGGAAGATCCTAAAAAGCAACCCTTTGTGCATGTATGCGATATGTCCACCTCGACTGTCAGTTCACTGGATCAGTTTTATGTGTTTGTACCATCGCAGGTCAGAATGGTATACTTGGCACATCTTTTGCGTACAGATGATTTGAAAGACAAATCAGTGATTATCTTTTGTGGAAGATGCTCAACAGCCGAATTGATGACTGTCATGTTGAAGGAACTGGGTATTCGTTGTACGGCGCTTCACTCTGAAATGTCACAGCAACAACGTTTGGATTCACTTGGTAAATTTAGAGCTGAAGTGATCAAAATTTTGATATCTACAGATGTTGGTTCTCGGTAAGTCATTGGTATAGTGATGGATTGATCAGGCGACTAATGGCTTGTATTAGTGGTTTGGATATCCCAACAGTTGAATGTGTTTTGAACTATGACATTCCTCGCGACCCTACAGACTATATTCATCGTGTCGGTCGTACTGCTCGTGCAGGTAGAGGAGGTAAAGCTATTTCGATTGTGGCTGAGAAAGATATCCAGCTTATTCAAAACATTGAAGGACATATCAGTAAGTAGTATATGATGATTAGAAATTAGTTCACTAAACTGTACACTTAGACAAGAAGATGGAAAAGTATGAAGTGGATGAAAACGAGATTCTCGAAGAGCTTAACGAAGTCACTACAGCAAAGCGTGTAGCTAGCATGGTAAGCCTCTTGTTCATATTTTAATGAACTATTTATTAATCATGTTACAATATATATATATAGCAATTGCACGATCAACAGTTTGGTCAAAAGTCGCATATCCGAAAGAAGAAGAAGTTGGTAAAGGCACAGCAAAACTAGATCTCGAACCCTATAGATTCATTCTTTACCCTGTTTCATCTTTGATTGTAAATAAAACTCATATATTTCTTTTTTTCTAATACGATAAAAAAGCGCTTGTTTTCTTTTGAGGGCTACTGGGTACAGCCAAAGTAGCTGCAAACAAACCGACGGATATCCCCAAGGAAGCCACTACCATCTGTGTTGCAAAGGAGATGCCTTGGTCGTCTTGTCGTATCAAGAAGTAGGCGCCTTGAATACCAATGCTACCGGGCACCAAGGATGCGATACCACAAGCCAGCGGTACTAACGCTAGTTCACCAGTGACTTTATAATAAAGATTACCAAATAAACCGACTGAAAATGCACTAATGGTGCCTACGATTTGAAAGTTGGATACAAGTTTGCTCATAATCACCGAGACGCCGAAACCTACGGCTGAACAGCACACCATGGACGGCCATTGGCCTATTGTAGCGCCTAGATTAATGGACATGCTGATAGCCATGAACGGGAACAGAACGCTGTATAGCCAAGGAGGTACAGAACCTGTACAAACGTCAAATTCTGCAGGAGAAGCGCGAGAATCGACTGCATCGTAGAGACTTGTGCCTATTTCTAAGCCGTATCCTATAAACAGCGCGTATATCATAGAATACACGAACCGGATTGTACCAGTAACGACATGGCGAGCAGATAGCTCCATCTAAAGTATAATTGAATGAATAGAACATAATGAAGCATTTTGTTATTTTGCTTACTATTGACATGGTAAGTGTATATCCTGGTATCAAAATCGATGTTGCAGACAATACCACACCCGTAAAACAAACCCACTGATCTAACGCTTTTGTAATAAAAGCAATGAGAATCGTAGTGGATATTTCAAATATATTGCGGTAAGTCGTAAATCGCTCAGATAGCAAAATCAGTAATCCGACCAATAGGCCCAATGCTCCACTGAGCGCTGTATCAACCCAGGTGGCATTGAACATGACTGGCGCTGTGAGTAGACTGGTAAGTGTATGAGACAGTAACGTAATCCATGGATTCCAAGTGGGCTTTTCAGAAAACAAGGCATTCAACTTTTCCAGGCTTTGTATTGCCGATAGTTGGCCAGTACACAGGCCTTGAATGATATCGTTTACAAGCGTTAATTTACCCATATCAAAGCCCTGGGGACATCTTACAAGGATAGTTTGATTACCGTGCATTGAAATCATCATAATACCAGGGATAAAGATAAACGCAGCCTCTATAGAGAGCGCTTTCGACACGTGCTCTAAGGCTTCTTCCTATGAATTAGTTTAATAAAAATAAGATGAGAATAGACTGCCAATCATTCACTTACAATGCGGTGGCATGGTGCGCCGTAGAGCATTAATGATTTGCATAGTGATATAAGGGCTTGTTTCTTGGTTTCATCGGTAGAATCCAATGAATGTTCTTCATCAGTTTTGTTACAGAGAGTGGATAGCTCAGGTGTGCTCCATCGTGGCCAGAGGTACTGCCACTTGTTTGATTGGCTGGCTATACTGATATCATTTGGTTGGGTCCGAATGATTGAACTATGCAAAGATGATGATCTACATACGTTCATCTTTGATTATTAATGAAAGACAAGAAAAGATGTTTTCTGCTTGTATTTATTAGTTAGATATTATCTTGCCCTTAATAATGGTAACATTAAAATATACATAGTTCAACTTGAAATGGATATGCTGTAAAATGTCAAGGAAAAAAAAAAATAGTTCCTTCTTCGAGTAACAGAACGTTTCAGCCTTCATAGAGGGCACGTTCTAATGAAAAAAGAAGGTCATGTTACCATGCAGAAAATCACTTCAGCAGTAAACTTGGATTATCCGAATTTGATAATTGATCTTCAACTAAACAAAAGGCAACGTGGACAGATGAAACCTGCTCATATGTCGAAAATCATTTAAAGTAACACTATGTATCACACTACATCTTTTTACTTGTTTTGGGCAATTAAAGTGATAGTAAACCCATCAATGACTGGCCACTTGATTTCAGCAAAAATAAAAATAAAAATAAAAATAAAAAAATAAAAAAAAGAAGTAATCAGATCAAATATAAGACTGTAGAAGACTTGCAACTGTCATCATTTTTGGGGAAAGGTACATAACCAAAGAAGCTGACATCCAGCCGTGTAACTATAAAACATATTTGTTACATAATACATGGTAGGATGAGCTCATAAGCTATAATTTTAAAAAAAAAAAGTGAGCCCTGCTGCTACTTGGGATTTATTGACAAAGAAAAAAAACGCTTTTGATAAGATATCTATAAGGGTATATATATACAGTTTGTTTTTTTTAACAATCATGGGTATAACTAGACAATATAGTATCTAAATGATGGTTATGATATGAAGTATACAGTTTGTTACGTAGTAACTTGGATTTAGTTATTCGTGCTTGGTCCAAAGAGACTTTGACAGATTTAGTATCAGGCTCGTCGTTGTCTCGCTTTCGTTTTAGTGATAATATTGGAGACTGTGGAGGAGATGTGGCTGATACAGGAGGTGATAAGGGCGGTAATGATACAGATAAGGACGAGATTTCCAGATGTGGGGGCTGCTGCTGGTTGGTGAGCGCGTGGGTCAATAATTGATCTCCATAGGCTTGCATATCTTCCAGCTTGACGTGTAAATCAAAGTTGCATAAGAACAGGAACTCTAGTTCCAACTGATTCAACTCATACAAGGGCAATCCACCGACCTAGGAAGAGCGTGTTAGATCCATCAAACGTGAATTCATACAATAGTTACCTTGGCATATCGTGTATTGGGATAGAATACATCAGAAGTGAATTTGGAAGCTACTACAATACTAGATATTCTATCAGAAAAAAAGTAATAATAATAATATAAAAAAAAAAAAGGAATAGAATCAACAGTACCTTGTAATTAATAATCGATGCACTGTTAATGAATTGACTGCATATTTGGTCTTTTTTAGTTTAGCTATACGATCGAAATATATCAACAAAGACAGCAAGACTTCATTAGAAAAAGAAGCAAATTTTAATATACGCGTAAGATATGGATAAACGCCAATGTTGGGTATTGCTCGCGAGTGGAAATGAGTCACAGTAGATGTATTGATAAGCTTGTCGTTGGTTTCAATGATGGATTCTAGCAAATCAGCTACAATCTTTACTAATGAAGCTACAGGATACTCTGCAATATTCAGATGATAATAGTGCTTGTTCGGAGGCATACTACTGTCTAATAAAATAAAACAAAAAAGAAAAGAAAAAGGGAAGACTAAAGAGCTTGCTTAAATAGCTCTTGTATACGCGTGAGAAGAGGAGGGGCACTGAATGGCTCAAAGACGCGTAAAACGAAGCTAATGCCGGTTGATTTTCTCGGGGCTTAGTTGAACTCTCTTTCGCGGTCCAATCTTAGCTGTTGAATTACGCATATGTTGGATTGGAATGCTAACTGTACTTGAGCGCGTGTCAATCAATAGACATTCTGGTTGGACAGTAGCTTTGTGACTCGACTGCAAAGGAAAAAGTGCCTTATAAAGTAAATTTAAAGTGGGGACAATGTGATTCTTTATGCAGAAAGTTAACTACTATTAGCTGTAGGTCTTCTTCTACCAGGCGCAACAGGCCTCTTAAATCCCTGCTTGGATCCACCCAACATTTGGATCCTATCAGCTACCGTGCCACCAGTATGTGTATCCATTTCTTCATCAAAGTACTCCTTAGTTAAATCGCTTACATCACTGGTTTCAAACTATATCAAAACATTAGCCATATGCGAGTGATTCTAACAGTTGATCTACCTTCTTGGAGATTTTAATCGAAGCATCATTTTCTGCTGCTGTGATCACATTCGCTTTGGAGGACGAATACAGCATACGCTCTCTAATCTTAGAACCAGAAGGACATGTGTATATGAACACTAGAATAATATGATGAGCAAAAGCAACTATGTGTGTAATATTGATTGTCTTACCAAGTGATCCATTGTAGTTGTAAAAAGTAAATCTTGGGGCAGTTTCTGGGATGGTTGCACTCAATTCATTAATAGAAACTTCAGCTGTATTATCCAAATCAATGGTTTCTTTATCCAAATACTATATTCAAGTTAGCTTCCACAGGATATACTGTATAGCCCACTTACCAAAGACACAAAATTAATGGATTTCTCTTCATTGGATTGATTCAAGCGACCAAGCGCCTCAATGGCCTTTTCTGTCAAAGGAAAAGCGACACCAGGTGCATAACTCTTTCTAGTAGATGTTCCTTGATAATCAGAAACTGTCTTGGCCTAATTATCCTATTAATAAATTATAAACGCATTTGTCTGTAAATTAATTACCTCGGCCGCCTTGATCTCAACCAATTCTTGCTCGCGTCTTGTCAATGGTGCTTCGGCAGACTTGTGAGCAAGATGTTTCTTATAACCGTCCCAGGTAAATTCAGACTAGAATAGTAATCAGTAACATGAGAAACCTTTACTTTTACTTTTTTTTTTTTTTTTTTTTTTTTTTTTTACCTTTTCAGTTCCATAAATACTATCAGCAAATCTATAATCACCCAACTCCTTTGTCAAAGTGGCACGCGTAGAAGCATAAAGCATCTTGTCACGTACTTTAGCATGATCTGGTACATAGCAAAGGAACAACCACTTGTATTCGCCTGTAGATGTCTTTTCATCCAAACGAACAAAAATATAAGCAGGTGTAGTTGTTTCAAGATATTCATCAATGTATTGCTTGTAATCTTATAGAAGTACTGAGTTTGTATTCATCTACGATGCTGTCATATATAGTCTATTACCTGTTTCGAAATCGCTTTGGGCAGCGGATGTGCCATTGGGAATAAGGGATTCTGTTGTTCAAAACACATTAAAATGATGTAACTTGTTTTTATATATATCAAAACTATCGTATGTACCTTTCTCAATAGATACGCGAAGAATACGAATAGTGCCGCTGGAAACAGCATCTGCAAATAGCTTTGAAAGATCCTCGGACACTAAGTAGGTACAACGAGATGGTATAAATACTCGATTTTCCTGGGAATTCCTGTAATTTACCTTGAATACCACTTTGATGGGACATTGGACACGTATTTAAATCACCCTCTTTATAATATAGAAAAGAGTTTCAAAACACAAGAGGTAACAGAAGCCGCTCCAGCAGTAGGCTTTCCGAGAGGAGTTTAAATTGTATAAGGTTTATTCCTTAGGATCGGATTTTGTTCCAGCTTGACTCATTTATTTTTATATGTTATAGACTTTGCTTTCAAAATATGGTAAAAAAATTAACATGAGCTTTGGACATAATAGAGTATGCTTGTATACTTCTATGATGTTGTTTTGAGTAAGAAGCAGGTCTCTTGAACACAGGACCGGACATTAGAATACTGGTGATATATAAACCAAAAATGATCCCGAGCCTTTGTAAACAGTTGAGTATTGCCTTTACATCATTTGATACACAACAGCATCGTCGCAAAAAATTTATTATTAGTAAATTATTGCGTCAGGCTTAGATGAGGTACCTTCGTTCGGTTTCAGAGCCATATAAAAACAGTAACTTTAGATGTTATTTTCAACGAGCCAATAACATGATAAACCTGAATTTGAATTACATTCCATACATAGAAAATTAGAATTTTTTGAGGACGAATTTTCCAGGAGATCCTCTTCTTTGGAATGTGTAAATGGAACGCCTTTTTTTGTGTAGAGTATTAGGCTCCATTTTTGTTTAAATTTCTTTAAACATCATCAATAGGATATTAACCTTTTTGATTCTCAAAAAAAAATCACATTATTCATCTGCCGCAGCCCAATCAATATAATGATTGAACTGAGTCTTAAACATCAGTGGTATACTGAAATTGGCGATGAACTTGTCCTGAAGAAGGAGAACAAAGCGTAGGTATTTGTTAGTTCACAAATATTCGAAGAAAACTTGTGAAAGACAATTACATTTATTATAGCGTACTTTATAGTGTAAGCTTTTAAGTGATTACTTGTTTTTCGCTGTATAAACTGATTACCTGGATGATTATGAAAGCATGGATGACTCGGATTTTGATTGGCTGGCTCGAACGTCAAACACCAAATAAAAATAAAAAAAAGTTTTATAATTCTTTTGGTTTGCCTTTCTCGAGATCTTGAAGTTCGTTTTTGACTTGTCATGCCTGCAAAAACAAATGCAAAGAAGGATCCATACCATGTGCCAAACGATCTCGGGCCTGCACAAGTATTAACTCATATTACCAATCCTTCTGTGGCATACAACTGCAAAGGTAACTAGTCTATTCCTTGAATAGCTTCCAGTGACTGAAAAAATCGCTTTTTTATAGCTCTTTTCGAAGACGACGACCAATACCCATTCATAGTAAGCTTAATCGATGACAAAGAACTTGTCCCATAGAGTTTACTGAGATATTCTGATAGAAACTACTAGAAATCATTAATATGCGAGCAGCCGATATATCAGACATGCAAAGGACATTTCCACGCATGGATCTATCAGCACTCTATTGTCTCGGTATCACGATTCAAGAATACGCGCGTTACTTGAACACAGACCTCGTTACCCAAAAGCGACAATTAGAAAAAAAGCCAGTACTTGATACTTTCTTGGAGCCCAAAGAAATCCAAGAGCAATCAGCGTCTGGTCTCATCGAGAAATACAAGGCCAAACCCGCTATTCAACCCAAAAATACTAGTATACATGTTGTGCCTCGACCTAACTTGGAAGATGACTTTAACTCTGCTGAAAAAATCAAACGCGCTCGAACTAGACAACAAATAGAAGTAAAGACGTCGAATAAAGAGACCGAACAAGATAAAATGATGAAACATCCTGAATGGAAAGGTGCATTAACAAAAACTAGACGCAATCATGAAGAAGAATCGAGCGAGGCCAGTAAACGTCGAGCAGAATCCGAGAAAGAAAAGGCGCGGATAAGAGCTGAAAGAAAACGAAACCTAGAACGTCAACGGCAACGGGAGGAGCGTCGAAAACAATTACAAAGCATATCACAACCACCACTGGAAGCTGAAACAGTGCGATATGTTAAACAGGAGCCTGTGGACATGTTTGATTTATCAAACGAGTCTCTTCAAAAGCCTCTGGCCAAAAAACGAAAGCTAGTGTCAAAGAAAAAATCATCAGGATTTTAGTTTTATATCGGTTACCCCCTCACTACATACATGTACAATATAATCACTTTATCCACTCTACATAGTCCCCATTTTTCATGCAATGAAAAAGTATTTATATCAACAGCGCTTTCATCACTACGATCCTCAAAGGCCATGCCTAATTAGAATACGATTTTTGTTTTTTTTTTATTTAACTACAAAACGTGTATTATTTAAAAAAGAATCAAACTCCCTACAATATTTATAATACAGTTTTCCTTTTGCCATCTGGTATGTTGCGATTTCTATTTTTTTTTTTTTTTGTTTAGTGAATAAAAAATTGGCTTGGCGCTTCCCATCCATTCTAGATCTCTTGGCTGATCTCGGCCAAATGTCGCATTTGAATAGTAAATCATGCTTAGAATGAGCTACTATAGTTAGTACAGCCTTGAATTTGTTCTAATGCTTTTATTATGTTAATTGGTTAGTTGCATCTAGATTGTTTTATTGAATTTCTAAATGGAAAAGGGCAGAGAACACACACAATTTTTTGAAGCAAAAGCCTATTCATTTCAAACATATTTACGCTTACAATTGTGAAACAAATCTAGTCTTTTGGTGCTTCACTAACTTCTAGTACATAGACTGAAGTTGAACATCCGTTTGTAACACTCTTTCTTTCTTTTTTCTTTTTTCTTTTTTAGAAAAAGAATTTGCAGAAGTACAAAAAAAGACTGCTGATAGACTCTAAAACAAGATAAAGGTCTCGGAATTTGGATTGCGTTTTTCTCTTTCTTATAACAGAAAAAAAATGTCACTGATAGAGTGCATACAAGACCAAGCTTCTTATTATCAGAGGCTCACTGCTGAACTAGACCGAGAATCCAGCATAGATACTCAACTCGAAAACGCGCAAGATATCCGACAACAACTTGGCCAAGCAATAGAGAATAAAAAAGCAGAAATTAATTCACTTGAACAACACTCGTAAGTTTTCTTTACAATAAAGAAAAACACCTACTGATCAAAGTATAGCAAAAAGGAATATCAAGATGTTCGAAAAATGCGACATTTATCATTTCGATCAGCAGCAGCTACCATCTCGGGTAAAAAAAAGGAATTAACTGCTAAGGAAGAAGCCAAATACCAGTTAGCGTTTGAAAATGAACAGCGCTCTAAAAGAGAGTTGGGCGAGTTGCAGACGAATTATGATGCAGCAGTGGCTGAAGTAAGAGCTTTTGACGTATTCATATTACGTATGGAACTAAATAGACAATAGGAACAAGAGCTAGTTAAGCAAAAGAAGCATTTTGAGGAAATTAAACTGCAATATGAATCTTTATTAGACCAGGTAAAATGTCTTGTGGAATAAGAAGATGATGTTACTTAAAAAAAAAACATAGATATTTGCGTCAGATACGCATCCCAACTTTCCAACTGAGCCTCAACTTAGAGCCGAACTAGAAAACTATAAAGAGCAGAGACTAATGGTAAAGTATACAATACAGCAGGTAGCAGTGATCAATTGACTTACAAATGCAAAGGCAAAACGAGACAAACATCGATTTAAGGAAGCAGAAACTGCACTGAATACAGCATTACTGGAAACGAAAAAAGTGATTCGTCTGTTGGATACAGTTGTGAATTATGTACCTTTTGAAATATTTGGTGGACCCATTATAGATGAAGAACAAGTAGCGTACCTCGATGGTAAATATGTATATTAGGATTTATTAAGAGTGTTACTAATAATAAGTGTCATAAGCTGCCAAGAGAAGAATTTGGGAGATACAGAGATTGTTAAATATAGCGCGTACTGTATTACCTGAGATACCTTACCCTCAAACATTGGACGTAGTTACCAATAACCCACTGTTGCAAATGCAACTTCATTTAAACTATATTGATATAGCATGGAAAGGTAACCTTAGTTTATATGATCTTTTTTGTTGAAGAATACTAATCCTCCCATAACAGCCAAAACGACTCAATGCTTTGGTATGTTGGCTACTGTGTATCGTAACATACAGAACTCTCATTCTTGGGTAAAACAATACAAGGATTATGCTACGGGTTCCATGATTCGACTCGGTGAAGCAATAGATAATATGAAAGTGTCATTAGCTAAGGAGCGGCGTCGTATTATAGATACAGTGCTGGCAGGAAACATGGATCAAACATCAGCTTCATTGTCAGGCAATTATGACCTACCGCCACCAGTGTATGAAGCACCTCCTGCAGAAAACCAACAGCAGCAAGTGCCTACTATTCCACCGGATATGGCATCTACACCATCCAATAACTCTTCGAATAACTTGTTAGATACTACTACTATAGCATCTACTTCTCCAAGTCTCTTGGATGTAACTACACCGCCTCATCCTATTACACCTGTCATGGGTAATACAACTATCAGCCCAATCCTTTCCAACAACACACTTATTAATAGTACTAATAATAATGATCATACAAATGCGCAAGCAACAAATCAGCCTTACAAAACGCATAATGTGAATAACCCGTTTCAATAAAACTGCGCGTATTGCGCAGACTGTGTTACAAATATAATTGAATAGGTTTATGGGGTTTTATTTCTAAACGTAATAATAATAATGTAACAAGCGTGTATGTGTGTATATATATAAGAGAAGGTATTTTACATAAAAACAATAAGATAACAGTATATAAGAAGAGACTCTTAAGCGGTGGCATCTATTTCAACAAAATTAGGATATATTCAAAGCAAGATCAGATCAAAAACGAAACTTACATCCGATGATACCACAAGCCAAACGGTCACCAGCGTTACCAGTGGAGTTGGAAAGAGGAGTTCCACCCAAACCAAGATCATCTACACCAGCATGAAGAACAATACCGCGACTTAAGGAATGATATTTAAAAATGAGAATTGCTGCATGAAAACCAAAAGGTTATTAAATGAAACTTACCCAACGACGGAGTAAGGGCCACCCAATTGAACAGATTGACTAGTAATATTAAGGAAAGCGGTACCGTCGGCATTGGCTACGATATTACCAAAGTCACCAACATGCTTATTTTCAGCATCAGGAGCGCCATGGGTTTTATTCCAAGGGTTATAGTGAGGACCAGTAGAAAGACAGCCTGTTATTTGAATTGTTAGCACTTTACTAAGAGAAAAAAAAATTCTCGATCTAACATACCATTGGTAAGATCACCGAGTTGATGGATATGAAGACCATGTTCACCAGCGGGGACACCAGTAAGGTTGGCAATGATGTAGGTAGGGCTATGAGGAGAATCTTGAACGAACTGGATGGAACCAGTAACGTTGTTCATACCATTGAAAGCAGCAACGGCCTTGACAGGTTCAGCCTTGAAATGATGATGAGGCTTACCCATACAGGCAGCAACAGCAGTAGTTAATAAGAGGGCGGCAGTAGTAGGCAAGTACATTGTAGATGATAGATATGTAATGAAGAAAAGAAAAAAAAAGAAAGTGGCCCGTTTTACTGCAAGCCTTTTATATTATCTTTTGGCAGTTATGTGCGTGTGACGCATCAACTGAGAAGATCCTCTTTTCCCCAACCTTATGGGTAAATCTTTGCTGAGTTGACTGTTTGAATCTCATATTCATTTTAACCATATCTTGCGGCACAAAGCTTAACTTATTTAAGACGTGATTTGGATCAGATAACTCATATTTTTGATGAGGAGTTTTATTCAGATGCACACTAAAAAAAAAAGATTCCATCTGATAACCTGCTATATCGCAGAATCACACCAACCATTCACTGGTAAACAGGACAAGTATTTACAATTAGGACAAATCTAGTTATACAAGCGCAGTTAGAGAATGTAACAATAAGATCAATGAAACACTTACCTTGCTTGGATCTGCGGCTGAGTAGAATTCGCGAATAGAAATAATGAACAAGACGATCAAAACTG
Source organism: Actinomucor elegans (assembly GCA_026027325.1). Taxonomy (NCBI): domain Eukaryota; kingdom Fungi; phylum Mucoromycota; class Mucoromycetes; order Mucorales; family Mucoraceae; genus Actinomucor; species Actinomucor elegans. Next base: position 146,310 of record JAMSLZ010000019.1, read on the forward strand.
CCAAAGCCACAAGGCGTACGATCCAAGTAACAATTTTAATATTTCGTGAGGCCATAGGACGCATTGGTGCTACTGCCATACCCATAAATATCCCAACAACGAAACCACCTATTAATACATCCAACCAATCAGTTATTGATTACTAAATCGCCCTTTTTTTTTGTCACTTACCTATATGAGCAAAATTATCAAGACCTGGCAATAGACCCAGAACAAGAGAAATTATAGTAGAAAACAGTAGACTCATCAAATCTCGCATTGGATGAGGCAGCACTTTCCAATTTACCAATACATCAATAAACATGTATCCGATCAAACCAAATAACGCACCAGAGCAACCAGAAGAAGCAGTCAAGTTTTGTGATAACATGGCTGATAATACAAAACCCCAAATACCAGAGGCCATGTACAATATTACGTAACGCGGTGTGCCAAGTGCGCGCTCCAAATCTACGCCCAGACGAAGGTGTGTCAACATGTTTAGTAGAAAATGAATGACACCAGCGTGCATAAATATAGGCAAAATCAATCGATAGCTTTGATTGGCCACACCATCTTCAGGAAATCCTCCGCACAGTTGTTCCACTGTACAAGTATCCGTTTCCGATTGATAGCATTTACCGATCAAGGTAGAAGGTGCCATACTTGGTACAGGTCGAATACAGGGCGTAAAACGCGCACCTACATTAACAAGTACCTATGTGCCATAAAAAAAATAAAAAAAAAATTAATTTACTTTCATTATTTCATTAAGTTGCAGTAAGAGTACGATACCTGGAAACTCGGGCCGATCATTGGATTAAATGGACTGGTTTCGATTACATTGCCTGTTAGTTGATTCATACGCACAAATTCGTAAATGAGCATAGCCGTCATTGCTAATCCAGATACGTAACTAAAGATGGGGGTTTGGATGGGCCCTATCAGTAATCTTTTCCATAAGGGTCTGTTATAACCATAGGGCAGTAGTTGTTCAGCTGGTATTAACGGATACGCGACCTGCGCTTGTGGCTGTCCGTAATAAGGCTGTCCACCAGGGAATGCGGGTGGTGGTGTATTGTAGTATGGTTGTGGTGGTGGTACACCTTGTGGTGGTGGTGGAGGAGGATAATAACCATGTGGGTTAGGTTCTGGTGTACCTGAAAGAGATGGTGCATTGGAATGTAACTTTTGAAATCCATCTGATCCGCGTTGATGCATTTCATGTGAATTCCAATTCTGGTTACTGCTATGGTTTGGTACAGGTGGTGGTGGAAATGACATTGTACCGGGTATGTTGGATCTGAAAGACAATAGTTAATTAGTATCGTTTAAGTCTATTGCTGACTGATCAATAGAATCTGGTTTCTGATGACTGCTTGTAGCATAGAAACTGATGCACTATATTTACCTTGAAGTATATAGGATATTAGGAAAAATGAAAGGGACAAAAAGGAGTTTTTTTAGTATAAAAATCTATTTTGATCCACTCGTTCGCCAAGAACCAAAGCGTGACACGAGATTGGTTGCCTTTCCTTGAATTCTGTTTTATTACAAAGGTAGAATCCATCTGTTACCTGTTAACCATCCCAAGGATTTTGGTTATAGTATTGTTTATTTGTTTATGATGCAGCAAGGCAATCTTCTTGATCTGCAATGCTCAAAACCACATGGTTCATCAAAAGACTTGATCCTATCAATTTGGATCTTTCTATCAATAGACAAAACTATTACCGATTGATAGATGATAGATTGATTTTCAATCAAGTAAAATCCATCCTGTAATTGCTTGCATAAGCTAATTAGTGTGAATAAGGGATCGAGTAGCGCAAATACATTGTAATTAAAATAGGGTTTTTTTTATCAGATGCAGCAACTTGTTTTGAGTATGATTTACAAATTGAATGCTAAGTCTGATCAAGATCGGTAGAGAAATCTAGAGATTAATAAGTAATGTCTAAATGAAGTGTATATAATCTATCGTTAATTATATTAGCACTGTTGATGAATTCATTGTAATTTAGTTGATCAGCGACTTGCTTAATGTAACAGTTTTTTTTTAATGTGGAATATTCGTCAAATGTAGAATCAGATGGCGATTCATGGAAAGATTGGGAAGTAATTAGACAATAGTTGCTATGCATATGAAATATATATAAATTACAACTATACTAGAAATTATAAAAAGTCTGTTGTAATTTGGTGGCGTTATTTGAACTGCAAAACTTGATTGTGAAGAGATTCCAAATAAACCAAATTTGAATAACACTGTACTATATTTATTGCTCATCGTCAACAATATAATATAGTTGTTGCGATTGGGCTAAATAAAGGTTCCTACTAAATACAATGGAATACTCTAAGTATGTGCTTGCTATCAAATGTGTCATTTAACAGGAATCGGTCAATGAATGCAGAGTCATTATAAATGACTTGAATCAGTTTCTGGAAATTTGATTTGAGTGTCCACTTTAATCCGCTAATGTATATCTGCAAAGCATGGCAACGGTATTATCAATATATATCCTTCCTTTTGACATAGTAGGCTTTCTATATTGGAAAGTATGCAAACATATATTTTGAAGGGTTTTATTATATATCGAATTATTCCTGTTATGGCTGCATTTATAAGAATGTTCAAAAATAAATTTTTCCTAAGATAACTTGATCATTAAATGTGAATCACAATCTATTTTGTACACTGACATGATTAATTCCGTTCTACATATATTTAACTAGAATACCCTGTGGTATCGGTACTTCTTTTTATTAAAAGTAGCATCAAAATTCGTGCAAAAGAAATCTATATGCATTTGAAGAACTCATCAACGTGTGTTTCATTCACCGCTAGTGAATAAAAATCAAGTTATCATAATGGTGTACGATTGTATCACTTTTTTGACTTTTCATAGGCATTATTCATAATGCACTTTTTTTTCTGAAGTTTAATTATATATACTGATGTTTATTTTACTATACAAAAGCTAAAAACTCCCCAGATGTCAAGCAAAAGTTTGTGCTGGTTGAAATCACAGTGATAAAACTGTCATGGAAGAAGTAAAGAAAATGAATAGAAGAAAGTTCGGATTATAGGTTTAATATAAAACCAATGCATCCACAAAGTAGTGCTAGATAACTTTAATCATTGTAATGTATGCTAGATTATCGTATAGTTGAATAATCTTTCGATGTATATCTTTCTATAATAGATTACGAGCAAAGTTTGTCTTAGTTAAGGTTTTGGATCACTCATACTCGGTATAAAAAGCATCATTGATATAACCGCCTCTCACTCTGGTTAATAAGGACCCATACAATATTGCTAATGCAATTATGTATATGGAATATTGATTCTTGAAGGACGAGCGATCTTGTTATCAGCCTCGTTAAAGAACTGTATCAGCCGATCTTTGCTTTCCGGATATGTTTCCAAACTCAGAAACGATAGCTTTTCCATCATTTCTAAAGGAAAAAAAACCCCCCATCAACATGTAGGTTGGTGACCGTTTCTACAATAAAGTCCAGACCAAAGTTCCTTAACATTATCTAATTGGAGGCACTTTTTTTCCCTCAACCGAAAGATAATCTATGCTTGTCTCAGAAAGAGCTTGTTTTGGCGCCATTTTGACATTATATCAAGTTGGATCAGGCTCTGATGTTGGTTTCACAGAACGACTATCATCGTATTTTGGCAATTTGCTTCAAGTTGTGAAACTGTGCCTTGATCGAACATATTGATGTGATTCCATGTTCTGAGATGGCGTTTTTTGACAGAAGGCAATGGTATATCCTTCTATTTACTTTTAAAACTTGTGTGAAACCCTTCAGTGGAAAGAGGGTCCAAATTTCTCTCATTTTTTAGAGATTACTAGTTGTTGTTGCTGATTGTTTTCCCAGAACTTTCTTTGTGAGGTGCTATGATATGTCGTAAATACATAGTAATGATGATGCTTTATTACCAGGATTGAGTTAAACAAGTTTAGTATAGAAAAGCACCTTTTTCTACTTGGAGACAATGGTTATCTTACTGCCATAATTACTATTGACAGAGTATTCAGATGGGGCCCGGCTATTCATCACTTGGAGTTCTTTGCTATCTTGATATTGTACTCGTTCTTCGTTGTATCGCTCTGAATACATGCCATGGATTGTATTGTTGGATGATTTCCTCGTAGCTGAAGAATCGTTTGAGCTCGAGTTGGGCAATTTGGAAGTAACGTATCCAATGACAAATCGAGGTGGTGGCCAGGTATACATCAAGTTTTCGACAAATCTCAAAGCGTAATCTAGCGCAAGCAATGTACTAAAATAGCTCCAAGAATTCATGACAAAGAACCAAATGTACAACGCACCATATAAAGTGTACCAACATTGCTGAATTACAAAGAACCAGATCTACTGATGATATGAATGATCATTTCCCCTATAGGTTTATTCTGTACTTACGCCTAGAGCTGTTGTTCTCGAATGGCCTTCATTCAGTCTATTTTCTCTCCAATATAGAAGAGGTTTAAATGTGTAAGTAAATATGGCCATGTCACCAAAAATCGCGCAAATAACGCCAGCGATAAAGCAGGGCTTTAAAGGATACTCTTCCACCTCAGATTTATTGACAGCCAAAACAATGATTTGAGCAAACAGTACTATAACAGTACAGCCCAAGAAAAAGATGCCAAACAAAACAAGTGGATGTTTCCAATACGAATTACCTAGACGTATTCGTTTTCCAACGTCCAGTAACATAAAGAAATGTGTTACTGTCATGAGTAAGGTAGATACAAGATAGGTAAGAGAATTTACTCTGGCAGATACCAGGCCTTGAATGTATAATGTACTGATAATAGACGCTGGTAGAGTCATGATACTGTAAGCGAGAATAAACAGTCGTAATTTGTTGGGGTGTCTCACTGCTTGATATGCTATTAGTATTGATGCTAGAGTACAGAATGTACTGCTTGCTAGATGTTCTTGTAACATTGGGTTCATTTCGGCGCTATTCGTATAAAGCAGTAGCACGACTATAGTTTTCTAATATAAACAGGTATAGACTAATAGGATGCTAATTTAGGTGGTAAGTCTTCTTTTAAACCATAGAATACGTGATGTTGTGTATATGAATAATGATGCTATTTACATGAAAGAAGGAAGACAGGTACTCATTATATTGGCCGATTATAAATGCTGTATTCCCTGACCCGAATTACTGTGCAGGTTCATTCACAAGGAGAGTAGCACAGGTAACATACTCTGATGATGTTTTTAATAGCGAACGAATCATTCCACTAGCTTTCATCCTCTATACCACTTTCCCTTATTGTTCTTTTGTTTTGTGGTACTGACATGGTAAAATCAAACTCAATTACAACTGCCACACCATGTGTTTCTTGTAGGACGGACAGTGATATGTCAAAACGGATGGAACCTCTTCATTCTGATTGCTTTTAACGAACCTTGCGCAGGTGTTCTTTGACTTGCTCTCAAACGGACTTTCTTTTTACACAAATGCTTCTCATGTGTTGATATAAGGTGTGTATTGGCTTCAAACGCCCAAAAAAAAACAGACACTTGATTGTCAGGCCATGATTGTATAGCACTATGTGCCATATTAGTTTAGAATGCCTTAGTAAGCGCCTTTTCTGTTGTATAGAGTCAATGCCTTGATTGGTACACAATGTACTACTTTCTGAACAGCCCTCTATATGGAGTCTTTTGTAACCAAGAGTTGCGCAACGCAATAACTCTCGGCCTGGATTTGTATTACTTGTTGAGTTTATCATTCATTTCTTATCTATTGAACTCAAGGGTACGATCACTGTCCCTAGGCTCGGAGCAATTGGGGCCAGCTTTTACTTCAAATCAAAGCGTATTGTGTTTAGCAAAAGTTGAATTTGTGCTTCAAGTGGGGCACAATTGTGGGTCTTGTTGATCTTTTTTACTCTTTAAGCGTGCAACTTTGGTTTCAAAAACCTTTATCTCAAAGTATTTAGTCGGAAAGAACTTTCCGATCAGTGAACTACAGATTTACAAGTTTTTAGTGAGCTTTAGGTGAGTTAACCATATACTTCACATATTTATGTATACAACCTTCCTTTCTTTCCTCACATCTGTATTATAAAGTAATAATAAAGTAATACTATTCATCTATAGGAAGCATGCTACATATATCAACATGTTTTTTTAGTGCTAGAAGATCTTTACCCATCATCAAATGTGATACTAACTTTGCGATTATTTTCGGTCAGTGTGCTATTTTGAGAGCTCATTTACTTGTGTTTTACTTTTATTCCTCAAGAAAGCTTTTTAAAGTGTTTAAAAACAGCTACAATACTTTTATTTTTTTTAGCCCCAAAAGTAATGAGTATCTTTAGAGAATAAATATATATAATTTTAATGATAATATTTTTTTAACAAATCTCTTTTGTGATAGCCTGAAGAATACCGTTCTTTATGAATTAAACAAGAAATTTGATTAAAAGTTAAGCATGAAAGTTGTATTATGCTGAAGACTAAGCACAATATTTCCCATCGGCCATTTCAGTATATTTGGCATATGTCCTTTCAATTTTCTTTTGAGAATAATGATGGTTCTGCCAAGAGTTTGAAACAAAACAATTGGTATTAACGTAACTGATCCCTTAAAAATATCCGTGTGTTCGGTGATCTACAATTCAAACTACGCACAGTAGCATGGTGCTAATGATCTCATTTTATTGGTTGGTGGAATAGAAACTTCGGTCCCTGAAAGTACCTTGACAAAAAAACCACAAGATTATATAATGGTTATCATGCTTATAAAAAAAGGTAAAAGGTTTGTTAAACATGTGACAATGTATAGAGCATGGATTTCACTTTTCAATTGATTATTTTTTATTATTGCAAGAAAAATTATAAAGCACTAAATGGCGGCAAATATACATCGTCGGAAGTAGTACTATTTTCTATTTATTTTTCTGTAATGCTTGTACAATAATTTGAAGTCCCGCTTTTTTTTTCTACAATTTTTTTTCTAAAATGCTAAACTTAAACTTTTACTTGGTATCATTATTTTAATCACTGCAATTTCTAACAGAAAATAACAGTTCTGGGCCTAGAAATTAGTCCTTTTATGCTTATTTCGTTGGCAGTGTTGGGCCTGCGATATCTTCTAGATTAGCGTATTAAATCAACAGCAAAATGTCAAATATTTTGGCACAAATAATATTATTTTTAATGTACCTGTCTTTCAAATTGTTGATTAGGTGGGATAGGAGACTCTTTTAGAACGTAAGCCAGCCTAAAGAAAGTTAAGTTATCTAGAGCTCTTTTGTTTTGTTTTTTCAATCACAACAGGCTACAATATGCGCTCATCATCATGCACTGTGTTTGAGGATGAATTTTCGGCTTTCTGCTGTTGACCTGAATTTAAACCTCAGAAAACCGGCGATGCTAGTCAAATGTTGCATTTGATTAGTATTCCATGATGAGAATGAGTCGCTTAATGAAACGAAGCTTTCATTTGATTCTAATTCAACACATTTTTTGTAGACAATAGCTAATCTCTACTCATGTATGAGAATGTTACTAAATCTAATAGCATTGCCTTTGATCGTCTACGCGTTCTTATTCCAAAACTCAGCCATGATCGGTGTATTGACGGTTTTTTGAGCCTTGATAAGATGGGATTAGAGTATTTTGCGGCACATTCCTCAATTAGCAAAGAATTGCCTAAACGAAACTTTTGGTTGGCATACATATACCGATTAACCCGCATTTCACCATCCGCATCCTAATTTGCGAATTAATATGTAACATGACCATAAATCCGTATATCCATGCACAACTAGATTCGCTGCATCTTTATCAACGTATTAATGTCAAAGAGTAGACCATTGTCGGGGCTCGTATTACAATTTTCGAGGTTCAAACTTATCCCACGCCTTCAAAACGCGAATTTCTATTTTACCACAACCTCATTCAGACGATACTCCACAATGATGCATCCTCTTGACAATCCTTCAATTGAATCTTTCACTATTCCCGGCGCAAAAGTCTTTGATAGATACTTTGACTGTCCTCTTGGTAAAGCAAAATAAAAGACAAAGTACTACGCTCTCAAAAGTCAAGAACTAATAGCTTCATATCTTGGGTCGCGTTCTTTTTCTTTTTCCAATAGATTATAATAATGAAGCAGCCGGCTCAAAAATCAAAGTCTACGTTCGTCACTTGGTTCCAGTAGATAAGATCTCTTCTATCAAAAAGATGCCCTTCTTTTTGTATCTTCAGGTAAATGGATTTACTAACTTTTTTTTTTTTTCATCAAACATGACGCTAATGTATATTAATAAAGGGTGGCCCCGGCTTTGAATGCGCTTTACCGGGAAGTGGTACTTCAGGATGGATTAAAGTGGCGTTTGAAAAGGGATATCAAGTGCTTTTGCTTGATCAACGCGGTACAGGCCTCTCATCGCAAATCTCTTCTGAATCTCTTGAAGAACTAGAGACAGATGAAGCAAAAGCCGAATATTTGACTCATTTCCGTGCCGATAGCATTGTTAAGGACTGTGAAACTATCCGTAAGCAATTGACTGCAGGTAGATCGAATGATGAAGAAAGCCGTATCACTTTGTTGGGTCAAAGCTTTGGCGGTTTCTGTATTGCCACCTATCTTTCCTTGTTGTGAGTAAAAATATTGTTGTGGTCTGTGAGGCGAAGCTAATTGGGTTTTTTTTTTTTTTTTTTTTTTTTTTTAGCCCTGATTCGATCAAGAACGCATACATTACTGGCGGTGTCCCTCCTCTAGTTAATAACCCAGATCAGGTTTATAGAGCTTTGTATCCTCGTATTATCAAAAAGAACAAGCTCTATTACAAAAAGTTCCCTCGTGATGTAGAGCGTGTACGTAAAATCCACGCATACCTGTCGAAAAATGCTGTCACCTTGCCCAATGGAGGCAATCTTTCGGTTCGTCGATTCCTCCAATTAGGTTTGTCTTTTGGTGGGTCTGGAGGCTATGATTCAGTTCATAATCTTGTTCAGGCTGCTGCTAGTGACCTTGACCGTTTAGGTAAACTCAGCTACCGTACCTTGAGCAATATTCAATCTAGTCAAAGCTGGGACACCAACGTTATCTATGCTATTCTTCACGAGGCCATTTACTGTCAAGCTGATCAATCCAGTCGTTGGTCTGCCGAACGCGTACTAAAGGAAGAGCCATTTGCTTCTGTCTTTGAATATCAACTTGAAAACCTTGAACAAGATCAAACCATCTACTTTACTGGTGAAACTATTTATCCCTTTATGTTTGACGATTTTGCCGAATTGCGTCCTCTCAAACAAGTGGCTAATTTGCTGGCCGAAAAGCGCTGGGGCCCTCTTTATAATACAGATGTATTGAACAAACTTGAAGGTCCTCAAGTTGCTGGAGTCAGTTACTTTGATGACATGTAAGAAATAGTTGACGCTGGCATGTTCAATAACTCATCTTTTCTCGTATAGGTATGTTGATCGAGAGCTGTCGGAGCAAACGGCCAGCGAAATCAATGGGTTCCAGCAATGGATCACGAACGAATATGCTCACAAGTAGGGTTTCTTGAAAAATTAATTTGATTTATTTAGTTTTACTTACACGTTTCTTTAGTGGCCTTCGTGCTGATGGTGAAAGGATTTTGAACTACTTGATAAAGCTTGCTAGAGGGGATGAAGCTTTTAACCGTTAAATTCATTTTATTGGACAATGTAACTAGCTCGTTTGGAATGATGGTTGTATGCATATCCGTATAAAACTGTCATATTTATCTATCGCAATAAACTCCAATCTTTTATAAATATGAACTATTTCGTTCGAATTTGAAGCCTTTAGGCAGCATTTTTTTTTTATAGAGCCCTAGCACGCATCTATTATTTAAGGTAATGAGTAGATAAGAAGATAAAATAAACAATAATAATGTGTGTAATGTTGGACATTCATGTGCTTTGTAACACCAATGTCTTACCTGAACTTTTAAGTAACTGACTTGTGGTTTTTAGTCGTTATTACGCTCAATATTAAGCAATGGCTTATTGTGTTATTAGGCATATACCTTAGTTATAAATACTATCATCTTTAAAAATGTACGCTTACAATAGCCAACATCAGTTATATACATTACAAATGCAAGAATTTATTGAATACCATCATGATATTATGAGTGAATGATATGCTCAGAATAAGCTGATGCATCTAGTGTAAACTTGCTTTGAGTCAACTAGTTTTATTATATAAAGTGTCTGGTTCACATTTTTTAATTGTCATCCTTCAGTAATAAATCTTTCGCCTAGTTCTACAAAACAACAAAAATCCCAGTATATGTATGCTTTATTGATATTTAAAAATGGCCATGTAAAGCGTTTCTGCGAGTTGAAACTTTTCTCATAAGCCCAGACACAGAATGTATATCCTTTCGTGACCTTTCTTCCTCATCCTCGTCTTTATTGTGATGACGAGATATTATTTTTTTAAAAGGATTGCTTAGCCTTTTGTGCGCGCTTTTAGAGGATTTTGATGATTCAGTGTCTTGAACGCTTCCCATGCTACTAACTGTAGAAATCGGAGTGGTTGTCGATCTAAAAGGCCTAGGGCTGTCGCCTCCCATGCTATTAACTGAAGAAATTGGGGTGGTTGACGTTCTCGAAGGCCTATGTCTGTCCACAGTTTTATTCGCTGGATCCATGAAAGGATTGGTTGAATACGTGGGATTGCTTTCTATGAATGGATTGATCGACTCAGGCGAATATATAGGCGATTGATTTGTAATATTATTTTCAAATGGATTGTTATTAGAAGTATGTTCCTGATCAAAGCAATGGATTACCGGTGCACTGTTAGGCGGTGTCATTTGATAAGAGTAGTTCGGAGACTGCTTTTTCGTATTTAGGTTTTCATAATTAGCAGTTACAATGGAAGGGACGTTTGGGATGTTTCTTCTATATGAGATCGACTGCTGTCGACGAGTATAAAAACTTGGAGTGGCAGTTATATCGATATTTGACTGTGTAGTAGGTTCACCAGCAGCTTGCTCTTTTATAGTACTACTGCTGAAGCTATCATCATAGAATGACTGCTTCAGAAAACCACCATCTGATAAACTTGGAGAAACTTCATTCGGCAAAGGCAACAATTGTGTAGCAAATGTCACTTCTTCAATCAAGTGCGGTGCGATAATGGGTCCTTCAAAATCAAGCTACAAAAGCTATATCAGTAATCCAAAGGAATAGTCTTTCCCACAAAGAACTTACAGGAAATTTGTATTGCTTATTATATCCAGGTGGAATACGATAGCTCCAATACTTTAGGTCTGACTTGAAGTTATTGACAGCACGTTCCCAACTATCTTCTTCTTCTTTCCAAGGTTGAGGTAATCCTGCATCAGACATATTGGGTATCGAGTCAAAGCTCCAGCTTGAGCCTGTGATCGGCTCATGAATCTTGAGACAATCTTCAAGAAAAGATACTTCTTCTTCTACACGTCGGCTATAAAACTAGTGAGTACTACAGGCTAAATCAAAAAGTAAACTACTTACTCTTTTGCTTGCTGGTCATCACAAATAGTACTTTTCAAAATATCCAATTTACGATAGGCTTCTGTAATGTGTCTACAGTAAATATCATCTTCTATTTCAACAGCGAGTTTGTCTTTGTTTTTTGGATCAAATCTATGCATCAAAATGAAGAATAGCAAGTTATTATATATGCTACTTGGAGATACCATAATACTTTACTTACCTATGGCGATTTCGAAGGTTGTTTGCAGTGTCAAAGCGAACAGTGTGAGCTGCAAATTGTCCTTCATTTGTAATTGAATAATATACACAAGGTCTAGACTTTGACGCTTTCACTATAGATATGTTTGTTTATAAATTGCATGTGTTGCTTATATTTTGTATATACTACCTGATATGACGGCGCCCTTTACTTGTCCAAGCTTTTCACCTTTATACATAGTACTAGGCTCAGGTCTACCCCACTTACCCAAACCCAAGGCGCCAGACAGTAGCATTGCAGATCTATTTTCTCTTGGTTCTTTTCCTTCATCCCATACATCCGTTTTCCATGGCTTGGCATTCTTGTACTTGTAATTTTGGTCTTTTGTAAACCATATGTTACTATGGTCACGTTCTCGGACAATAGGCAATGTATCCCGATGATTATATCGCCCTATACGATAGTACGTATCCCAGACGGGGAAAATTTCTGGAACTAAAGCCCAATGACACATGGTCCCATCTGATGTTGTAGTTGCAATGTTTTCCGGACGAATATTAGACCATGCTACCTACGAAATACCACAAATTCAATACATTATAAAACCCGCTTTGTTCAGTATGAAGCCTTACGGAAGTGACAACCCCGGCATATCCATCGATTTTTGCTACTGGAGCATGCGATGAAGCTCTGATATCCCATATATTAGTAATGGAATCTTCGCCTAATATATTCATTTGTTAATGACATGCTATTACTATCAGTCTAATCTAATCGGTTCTACCTGCGGACGCTAACCAATAAGGAATGAATGGGTTGAACTTGGCATCCCTGATAGGTCTGTCATGCGCGCCGTCTGCACTCCATACAATACTACTTTCGTTTGCACCTACTCTTGTATCGATAATTAAAAGTTTTCTTTCATAGCCTCCACAAACAGCTAATGATTGAGGATCATTGGGTGACCAACTAGCACAGTTCAAAGGCGATTGACTAGCTTCAATACGATTCACAGGCGCTTTTTCCCGTGATGCATCCCAGATTGACAACACATTGATAGTTGTACTTAGAAATTGGTTTTGCTTGTCTAAACAGGCCTTATCCGAGGAATAACTTGGTGCAAATTCAACTGATTTTACGTGCGTGTTTGCTATGTAGGATGAAGCATATAAATTAATCTAAAAAAACAGTGTATTTTAATGAATTGCTTTCTTTCACGGTCTTCCTTGTTTACCTCAGAAGGTGAGTTGATATAATGGCCAAGTAGAGCGAAGGATTTCAGCGTGTCGTCTTCAAACAATACATTATACAACCGACACACTCCATGGCGGGTGCCTATCAATAAATGATCGCCTGACCAGTCTAAAGAATGGATCGGCTCGTCCAATTGCTCTTTATGAATATGCTATCAGCAGTATATTCAGTGTAAATATTTTAAATGTGCACAAAACTAGAAGCAAACTCACTTTGAATCTTGGTCCAGACGCAATATCGTGAATGGCAGACATGTCTTTTACAAAATACAAGTTTCCATTTTTCGCGCCGGAACCTATTGCTGTTATTCCTGTAGTCTATGAGATAAAGAATGAATATTTTGTGAAGCAATCGAGGCAATTTCTGTAGTACTTCAGATATGGACATGCACGTCAAATAATTCTCAAAACAATCTCCAGTGCAATTAATATCGTACAGATCTGATCGCATACCTCTTTCATGTCTATAACAAACTTTATCAATTACCAGCCTATTTAGGTTCTAGTGTAAACACATTATTACTTTTCATAACTTTCTGAAATAGCTCTCCATCCAAACGAGTGATTTACAGCACAAAGCAACGGCATTCGTTTTCCCGACTGCAAGCTCCTCAAGATCAAAGGCATATCATCATAAAATAAGTAGACCATACAAATAGTTACAAATAGTTGAAAGAAAGCTGGTATGAAGCTTGGAAGTCGCGAAAAAAAAATAAAAGAAAAGAGAAACCATTTGTTTAAAACTGAAACTTGTACCAATAGGCGAAATTCAAGGCTATTCTACTGGCGCTCAAGCATTAATAATGACAGCAACAGTGCGACTATGCTTCAATGGCTTAAATTCAGATGCATAAAGCAGAGAGTTGTGAATACATACACTAGTCAACAAATATGGCATTTTGTCGAGATCCGTTGAAAGACCATCTATTGAGTATTAGACCAAATACATTGTGGAATATATACTATTTGTAAATGGATCAATAAAGACTCTAATATGCCCATTGCGTTGCAGTTTCATGTTATTAAACTGCATTGAACAACTCATAATGCTGCAGTTCATAGAGACTGATTGAGAGATCCAGTGATTATTATATCTAGCATGGATGAACTGTATGCCCATTACAGCCATTTATTAAAACAGTTTAGAGCCCTAGTATTTCAGTTAAAGAATGGCTCTAGTAAATGCATAAGCTCTCTTTAAACGTGCACACATATATCTACTGATCGAGTTTTAAACTTTGTTAGTCAGTCAAGAAATGTCCAGATGTTACATTTGTCTATATCTTTAGACCCATCACATTTTCAATATTACATTTAATTTGTGCAATATAAAGAACTACGTGGACTAATATGCAAACATAGTGTTCTTCCTTGCTTAAACTGGGTAACTTGGGTTCTGCTTTCATTACTATGTTAGAGCGTGGTTTGGCTTCAGAGACTAAATAGTTTGTTCTGCTCAATTGATGAAAATTAATACCTTGTCTCTCAAGAGTCTACTGGTAAGAGCTATTCTTTTCTTAGGCTTTAGGCAGACTTGTGAAAATTTGAGTATCTTTAGAAAACTTGTTGGATTAAAATATTATACTTGGAAACATCTAGTGCCTGCCTATGTTGACTATATAGATATACACATTGATTTGTTAGAAAATAGACATCTTTTATTATATATTATAATGCTTAGATGTCGCTTTGATTGCCGCGGCTAGATAGTTCATTTCAAAACCCTCAACACTATGAGCTTCTAGCGTTTTCCAACATTAATGTAAGCTTAAACAACCATGATATGCAAAAAAAAAAAAAAAAAAAAAAAATTACAATTTACTCGGAAATCATTTGTAAATTTCGGTCTGTTTATCGAGTTGGAAACGATTGTCAAGAGCATCATGGCTAATCTGACGATCAATGCAACGCTGTTTTCTTAACAAACAATGCACTTGCTAATATATACCATCGTATTATTTGTATATGATAGTTTCGCCTCAGTTTGTGATAAACAGAATGGCCTGATGTTTCAGCTATGCTCATAAAAGAATGGATATAACCGACTAACCTTGAACATACTTGACAATCCTATATAACCTTTATGGTGCCCAAGTAGCTGTCTTGAGAATATATTAAAAGGAACGGTTAAGCCCTGAATCTTACTTGAACGATGTGTTACTGGGTTTTTTTAAAGACTTCAACATCTTCTAAACACGATTCAGGATTCAAGAACAAAACAAAATATGTGGGTTTACTGCGTCTATCACTAGTTACAACATGCTATATACAAGTGAAGTGGGTAATCTGATCACCTTTGCTTCCTGTATAAAAAAGAAAGCTTTTTGCTATAACATGCTATTCTAGTTTCCAGATGCACTTGTATTCTGAATAATTACGCGTGGAATGATTTGATTAAGCCGACAAATCAGAAGGGTAATTAGCTATTCCTGTGTTTGCATATAATACCATTTCCTCGAGCTTTAAATAGATTGTTTTTACGATTATAACCTATACATATAATTGATCGGGACAATTTTTTTCTTTGAACGTCTCAATGCTGCTATTACCAAATCTTGTTCTTTTATCTTGACTGCATTGACTGTTTTTAAGTATATATGCTGTTTAAAACTCGCTTATCAAGTATACTGGTTCCCTAGTGTTTCCAACCGCAATCAACATTGTGCCGAGAAGACCTTCCTGCTGGGATGTACATTACAGCCAATTAAAATCGTTATCGTGGTAGATTTTCTTTGTGCCTTTATGCTACAAGTTGCAATAAAAACTATATCAATGATAAACGTTTCTCAAATGTTTTCAGATTGAGTCAAGTACTACGTGGCAGTTTTGTTTAGACCACTCTTCGTGATGCTTTGGGTTCTATGGGTGGACAAGTCCCTAAATAAAATAAGAGGGTGGTGATTGAAATTGTTCCATTTCTTATAAGCTCAGTCTACATAACATACCCCCTTTCTCTCTTTTTTTTTAACCAAAAAATACTAATTATGTTTAGCGAATTACGTAGAATGAACGTGCGACAGGTAAAGTATATCTAATGCTTACAACGCGAATTAACATGTAACACGTGTTCATAGGTCGCGTTGCAGTTCCTTAATATTTTAACAATTGCTGCATCTGCTTTGATGATTTGGAAAGGCATTGCTGTAGTTACAAATACAGAAAGTCCTATTGTTGTCGTGCTGAGGTACGAACTCTTTATATATATATATATACATGATAGAGTTGATTTTTAATACTGTTTACAGTGGTAGTATGAGACCTGCTTTCCATCGTGGCGATTTATTGTTTTTATCTCTGCCCAAGAACGATCCTGTGGCAGTCAATGATATCTGCGTATTTAAATTGCCCGAGAGACCTATACCTATTGTCCACAGAGTCATCAAGATTCATACAGAGTAAGTCAGTCTTGTCAATGCATTAAGTGTGTATATATATTAAATTATTTGTAGTGCTATCACAAAGAAGGAATTTATTTTGACAAAAGGTGACAACAACACACAAGATGATCGCGTATTATACAATAGAGGACAGATGTGGATTCATAAGGAACATATTGTCGGCAAAGTTAAAGGGTAATGTATAGATTGATATGGGTAGATACGTCTTTTTTTTAACATCGTGCTATAGATTTATGCCTTATGTTGGCATGGTTACCATTATCATGAATGATTACCCTTGGGCAAAGTTTGCATTACTAGGTGTTTTGGGTTTATTTGTACTTATTCATAGGGAATAGTTATTAAACATCTTATTAAGAGGAAGACATGAGGACGTAGTTTGACTCTTTGTTACTGATAGTCATATTCTGTAGTGATTTTCGAACATCTGCAAGACAGATATTCTCGTCATTCTGCACTTTAAAAGGTTGCTGTAGTAGTAGACTACCGTTGTATATATTATTTTTAAGATTTTCTAGAGGGGAATGGTCGTCTTTGAACGATAAAGCAATGGGCGGAGCCACTTTGATAGTTTCTTCTAATTCATTCTGAACGACTTTGACACGTTGTTCTCGTACCAAATCGTGATACGTAAGCGACTGATGATTGTACTCTTTGTTTAGACAGTCATTATCTGTATAGATTGTTTGTGTGTCTTGGAAAAAGTGTAAACCATCCAGCACTGGTTGGTGAGGTTGAATGCTGGATGCTGTGAATGATTTGCGTTTCCTATGTCGAATTGAGTTTTTCCTCTTTAATTCTGGTTTATTCGTTGATAATGAAACAGAGGGAATAGGCTTGATATCCGGTATCGATGCATTATCCATGAAATTAAGTTCTTCTAAAGATTTGATCCATTCCTCAATCCACATTACTTTCTCGTTTGACAGACAAACATTGGTTTGTGGCTGCTCAACTTCTCTCTCTGCAGAAATCATCTGACCCGAATTACTTTTAGTAATGTCTACTGGAGTCACTAGATACGGATTGGACTGAGCGCCAAGGGGTGAATGATATAGATTGCGCGCAGCTTGAGAAATCTTCCACATCTTGGAAAGTACGAATATCCATCGTTCCAAATCATCTTGTGTATGTGCTTTCATCACGTAACAGCCTCCATTATAAGTTCTAATGCAAAAGCGCTTGGTTGAATTGGTTGAAAACGGATACTTGAAAGGTTTGTTGGGCTTTAATATTGAAATAGATGAAATATCAATGATATTAATTGTCCACTTGGGTAGTTGGTAGTAGCTTGCAATTGCAGTAATACTTTCTGAACTCTCTATGGTAAGCCTTGCTGACTTATCTTTTGGAGTAGCCAGCAGAGGAGACGTATGTGATGATATGGTTGCAATATTGAGGTGTCGATTGTCAACTGTCTCAAGTAATGTGTGTGGTGGTAGTTTTATCTTTTTCGAGGATAAGCAGGCTAATGAAGTGCCATCAAATCGAAAGAGACGCCATAACCATTTATTGTTTTGATCTTTTATGTACAAATGGCCTTCAAATATATGTGCAGAAATAGGTATTTCTTGAATGTTGTTCATAAGAGAAGAAGAAGAAGTAAGAAACACTCTGTAAATGAAGCACAAATGCTTCTGCTTGATATAAATAGTCCACTAAGCCTCATAACGTTAACATTGAAGCAATAGCCTCACGTGTAGTAACTGCGTGATGTCTACTAATAGCGAATAGCGTGATATATTATTCAGTTTCCATTGGGTCTACACCCCGTTTCGAAATGTATTTTCGGCTTTATTTGTTATCTGTGAATTCTTATCAAGTTGAATACACGTCCCTTTCTTTAATCTGAATCAAGTGATTTTAAACCCTACTGCGCTCTATTCATATCTGGAGAAAACTATCTATTTTTGAACAGCTATCTTTAACCTGGCCTGAGCAATGGCTGTATTCTTTGCCTACAAGATTAGAGGGCCCTTGACCTGCTTAGTCAACAAGAGGCTTTGTTTAAGGGGAACCTGTTAGCAAATATGTATTATATCAGAACGGAACACTCCAGTAAAGAACCCAGGAAATCATCCGAGAACTAGTGCC
Source organism: Actinomucor elegans (assembly GCA_026027325.1). Taxonomy (NCBI): domain Eukaryota; kingdom Fungi; phylum Mucoromycota; class Mucoromycetes; order Mucorales; family Mucoraceae; genus Actinomucor; species Actinomucor elegans. The sequence goes on from JAMSLZ010000019.1 coordinate 164,753, forward strand.
GGGATGCTGTATTTAACAAGAACAGTACAGTTTCAAGAAGAGCTTGTACCACATGAAAGGGTAACAAACACTTTTGAGAAGTCCTTAGCTTTCTTTAGTTGAACCAAATACTTTTTCATAAAAATGCTTGAAGGTGGTGAAGAAAGAAATACCTACGTTGTATCTGCACTGGGCGCTGTGGGAACTGGTAAATCCAGTCTGTTGAATGCTATTACTGGTGATTATACATTTGAAACTGGAAATGGCACTGATGTAAACTCGAAAAAAAGAGCGCATTCAACAAGTAATTAACCCGTATATACTAGGCCAAGACAGTAGCAGTAGAAGGAAAGATAAAAGAGTGGAAATACGCGCCCTCGCTTAAGTACTGCCACTTGATTGATACGCCAGGATTGATCGACTCGAATATTCAAGACCGCCAAAGTATTCAAGAGATGACTAGATACTTCAAGTCACTAGAGAATGGTGTAAGCGCTTTCTTTTTGGTTTTTAATATCAATGATATCAGGTAAAGTGATAATTGATATATTAATAATGGTTCTAATGTCTCTGAAAGATTGGATGCCTATACTCAAAACATGCTCATTTTGTTTCATCAATTGCTCGGCAAGGACTTTTGGAACTTTGTAGTCATTGTATTCACTCACGTCGATGAAGAATTTAGAGACGATCTCGAGGATAACATTGACGCAGTAACAGAGAGCAATGGTAATATGAAAATAATGATACACAAAGCCGATGAGACTAACTAGTTATTAGATGGCTTCGTTGCTGAGATAAGAAGAATCTATAAACTCCCAAGAACTTTCCAGCCCTCTGTTATCTTCACGTCAACGCAAAACGTTAGATCCAGCAGCTATACTCAAAGACACATTAGAGAGTTGTATAGTGCTGTTGGAATGTGTGAGAGTCGTAACAATGGCAAGCGCTTTACGTGTAATTGGTTGAGACAGATCTTGGTGATCCCCAACGAGGAGCAAAAGTCAAACTTTATCAAAGAAAGTATTAAAGATGCCTGGTCCTCAGTGTCCAACGTCTGCCAAATACAATAATTGGAAAATAAAAGAATCCTGCTCTTAAACTTATCTTTTATTATCTAGTTAAGTTGATATATAACCATCAAAGTTGATTCATTAAAAAGAGCGCGGTTTGGACTATCATACTTCTGAATTTCAAAGCTGTAGCTATGTTCTCTACTAACATAGCTTCTTCGATCTTGTCTAGGAGAATAAGCAGTGCTAAATTCAAATTTCTGTTACTTTCATCCGATACTTGAATGATTCAAATGTGTTAAAATGCAACTAGTTCTTTGACATTTATAAAGAATCCCCGTGTGTATCGAATGATGATATTAAGACCTGTACCTATAAAATCATTGGTATGATCTGATTTATATAAATTGATCAAGTTTATATATTATATATATAAACGTATAGATGCATATTTTGAATTGTATACAATAAAGCTTTATTATAGACTATGCCTTCAGTACCGTCAAAAATGGCAAAAGGCATCCCACTATTATTATTTTATTTTTCTTTTGGCTGTTGGGGGTTCTAGGAATTAAATATGAACCTCCCATTAAAAATGACAAGGATTTTGATCAAGTCAAAATAATTGTTAATACAGAATAAAGCTTTAACAAAGTTTATGAAAGATTGAGGAGTACATTTAATGGTGTAATCACATTTGATAACTCGTTCAATTTATTGAGTCATTTTTGGAAAAAGATAGTTTTTTGGATTCTCTCTCAATCCAGTTATAACTCGAGTATTTTACATGCAACAAAATCTAACGAAGATGCGTTTGGATACTTCCAGTTTTCTAAACTTGTACAAAAGTTATGTCTCAAAACTACTATCTGCAGGTCCCACAAAAGCAAATTACTGTTCAATTTTTGGGATTAAGGGCTCTACGCACACACTTTGATCGAGATCATTCAAAATATTAATTATAAAAATGCCAGTCATGAATAATCTTGATCCCAACATTTGTATTTCTGTTTCCTCACACTATCTGAAAGGTACAAATGTCCGAGGACTATTAAAAGAAAGACTTGGCTTTAGTAGTAATCCTTAAATCTGGTCCACGAAAAGATTATTGAACGTAAAGCAAGTGTTGATAGGAAAATCGCTCTCAACATTATGTTTGATGAACTTCCCGTCCACTCGTATACTTTATTAGGTATTTTTTTTGAGGATATTACTACAAAACCACCCACCACTTCCATCAATATAACCAAAAATGAGGATTTTCTCGATGGTGCCGCAGAAGAAGAGAAACATGATTTAACTTTTAGCAACTAGGACGAATAGAGAATTGATGAGGTGGTAAATGGCCATAGGTCACTTTTAGAAACTGCTACTCCAGCGGAAAAACTGAAATTAACTTCCTTAGCAAGCTCACAGGTACTCCAGCGAATTATTCCTTTATTTCTTGCCCCTCTCCGAGTATATTGAGAGTATGATGATCCTGAATATCGACAACAATGCTCAAAATATTATTATTAATTGACAGAGGGCATTCTTCGAATATATGACTTTACTATTGGCCATGATTGTTTGCTAAACACATATTTGGGAACTAGTGAGTCCTAGTTAATCATCAACTGCAACGAACATGTGTTATGTGATACATTTCTAGATGATGTACATACTTTTAGCTATAAGCACAACAATATATCCAACTTTTATAGTATCATGAAGACAAGCAGATAATTCGCTTTTGGCATTGCAAGGACTAATTCTTTTAACTGTTATAATATCTGGATAACATTATCCAAGACCAGATCTCTTGTACTGATTAAGGGGTTTAATAGCCAGCTCTCTTCTTAAAAGATCAAGGATATACATGAAGTTGCCAAAAACACTTTTACAAGATGTATGAATTTGAGAAATCATAATGTGATGCTCATGCACAAGTTTTGTTCTTGTATGATGGTAAATGCATTGGCACCTGCTGATTTGGTAACACACAAAGGAAAAAAATGAACTCTCTTGTGATATGAACTTCATATGCTTGGATTGCTATAAATCCCATTTAAGAACAAAATTGAAGAAGAAAATATGTAACAGAATAATTATCAAGACCTTTGCTATTCAAATATGGAGATTTCTCTTTTTCAAATACCTTTATTATCGAACCAAATGATTTGTTTTTGGAAAATAGTACTTGCAGACAAAAGAACCCTTTTCATATTAAAATATATTCGATGCTTTAATAGATCGTTTCGAAAGAGATACTGGATAAATTACACATACTTGGGTAAGCTTACCAAATGGTAAGTATAATATCCTATGCAATACCTTAACTAGAATAGAAGCACTAATATGATGTGGCACTGCATCGAGAGATCTATTGAACATCAACTTGATTTACTAACTGATAAGAAATATGTGTGATTCATTATTAGCTATAAATGGCCAGTATACTTTATTGTACTTACACAATTACATTTTCGACAGATATATTAGCCAATTATAAACAAATACTAGTCATTAGATGCGACATTGGGTCAAGGTTGGGTAAAAAACCTTGAGATGATGAAATGAGCCACTTAGAAGTTGCAAAGAGATACAGAAAACGCTCAGCAACAGAATTAATTTGCTTCCTTTTCAATTCTATGATATTCATTTCCGTTTATAACGGCCTGCTTTTTTTTTTAAAAAAATTGTATATTAGCACTTATGAAACAAAGAATAACGTGAATGCACATTTGATGTGATGAATATACATAACAAATATAGTCGAAAAAAAAGCGAAGAACTACCAAACATCATTCTCAGTAAGGTAAAAATAGTAACCATATAGTTAGTAGATCGTAGATGTAAATTCAATTGTGGAGAAATTCACAAGCCAAAAAAAAAAAAAAAAAAAATCATACTGACTTTTGTAGGAAACTTTAAAAATACTAAAAATGGAGACGCCGGGGATTGAACCCGGGGCCTTTCGCATGCAAAGCGAATGTGATAGCCACTACACTACATCCCCATTGGATAGCAACTAAATCTTTCAAGTTTACTTCATCTATAATATAATATTACGTAATAATAATACAAATAATATTGGTCATTATGCCGCACCGTCACGTGAGCCTTCGAACCAGTCCGGTCATTTTGTCGGAATGTGATTATATGAAATGTTTATATGCATTGTATTTCTTCTCTGTTTTTCTTGTTTTCTAAATTTTGAAAACAAAATTAGACCATTTCATTATACATGAAATTTATTAAAGTTGTGATAAAATCCACCTATAGCACTCTGTATATATATTAAAAAGATGGAAATAATTTAACTATCTATCAAAAGAGGGAGTTTTGGATTACTGCTGAAAAGATAATTAATGTAGAGCGTTTGAGCATATATATATATATTAAAAAGACCTTTGATTGTTACTAAGAGACCATTTCTTGAAGTATAAATACAAGAGATACATAAGCTAGATAGAATAATCATACTCCTTTCATCTCAATATAGTCAGTATATTACCTGGATTACTACTCAGGTTTTCGATATACTGAATAAAAAAATCTCATATTTATCCTAGTAATAGAGCCATAAATGATAATAGGCCAATTTTATGTATAGAACTAGAAGAATCACAAAATAATATACAAAAATACAAGAGAATATATTCATTTCAAAGGAAACCTCTCTAAAATATTTTTACGTGATCAAAGAAACGATTCGAAGACAATACCCCTTCATTTCTTTAAGATCTCTCGGTCAATCTCATTCAATTATTACCTGTAATTAATAAGTACATGTTCAAAATGAGTAGATTAATGAATTAGAATATTTCTTCGAATCCTTGATTCCATGTATGCAGCTTGTGTCGGTTTTGCGAGACAACTAACATACAATTTTTAAAGCGAGCGTGTATCTAGACGATACTATGCGATATCAGGATACAAGCATTACACATTATTCAAGATCTCAGCTCATCTAATCTGGTATTCAATAATAATAATACAATATTTAATGCATTTCGAGCAGTGCGCAATGTAGAGATCTAAGGTCTTTTCTTTTACATTAATAAACAAACCGCACGTTCAGCGTGATCGAATTGTTATAGTCCCTTTTGTAGTAGAAATTGTTTTATATTCCATATAACTCTCAGCCAAGTGTCGCATCTGATAATACATAATGAATTACTACATCTATGAAAACGTTTTTTAGCCCCAGTCAATGGAGTACACGTATTGTCAATGATCAACAATAGAGTATATATATTCTAAGCTGTAATAATACTTTTTTTTTTTTATCTTTAGACTTCTCTACCAATCTTGACCTATCGTCACGTTTGATTAATCACCCATGCTCAAAACAAACTAATATATCGGACAAGATCTAATTTATACCCATTTATTTTTGTTTCATTTGGTGTCTTGCACATGTTTGTTAATTAGCTTCAGCATTAACCAAATGGCTATTTATTCGTTCCTCCTAATAATTTTTTTTTACAGTTTATGAAAGTAGTGATGGCATGAAAGAAATATGTTTTGAACAATATCATCCAGCCATGTGTGGTGATATGATTGAGAATAGTGAATATGTTTTATATTGATCTTAACCTAAGTTCTCCTTTTGACAGTTACATATTTTTATGTTTCATGGTTTTGGCAACTGCCCGTCATTGTGTTTCCTAAATTTGATAGCTATATGCTGCTATAGGCTATGTTTTTTTAAAAAAACCTGTTGGCTTTTATTAGATTAATAACAGCTTGCTTGATGTCGTAGCGGGAATCTAAAAAAAAATCGTACAAAGGACATTCTCCACCCTGGGGGGCAAGTAATATATTTCTCTCGCTTTTTTCATGTTTTTACAAAAAGCACCTAGATTAGCAGCCATCGTACGCGCTTCCAGTGTATCAAGACAAACACTCCTAAAACGCCCATTTCTAGCCACGACACGACACTTTCATGCGTCATTTTATAATGCCAACACATCCATTCCTACTACGAAAGATGCCGATGCTATAATACCAGTCTTGGACACATTACCAACCAAAACCACAGCAAACTATAATCAGCTTCTTGCTCAATTAGCCTCAGAAGGACGATCTGTTCAAGCCCAAAAGCTATACGACGCTATTTTTCGAGATCACACCTTGATTGCTGATTTAGAAACATACAGTCAACTCATGTTGGCCTATATCAACGACGGTCAGTTTGAAGACGCCATGGAGATTTACTACGAAGTACGCGATCATGAAAGCGCTTCTAATAAATTAAGATTGAATGCCGAGACCTACGCAGCCATGATATCGTCCTTGACCGATACCAAAAACGTGGATTTATCCAATAAACGTGTCTTTGATACAACTGCAGAACCCATGTACGAATACTCAGTCCAGGACGGCGATACAGCCATACTTCATAACATAGACGGTGATTCACAGCCTTCTTTACTCACAGCATTAACATTATTTAACGATATGCGTCATTTGGAGATACGTCCTACACCTAGCATGTATATTGATATGCTGAAAGCTTGCGCAGAGCAACAAGATGACTTTGTGCTAGACAAACTACACAAACTAATTCGCATGGATTTGTATTTCGATCCTGATATTCAGGTCTATAATGGATTGATGAAGGCCTACCAGGCAGTGGGAGACGGTGCTGCTGTCTTGGAGATTTGGGATATAGCTGAATCGTCACATGCCTATGATGATACAAGTGTGTCTATTGTGCTAAAGACTTGTTTGGATCATGGATATTATACCAGAGCCAATGCTATTAGGAGCATCCTTCAGTCACAAATCAAATTATCAGTGCAGGATTTTAACAGCTATCTCCAAGGTGTTTTGGTCAATGGAAATGATATCGATAGAGCGCAAGAGGTATTGAAGGAAGGATTATCGCGTGGAGAGGCTGATGAAACCAGTGTAAATATTTTAGAAGCATATCAAAATAATAAACAGTTATAGTGCCATTTTTTGTATTACTATACCAAGAATCCCAAGAATGCTTGACGTGTTGACGCGTTAAAAGAGAGAGATGTATAACGGAGCTGCTGCTAAGTCCCTTAGTTCTTTGTTGTTGTTGTTGTTTTCCCCGTGTTTTGTCTCCTATTTTCTAAGTAGGTTCTTGTTTAAGCTGTTTCCTCGTTCTTTATACTTCTTTCTTTCTCTTTTAAAAATTACTATCACCTCATATAATATAATATCATGGCACACGTAAATAATAGACTACCATCAGCATGGTTGCAGTAAACTAACTATTTATTACAGAGATTGGGAGGACGCAGAAAGAATGTAAAGAAAGGATTTCAATTCACTTTGATGGTTGTAGGCAAGTGTATTTGATTATATTATTGTTATGCTGCTAATGCATCTGTATGGATCGTTAGGTGCCTCCGGTACTGGCCGCACTACCTTTGTCAATACGCTTTGTGATTCCAACGTCTTATCGAAAAAGGTTTGTGATAATCCTGAAGAAGCTCATAATGAAGAAGGCATTACCATCAAGCCTGTTTCTGTTGGTAATATAATACATTTGTATCTTTATCGTAACACAACTAACTTACTGATTCATAATTAGAACTAGATGAAGACGGCGTAAGGTAAAGACATTAGGAATTGAGCCAATAGTGTACAGGAGCTACAGAAGGAGTTTTGGGAAGGGGCAACCTCCTTCTGTAAAACCCTTTCCTGCGTGCAAGCTAATCCTGATGCTTATGTTTATACAGAATCTCCCTGACTATTGTGGATACACCTGGTTTTGGTGATAACATTGATAACGAGAAATGGTAAAGTGATGCTTGCTTCTAGTTATAACTACTAATACTTTAACAGCTTCCAAGAGATTGTTGGCTATCTGGAAACACAATACGATGATATTTTAGCCGAGGAATCTCGAATTAAGCGTAATCCTCGTTTCCGTGATAACCGTGTTCATGCTCTGTTGTATTTCATTTCACCTACTGGCCATGCGTAAAGTATCTTTATTGTAATAGAAAGAAAAAAAAAGGCTGATCTGTTGTATTTCAATAAGGCTTCGTGAAATTGATATAGAACTAATGCGTCGCCTAAGTCCTCGTGTTAATGTAATTCCTGTTGTTGGCCGTGCAGATTCACTTACACCGCTAGAACTCAAGGATTTCAAAAGAAGAGTAAGTCATCCATTTTTTGTTTTTGATGATATGCGAAACTAATCACATACGACTAGATAATGGAAGATATTGAACACTACAGTATTCGTATTTATAATTTTCCATATGACGTCGAGGAAGATGATGAAGATACCATTGAAGAGAATAGTGAATTAAGAGTAAGATTATCAATTCAATTAGAAAGGACTAGTCTTTTAACTCCGTTTGTAGGCTCTTTTGCCGTTCTCCATCATTGGTAGCGATGAAGAAATCACTGTCAATGGTCGTTCGGTCCGTGGAAGGCAGTACCCTTGGGGTGCTGTTGAAGGTAAAGAGTTTGCATACAAGCCTACTACATAGTGATTGAATTGTACTTTATAGTGGATAACCCTCAGCATTCTGACTTTGCTCGCTTGAGATCAGCTCTTTTAAGGTATTATTCAACCAATATACATATACACATACTAGTGTATTGATATTTTATGATTAGCTCTCATTTACAAGACCTTAAAGAGATCACTCATGATATTCTGTACGAAAACTATCGTACTGAGAAGCTTAGCCGTACAGTGAATGGAGGAGACCAGGAGTAAGTCTTGTTATACCATCCCTTGACCCTGAAAACTTGACCCTTACTTGCTTTTTCTCTCTCTTAGTGATGCTTCAATGAATGCAGATGATATGGCAGGCCAAAGTGTACGTTTGAAAGAAGAGCATTTGAGAAAAGAAGAAGAAAAAGTAGGTTCAATTATATTATCATTTCATTGTTGCTGAATTTTTTTTTAGTTACGTGAAATCGAACTAAAGGTTCAGCGGGAAATTCAAGAAAAGAGAGCTGAACTGATGAATAAAGAAGAAGCCTTGCGTAGTTTAGAAGCAAGACTTTCGCAAGCTCAATTGACAGACGCTTAATTCATATCATACTCCATCTTTTTTTATTACTATTGAATAAAATACGCGTCTTTTCAGTTTTTAATGATAAAATACCTGCTTTGCGTGTTGCACTGTATAAGAATCGAACTCCTACAGTACTGAATATCAATTTAACTCCATCCCTTTCCTGTACCCTTTCCTGTACCCTTTCCTCCCCTTTGTCTATTCTCCCTTTCACTAGGTTTCTATCTATTACTTTTTTTTTATTACTACGTTTGTTGTACATATAGTCAATGACGAGTCAGGAATTCAGCAATCCTTTGAGAAAGTTCAAGTTGGTGTTTCTCGGAGAACAAAGCGGTAAACTTACAGTTTTTGTTAATCATTCTTTCTAAATCATTTCTCGAAAAAACAGTTGGAAAAACTTCGCTCATTACTCGTTTCATGTACGATACTTTTGATAATACATACCAAGTAAGTAAACTTGTGATGAGCCAGTATCAACTGTTTTGCTTATATATCATAACAGGCTACGATTGGTATCGATTTCCTATCAAAAACAATGTACTTGGAAGATAGAACAGTAAGATTACAGTTATGGGATACAGCTGGACAGGTAGAAGAGGCTTTGCTTTATGGATAGAAACGAGCATTCATGTGGGTTGAATAGGAACGTTTCCGAAGTTTAATTCCTAGTTATATCCGAGATTCCTCAGTAGCCGTCGTTGTATATGATATAACAAGTAAGCATCTGGTGTCTGTTTTACTAATAGCTGATTAAACTATGGATGGTAGGCCGTACTTCATTTCAAAACACTTCAAAATGGATCGAAGATGTGCGTGCTGAACGTGGATCAGAAGTGATTATTGTCCTGGTAGGAAATAAAACCGACTTGAATGATAAAAGGTAAACTGTTGTTTAAAAAAAAGTGCTATTTTTTTAACAAGCTGAATTAGAGAAGTGACGGTAGAAGATGGCGAAAAAAAAGCAAACGATTGTAATGTCATGTTTATTGAAACAAGCGCAAAAGCTGGACACAACGTAAAAGCCTTATTCAGACGTATTGCTCAAGCATTACCTGGCATGGATACAGAGGTTGGAGGAAAGGAGCAGAGTGAGTTCAAATGAATGAGTATACGAAACTGTATCATTAACCCCTGTTTGATATAGTGCAAAAAGTAGACCTTAATACAGCAGATAGCACAGAATCAAGTGGTTGTGCTTGTTAATAAAATAGTATTGTTATTTAAACGATATATAGATCCAACCTACTCGAGATCAAGCATTAAAAATTTCTCCTAGGAGTTTTTATAAGGTCATCCATTGGTTGTCGGAGATAACATAGTAAAGCCCACCCAAAATTGATTTTTCATTAGACTTCATGCAACTTTTACATAAGGAAAAAAAAATGAAATCATACAAATGCTTATTAACAAAGACTTCAGGTAAATGGACTGCGCGCCAAATATCATAAATATAGCCCTGAAGTTTCTACAGAAATTTACTCTTGGGTTTTAACTTTTCCTATTTTTTGGGATAAATTTTAAGAGAAATTATAAAAAAAATAATTATAACTACATATATCGAATGGATTGAAACTATAAATATTCCTTGGGAATGCCATTAAACATATAAAAGAGCTGAGAGCTGAAGTTAAAACACGATCTCAACAGAATTACTACGGTAACACCTGTCACAATCCCTTTGTTGGCGAAACGAAGATCAAGCATGTAATTTAAAGCTTTCTAGCTGCACTTTATTCTCAGTTAATATATATTAAAATAAATTCTCTATCTATTATTTCTTCTTTATATCTTTAAACACATATCAAGATGTTTTGATGAAGCTAATGGCAATGGAGGATTGATATGAAAGCAATCTTCATAATAGAATCTTTTGGATGGGAAGCCATCATACCCTCAGTCTTCATTTCGCCAATTAGAGGGATTACATGTAGCTCCTAATAATACAATCTCCCTTGGTTCGACTCCGACCTCGAATGTGGTTTTGTTCTCAGTAGCTTCGTCAAACAGCCTGCATATAATTCGATGACCACATTCATGCCGATCTTTAGGTTTCAGATTCCAATTAATATGTTGATATTTCACTTACCATTGTGGTTTGTTCTGTTCGACAGTGCCGGATAATTTTTCATGCGGTCAGCGTCTACTTTAAGATTGGTATAAGTCATGGGAGCTGTTTTATATTTATCACCGATTGGCCACCAAAAGTTGGCTCAGCTATTGAGGGGCAACTAATACTGCTATCTTCACCTTGTTTTCTACAAGTTTCCTGATCACTTTGGAAATAAATTACCATGGTAGATGGAGATATAAACTGTTCATGAGCCGCATCTGTTTGAAAACGTCGACTGCTGCTGCTGTTTCGAGATTCGGTTTGTAACTTCAACATCTTTTTCTTTCTGGCATTTTTCCTCGATACAAATGCGTCTATGCTCCTCCATCCATATGTCCGTTAAACCTTGATTAATTGTTTCCTTGGTACTTTCCATTCGTACAGCGTTTTCGTGATTCGACTCAGTTGACCTGTTCTCTTGTTCTGTATTCTTGATATGTGAGGATATTGAACAGACAGTGGGAACTCATTCGTTATGTCCTATATCTTCAGAGATAGATCTTGTGTAATTGCTGATGCTTTCCCGCCTGACTTGATATCTTTCAGGGCTGCCACATTGCCGCTGAATAAGTGGATACTCTTCCCCTATACTTTCTTGCATGGAACTTTAGGATGAACAATATAGCCTAAAGCTTCTGTACATTTATCGAATTTCTATTCCTTTGTCTAATCAGAAATCTGCCGTTTTGATTTCTATAGACGCTATGTCTCAGCCTGTGTCTGAAGCATCGCAGTGAATAACAATATTTGATTCTAATGCTTCTGATCATGGTCATAATGGTAAGCTGTTTCTTAATTCGGCGTCTCTTGTCCACCAATCGAGTTTTTTTTTACTGCATCGTTTGATATAACACAAGGTCTCTTTCAATCGAAACTCTGTTTACATGAACTCTTGGCCAAGTCCCTCTGGAGGAATTGTATATATGGCTGTAAGAAACAGCAAGGTGGAGATTCAGTGCCAGGAAGGTAAAATAACTAATGACAATATCAATGTTCTTGAAGAGAGACATACGAAAATTTCCAAAGAGATAAAGGATGTGCTATTACGACAAGTCAACCTAGAACCCTCAAAATTGGAAAGAGTACTTTCTTTTGGTATCACAGCTTTTAAATTCAAAGCGTTCTTTGACATTTGTCATTTTCATCTCGGATACATTGCCCATATCACCCTGCTAAAAGAATTTGCCATTCCTCCAGAGATATTTTCCATTGGCAGCTCTTTATTACCATGTCTCTCAATGATATTAATCTTCTAAAAGATCAGATCTAATTTAAAGATATTCAATGAAAATACAACGAATAATCTATCCAAAGTTTACTTAAGCGGCCATACGGCGATTCAGGAGAAGGAAAAGCAAGAGCAACGAAAAAGATTGTTTATACAACAACCCAAAGAATGGCTCAAGCCAGTTTAAATCGATATTTAACTAAAAAGAAGGAAAGGTAAAAGCCATTGTTTATATTATATATGTTATAACTATTTCATAATAAATACTCCAGTTTTTTATTATTATTGTTATTATTATATATTATTCTTTATGTCATTAACTATTCCCTCTTGACTAAATAATTATTTTATTTGAGTACACTGAATTGCCGTGCAGCCAACAATCACACCTGAATTTATAAACATAATAAATAAATAAAGGGGATCTCATATATAGATATTCAATCAGTTAGTTAAAAAATGCATTTTTTAGTTATAAAACCAAATTGTATAATAGAAGTTGGTCAGAGATACTAAGACTGGGGTGTCGAAATACTTTTACTATAGTCATAAATAAAAATTGACTGAGTAGCGCAACGAGGTGTAATCAAGTTGTATTGTCATTCTTAATATTTAGAACCAAGTACTATAGCTGTTCAGATTGCCATTTCTCTAACACAGTTTAATGTGCTTAGAACAAGCTACACCTGATGCTTGTATCTAACTAAAAGCAATCACTTCCGTGTGGCATAGGTGGGGATTGTCAGATAACAGCGTAACAAGGCTTACACAGGCTGTACTTGGAATACAATGGGTTTTCTATAGTGTACTAAATATATAATAAATATATATACATGCACATCTCGCAAACAATTTACATCCACTTAACTTGTCCGGCTATTTTACAAAGGCATAAAACATGGCGATCACTGCAGCCGTTCAGATTGCCATTTCTCTAACACAGTTTAATGTGCTTAGAACAAGCTGCACCTGATGCTTGTATCTAACTAAAAGCAATCACTTCCGTGCGGCATAGGTGGGGATTGTCAGATAACAGCGTAACAAGGCTTACACATGCTTGTGATGTCATTAATGTTCAGAACCAAGTACTGCAGCCGTTCAGATTGCCATTTCTCTAACACAGTTTAATGTGCTTAGAACAAACTGCACCTGATGCTTGTATCTAACTAAAAGCAATCACTTCCGTGTGGCATAGGTGGGGATTGTCAGATAACAGCGTAACAAGGCTTACACAGGCTGTACTTGGAATACAATGGATTTCCTATAGTGTACTGAATACATAATAAGTATACATGCACATTTCACAAACAATTTACATCCACTTAACTTGTCCAGCTATTTTACAAAGGCATAACACATGACGATCACTGCAGTCGTTCAGATTGCCATTTCTCTAACACAGTTTAATGTGCTTAGAACAAACTGCACCTGTTGCTTGTATCTAACTAAAAGCAATCACTTCCGTGCGGCATAGGTGGGGATTGTCAGATAACAGCGTAACAAGGCTTACACATGCTTGTGATGTCATTAATGTTCAGAACCAAGTACTGCAGCCGTCCAGATTGCCATTTCTCTAACACAGTTTAATGTGCTTAGAACAAGCTGCACCTGATGCTTGTATCTAACTAAAAGCAATCACTTCCGTGCGGCATAGGTGGGGATTGTCAGATAACAGCGTAACAAGGCTTACACAGGCTGTACTTGGAATACAATGGGTTTTCTATAGTGTACTAAATATATAATAAATATATATACATGCACATCTCGCAAACAATTTACATCCACTTAACTTGTCCAGCTATTTTACAAAGGCATAAAACATGACGATCACTGCAGCCGTTCAGATTGCCATTTCTCTAACACAGTTTAATGTGCTTAGAACAAGCTGCACCTGTTGCTTGTATCTAACTAAAAGCAATCACTTCCGTGTAGCATAGGTGGGGATTGTCGAATAGCAGCGTAACAAGGCTTACACATGTTTGTGATGACACTTTTGAAAGTCGTAAAGTAATACTGATTTTTGGAGTGTAAACTAAGAAATCCAAAAAAATACTCCGAAAAAAACAAGTCATAGGCTAAAACCATATCGTTACTAAGTTATGGCTGACTAAAGTAAAATATTAATCCTAACAGATAATAAACATGTTTTATAATTTCTATAGCACAATATTGTTTTAAATTCTGTTCGAGAAATTTAGTTTGTAAAAGTTAATGCATTGCTATCAATACCATGTATTTAGTGAAGGATTGAAGGATCGAAATTTAACCAGCCAATAGAAATAATGCATGCGATTTTTCTGTAATAAATATGATCGATAGAATACAAAAAGCCAAAAAGAAGTTCATCAGACTGTATTCCAATTTCCAAGTTACACTATATATATAACATCAATTGAAGCACTTAAGGTGTATCTATGTATATGCGTGCATAGGTGTAATAATCAATACTAATAAAACATAAAATTTTAATATTGTTTATACAATATACATTACATATATGTATATAGGGCTCAGGAAAACTTTTAATGAAATCCCAGTATTCGTCATGAGTAGCTAGAACGCCCCAAATACGCAGTACCATGAACTGATCCGAGATGTTGGTTTTCGCTCTTTGCTTAAGAAGAATGACTTCGCTGTCTACACCATAGATGAATTTAGTACAAGTATATATTACAAGACCTATATGGATCCGACAGTTGAAACTTTCCGTAAAGTCGAGAATCCTCACTTGTATAGAGGGGAAACAAATCCTGCTGTCATCAGGTATGGTCTTTTAAGGTATTGGTAGACGATGGAATGCGTTTACACTTTATAGCCAATTTTACATAGTTGTAATAGATGCATCCATCAAACATGTAGAGAGAATATGCAAAATGCCGGTGGATTTGAATACCGTTATTGCTTGGAACCGAAACTTGGCTTCCTGTCTGAACACGCATCATATTGTTCGTTCTCTTCGTGCTGAAGATCATGCTCTTCTTTGGTTTGTTCATCGTAAAGGCACAGACGAAGAAGAGCAACAAGGAAGACCTAGAAAAATGTAATTTCTCCAAATCGGTTACCATAGATACACAGAGTAAGCTGTTAATTTTTTAAGCATCGCTTTTAAATGATAAACTAGCCATTATCCTTGTCATATCGTTTCTATATATATATCTTATTTTATTTAACATAAGTGCGGTATTATTGTTTGTGTGTAAGCTGACCTTTTTCATTTTATGCGCCAATGTTTCTTTTAATTCTATACTACATTTTTTTGTTATTTCTCGGACAAATTTTCTTCTACCTTTGTATAAACTATTTTCAACTAATGTATCAGAAAATTTCTGAATAAAACATAGACAGCTCAAATGTTGCATCGAATAATATGGTAGCCTTTATGTATATTAGACCTGAGATATATTGAAAACAAACTCAGGCTTTCGGAGTTTCCTATCCAATGAATAATTGAATTGGCGCCTAAAAAAAAGGCGAGCATTTTCTCTAGAAGTTTCAAAGGATGTTTCTCCATTCGCCATGGTTTCTGTTCAAGAATTAAATGAATGTGATTTAACAAACACCAAAGTGGAGCAACTACTGGGGGTTCTGAAACAGCTTTCGAGTTCGGTGACGGAAACTAGTATTCGAAATGCAGTGAGTTCTTCTCAAAGCCAAGTACTGGTTGCTATTGTAGAAGAAAAGATAGTGGCTAGCACGACAATGGCGTTTTTGTGTTGTGTAACAGGTATCCGAGTTCACATCGAAGATGTTATCGTAGACTCGGAATACCGGGGTAAAGGTATAGCGCAGTTACTGATACTGGAAGCCATCGAGCGTGCGAAAAAACTACCTGCAAAAACCATTGATCTCACCAGTCGACCAGAACGCGAAGTAGCCAATAAGCTTTACGTAAAGCTAGGTTTCGTACAAAGAGACACAAATGTCTATCGATTTGTTACACCAATCAACACCCTTCTTTAAAAACCTTTTGCCTTCTTTTTCCCCACACTTTTTGCGCGATTTTCTATAAAAATGTAAAGCCTATTATTTGACGTTTTTCTTTTTTTTTTCTTTATAATAAAATACAATAAAAAAAATGACAATTCGATTCACGGATGGACCTACTGATGGAGAGACTTTCAAGTATCAAAGTCAACTACCCAAGTTACCTATTCCTAAACTCGAAGATACTGCTCGACGTTATCTGGCTGCTTTGAAACCATTGCAGGTAAGCGCATTGTAAAATAGATAGGTTTCATTCGTATTAAATAGACACATATAGACGCCCGAGGAACATGAGGCTACTACGCTGTCTGTACAAAACTTTATGGCCAACGAAGGACCTGCGCTGCAAGAAAAGCTCAAGACGTATGCTACGGACAAATCGTCTTACATTGAAGAGTTTTGGTATGATTCCTATCTCCATTACACCGATCCTGTCGTGCTCAACTTGAACCCCTTCTTCTTATTGGAAGATGACCCTACCCCACTGCGTAACGATCAAGTAATCCGAGCCTCTTCTTTGATTTATTCCACCTTGACCTTTGTCCATGCACTCAAAACCAAACACTTGGAGCCTGATGTCTTTCGTGGTACCCCTCTGTGTATGTCTCAATTCAGCCGATTGTTTGCTACGGCCAGAGTGCCTACTGAAAAAGGATGTTACATTGCTCCCAATAACGAAATCAGTGGTCGCCACATTGCTGTCATGTCTCATTCACAGTTTTATCATTTTGAGGTGTTTGATGAGTCGGGTGATTTCGTATTAACCGAGAAAGAGATTGCTGCTAATCTACGTGCTATTCTGCGTGATTCCGCCGAAACACCCGTCCATGAAATCGCCAAAAATGCGGTGGGTGTCTTGACTACTGAAAACCGTCGTAATTGGGCTAAACTGAGAACGCAGCTCAAGAGTGACCCTGCTAACCGTGAATCATTGCGTGTTATTGATGGCGCATTATTTATCGTGTGTTTGGATCACGTAAAACCTACTTCTTCTGAAGATTTGAGTACCAATATGTTATGCGGTACTTATCATCTCGATCAAGGTATGCAGGTGGGAACTTGTACTAATCGATGGTACGATAAGCTCCAGGTAAGAAAAAAAAAATCTGATGCTTTTTTTCCCCAGATTCTTGTGTAACTAATGATTATGAAATTAGATTATTGTTTGTCAGAATGGTAGTGCGGGTATCAATTTTGAGCACACAGGTAAAACATTTAAATCAGTGTAAGGGAAACCTTCTAACTTTATTTCCAGGTGTGGATGGTCATACTGTATTGCGTTATGTTTCTGATATATACACGGATACCATCTTGCGTTTTGCCAAGACAATCAATAGTCAAACACAATCTATCTTTCATAATTATCGCCAAAGAAGGGACAGCACTGCTACTAATGCTCCTCGTGATAGAGCTGGGTCCACAAGCAGTGCCACGGGTTATTTCGATCATAATCCACGCAAGATCGAATGGAATATGACTGAAGAAGTCGAATTGGGTGTTCGTTTTGCTGAAACCAGATTAAGTGATCTGATTTTACAAAACGAAGTCAAGGTGCTCGAGTTCCATGACTATGGCAAAAACTTTATTACTGAAATGAAGATGAGTCCCGATGCATTTGTGCAGGTAATACAAACTTATCATCTGTTGAATGCTTAACTAATGTCATGACCAATAGATGGCCATTCAAGCTGCTTACTACGGTCTTTATGGTAAATGTGAAAGCACTTATGAACCTGCCATGACAAAAACCTTTTTGCACGGTCGAACTGAAGCTATTCGTTCTGTTACCTCTGAATCGCACACCTTTGTCGAAAACTTTTTTTCAACCAAAACTACCTCTCAAGTCAAGCTTGATTCTTTACGTGCTGCCCTCAAAGCACATACAAATATCACAAGAGAATGTTCCAAGGGCCAAGGTCAAGACCGTCATTTGTATGCTCTTGAATGCGTTTGGGATAGACTTCACAAGAATGAAAAGAAGCCTCAAATCTTTACGGATGCTGGCTGGAAGACCTTGAACAATACTGTCATTAGTACATCCAACTGTGGTAATCCTGCTCTTCGTCTGTTTGGCTTTGGTCCTGTTGTTTCTAATGGTTTTGGTATCGGTTATATTATCAAAGAAGATCGCATTTCGGTAAGAATCGCATTTTCATTCTCATCGCATATATACTTATCCTGTTCTACTGTTAGTTTGTCGCATCTTCCAAGCATCGTCAAACCGAACGTTTCCTGCAAACGCTCAAAAAGTTTTTGAATGATATTAAGGTCATGTTGATTAAAGAAAGATACCCTGGTGGTATTTCTCAACGTCAACGTATCCTTGCTTTAGAAGAACAAGAATATCAATCTCAAAGCGATGGTTACAGCTACTTTGATAATGGTTATGAACCCGCTCATAGTGATCATACATTGTCTGATAGTGGTGCTGGTACACCACCTTCTCCATCCAAGATGCCTCGCAAAAAGATTGGTAAGCGTTTATTGATTCGCGAAAGCGATGACTAGAATCCTTCCACTGCATCATTCATTATTGTATTATAAAATAAACTCTTTTTTTTTCTATCGAATCTCAATATTGATAATATTGATATCTTCATAAGGCTTATTGGTCTTGTCCACCTTGACATTTTCTATACTATGTACTACATCCATACCAGCAGTGACTCTACCAAACACAGAGTGTTTATTATCCAGCCATGGCTATTCAAAGTTAGTATCTTCATGTGGTTTTAACAAAAAAAAATCACATCAACTTACTGCAGGAGCAACTGTAATAAAGAATTGACTGCCATTGGTATTGGGTCCTGCATTTGCCATACTCACCGTGTATGGACGATCATGTTTAAACTCTCGAGAAAACTCATCTTCAAAGTCATCTCCCCAAATAGATTCACCACCAGTACCATCGCCAAAAGGACAACCCGTCTGAATCATGAAACCTTTGATGATACGATGGAAAATCAGATTATCATAATAGCCATTCTTGGCATGGGTAACGAAGTTTTCAACTGCTTTTGGTGCGGCATCAGGAAAGAGACGCATATGAATATCACCTGAGGTAGTACGTATAATAGCTGATGTGCCCAATACTTGTTTACGCTCTTGAGTTGCTGCTACAGTTTGCTCTTCACGAGAAGGTTTCTCATTAAATACATCACGTTCACCCTTTTGTACATTACTTTAGAGAGAGAAAAATGTTAGTAACAGAGCAAACAATACAAACAAAAAAAAACATACTCAAATGGCTCTCTACGCGTCATCATGTAGAATCTGTTCTTGTTGAACGCGGTACAGAACAATGTAGGATCAAGCTCCTGACTTTCTTTTAATGCAGCGTTGTCAGATGCAGCCATGGCCTATAACATACAAATGATGAGAAACATAAATTGGCATGACAAAAAGTAGCTTACCAAAGTATAGATGCCTTTCTTCTTGGGCGCACCTTGATATAATCCCATATTGACAAAACGATTAGACTCTGATTTACCAATCACTCGGGCTACCTTGTTGGTTCTGATATTCAATACTATAGATATGGTCATTAAAACCATCGTCCCTTTCTACTAAACCAATTGTTTGTAATACCTTTGATACCAAGCAAAGCACCATAAATGATAAAGTTTCCAGTCTCATCAAACACAGCATTCACATATCTTGCTTGATTTGATTTCTCCAATTCCTTTTCAACAGCTAAACGTCTACCAAACTCCATATCATCCAATTTAAAAAGGGATGTACCCGCTTGCTGCATCTCACTAATGACATGTATACTTTCATCGTATTCACGAAAGATTTTACCCGTCAAAAATTTGAACAAACGCACTTGGCGATCAGGAAAGCTCATGGTAACAAAGCTCAACCCATCAGCCGAAAAGTTCAAACAGGTAGGTACTGATTTTTTCTAATAATAAACAGCACTTGTCAACATATTAGCATAGAAGATGGGTTTTTGTTATACCTTTCTAAACTCGTAGAGATCCGTCTGAGATTTCAACTCGAAACCAAGGTGATCGGGTAATCCAAACGGCTCCTCGGGTGACCAGTATTCTACCATACCTAACATGTCTACTGAAACTACTGTATTGAATCTCGTGTTGAATTCAATCAAATGAACAGGTTTTGAATGCATCTTGGCTAATGTATGAAGTGGTTTTCCGTCTGAACGACCATCGTAAATATGGATGTTGGCGCTGTCTGCCTCAGATCTATTTAAATAGATACGTGTTAAGTGAACGCAATGGTAGGGTGTATGTGTGTGTGTGTATATATATATTTTGCTTCGCTTTTCTTACACTGCAACAAGAGCTTGAGCTTGTCCTTTTTGATGAATCCAGCAAACTGCTTTAGGTTTGTATTTCAATTTGATCATATTGATCATGTCTAAAAATAAAATAATGAGTATTGCTTTGACATTAAATCATCAAACTGTTTGTTGAAGTTTACCAAAGTTGGTGATATCATAAACCTTGAGTGACATATCATCAGAGATCGTAGCCAACAATTCACTGTCTGCTGATAAGCTGATATCCACAATACTTGACATGTGCGACTTGTAATGTTTAACAAACTCAATACCACTGGCAGTCTTTTTCCAAAACTTCAAATGGCCATCGACTGATGTAGTAACAACGAAATCGTTCCTAGAGAAATAATGGATAATTAGCTTAGAAAAAAGAAACAAGTAATCATGCTGCTTGCTTTACTTTGTAACAACTACTTGATTGAGAACATCGCGATGCATATAACTTTTTTCGTACATGTCAGCTTGAGGCAAATGTTCCAAGTAGAGCTTTTCATAAGCCAAAGCTATATAAAATCAAGTCAATTTACGTGTTTAATTGGGGGCATTTGTATGGCTTACTTCTCTTCTTCTTCCTTGGAGCTTCTTCAGCAGGTGGAGGAGGGAGCATAGGTCCAATATCATCGTCTATACAAAAGGATCAGACTCTCACGTTTCTTTTTTGAATAATAGTTCAATTGTTTACCTGATTCCTCTTCAGCTACAGTAGAATCGTCTTCAAGAGGTCGCTTATTATTGTCATTGGTGTTTAATTCGTCAGCCATGGCAAGATCGGTATACTTTTTTTTTTCTCGAGAAACAAGCGAGAGAGTGTTTGAAAGTCGAGGTGAAATTAAAGGAAAACGAGTACCAATACCGTCACACTACGCGCTGGAGAGCAATTTTTCATTCTCGAATTTTTTCAGAGGTTGAACCTTCCCCTCCTTGGTGACTAAAAATTGGACCATTTGTTGAACTGCAAGTATCTCGTTTTTTTATGCATGTTTTATAATCGCTGTACATTATAGTATCTGAGGATTTTTATATATATATATATATTTCAATGAAACCAAAAGGCCAATAAACGAATCAATACAGTCCATCAATTACTCCCAAAAAAAAAAAACTGTTTATACACGATTCTAATGCATAGTCGAATTTTTCCAAGTGACCACATATCATCTATTTGGAAGTTTTGATTATGCCAGAGTCATATCAAAAGTACCAGCAGAGCCAGTAGTAGCAAACGATAATGAATCTCCGGCAGCCAATAAATAAAAAATTTACAGAATTTCGAGAAAAAAACTTAGTATGGAGAGCCACACTCGAGAGCGAAATTTCGAGTTTTTGAAAGGTATGGTCTATAGTTATGATGCATCATGGGTATTAGGCAGTATGTGCAAAGCGTATTTGATCAAGAAGACCTGGTTTTTCGGACTTCAGAAAAGGCTAATCAGGTTCAAGAAAAGAACCTAATTCTAAGAGAAAAATCGGCAAGAGTTTTGTATCATTAGGCGCAGAATTAAAATTGTCCATATCATCTTTGTCAAGAAACGATATGAAAATACATAGATTTGTATTATACAAAAAAAAAAAAGAAACTATAATAAAGTTAGTGATGTTGTTATAGTTTTTGCAGTTCTTTATTTTTGACTGCCAATCAAAATCCAAGCTTCATGTAGGCAGCGACAGCAAAATACTATCAATACCAATTTGCAATGATGAGTTTTAATCTTATTGATTAGTTAATGCCACAGGGATGCTGCAATCATTCATAAACCGCGATTTATATGTGAATAATGCAGGGATAAGGTAATGGCCGAGTTGATAGCTAGAATATGGCTGAAGACGAATTCATCGTATTATAATATATATCAAGTAAAACGTTTCAGGTTTGGAATGAGTAGGTTGGGAAGCGTCTTGTTATGAAGACAAATAAAAGGAGTTTGTTTCTCACGCCTATACTTTCAGATACAAGCGCTACCTTTCCTTACCTGAATTAATAATAGATCCAAAGAACATTTTATACGATTACTTGCTTTGTCTGATCCAATTGATGTTATATAGGGCTAAATTTACAGCACCGTTATGAAAATTATAAAGAATCTCACTTGTTACATATTTGAATTGCACAAGAAAGCTATACATATAACTGTTTGTTTCACTACTCTATCAACTTATAAGGTAAACCGACTTATAAGGTAAACCGACTTATATAAACTTTCTGTTTATTTTCTTTTTTTCTTCTTCCTTCTTCAGCACTGTCTCTCCCACTTGGCGTATTCAAACTATCAGCATGGGGGTTAGAGGTGCATGGCATTTTTTGGCCAGCGAAGGTCTCTCTGGGAACAGGTTAGGTGATATACAAGACATAGTGACTATGTATTCACAAGAGACGATTCACGTTGATATCGTTGGTACATTCTACCAAGTCTTTGAAGAAAACTTTTTAAGGTGTTCAGAACACAATATTGACAAAAAGAACATTGGCATGCGTAATGTCCTCAGACATCTATCGGTCGTCCTCCCCAAGCAGCGTTGCATTCTTTACATTGACGGCAAACCCACGGTAGAACGTACAAGGGCTCATACTAAGCGAGTCGAAAGCAGGCTGAAAACACAAAGAGCCTTGGAGAAAGAGCTGGAAAAGCATTTGTCCAAGCAGACCAAGCTTCGCCATAAAAAACTCATAGACATGTCCAAAAAGCTGTTTCGAATCACTCGTGATCTCGAAGCTTTGTTTGTGTCTACCGCTCAGCAAGATGGATGGAAGGTGGTTGTGGCTGAAGGTGAAGCAGAAGTAGCCATTGGTCGTGAGGGCGGTATCGTATTGACGAGTGATTCCGATATGCTGTTTTATCCCAAGGTGACAGGTGTCATTAAACCAGTCGGAAGAAATTACTACTATTATCATAAAAAGGATATACTAGATGCATTGTTCATTTCAAACGAAGCTTTCACAGTACTGGGTATCCTTTCCGATAATGACTATGATCCAGATTACTTTGCGAATGACAAAGTTACGCTTACGGTGTTTGACAAAGACTTTTATAAGCGCTCATTTGAAGAGAGATATGATGAGGTGCTTCATAACTCAATTCTCAAGTTTTCCAACAATTGTTCAACTGCTGACAAGATAAAAGCATATATGCTGGAGTATTTAAATTCAATGAATGGAAAAACAGCTAAAGCTGTTAAATTTGAGTCATACCGCAACTCATTTAGAGTATTTGCACTTCAACAAGAGGAGATTATTTTGGAAAAGGATGAAAAAGGTGACTTACTCGTTCGTCCCCAGGACTATGTAGATATTATTTCATAGTATGAACACCCTATTTTATACGTGTTATAGTTGTTATCAGCTGTTATGAAGCTGTATAATAAATAAACCTGGCTGAAAAATATGTCTAAATGTTCAATTTTAGCGTCACGCTTTCACTTTTTAATAGTAATAATAAAAGAGCTTGTTGAAACATGTTACATGAGTCAGGTTTTAGTTGAGTGATATGATGAATTGAATATACTACAGATGACATGGCAGCATACAAGAGTAGGCTACAAACCCTAGTGTACACCATACATAGCTTAAACACTGGTTTGACAGGCGCAGTTTATTCAAGGACGTTCTGAACTGTCTATTAAGACATTTGATGGAAGAATTGTCAAGTGTGCATGCCACATCACTATTGGCTAATAAAACGAAAACGAAGCGAGTTCATTTGACAAAGTGTCTTTTCTATTACTTTTTGTGATTTATGCAAAAATACACAACTATTGCACTTTATTTTATCAGTTTCTAATAGATGTAGCAAGTTGTTCTGAACAAAAAATATTAGAAAGATGCGACATTTAAACCAGAATCAGTGATCATTCTATCTAAAGTATACGAAATCTACGACTTTTGAACAAGATAACTATTGATAAGTACAATCTAATAATGGTATTGTGATTTAAAAAACCATTTCGGTAAAATTAGTAGCTCATTCAGAGCACGTAATCGTTATCCAATGCGACATTAAACAGATATCAATCGAGAAGAGGTCTATCAATCTTTAAATATACTCGTTGACATGTAATTTACCACTAATCACTCAATTAAAATATACTAGCAGCGATTTAATTAGAACAATAGTTTTTAATAGATCGAGTATTTTATTCTGAACATGTACTAGCAATTAAAAGCAATATTCAACCAATTCAAGCGAAATGTTAAACTGAGCAAAAACAAGATACTTTTGAAAAATTCTTAGGGATTTCCTTATATAACACAAGGATGGCACTGTAAGGGCGAATTTCATTTACAAGATAGGTTTAATATACTTAATAGTAAGTTAATTATATATATATTGATAGTTTTATTGTATATAAACTATGCGAGTGATGGCTATCTTTTTCAAAAGCAAAACTCTTTTTTCTATTATTAAAGATAATTTCAATGAATAAAATAAATACCAAAATGTCCTTATTTTGTTTAATGTGCCTTTCAAATCTACGCAAGCAGTTTTTTTAATGTAGCGTCTTTTTTGTATAATAATAAGATCAAAGTTTTGAATGGTTTTTTTTTTGGCACTTCAACCAGGTTTGTTTAAACGCTAAAGATTAATAAAGAGCGAAGAAATTCCACAATAATGACGGTGGCAAACCTTTATCTTGTTTTTTAACGATATTAAGAAATACTAGAGTCCATAATTTATAATCCAACCTTGTTTATTATAGTTCAAAGTAGTTGTTGGTGCTTGTTTTTGTTGTATAAAAAACCAATAGAATCCGAGTTTGTAAAATATAATGGCCGCTTGGACCATGCTATTTTCTGTTGGGAGGATGCAGCCATTCCTATTTGGACCAAGACATTCTTGCTAGGATAGCAGCCGAAACGTAAAATATCGCATAGCACTTCTCCTTCAGGGTTATATATTGCCTCATTATGATTACAACTCTGCACTCATTCTTTTTCGTCATTTATTGATCCGTAGATTTTTCATTGGCCAATCGAAATGAAAAAAAAAAATATGGCCCTTAATAAAAAATAAAAGAAAACTCATCAACTCACAAAAGTGCGTTTATCTAGTCAATAAACTAACGCAATAGTTTATAGTCGGATGCTTCTATAGGTTAGACTTGCTCTTGGTTTATTGAATAAACTTTAGAAACTAAAAATGTACAAGCTCTAAGATATTTTAACCAAATGTCCTTTTTGTTATCTGAAACAATAAAGTTAATTTAGAGGCTTCTTTGCAATCTATAATAGCGTTGGATAGGAAATATAATACTCTAAAAGTTTACTATTAAAGTAGTTGAATGGATGTTTTCTTTATGGATAATACGGTATCAATTTCAAGTCCATAGATTCCTAAATATCCAGAGCCTGAAAATTGGTAAAGATCCCGATCAAATGTCATATCTAATAAGTTCATGGCCAAAATGAGGTACTGTAACTAGTCAGACCTTAGGTCTACTCTACTACTTTGGTTGCACTAAATGACACGTTCGTTTATAGCCTTCATTAACCTAATGACTGTGTTTTTTTGTCTATATAAAAACCTTAAAATAAAGAGCCGATTTATCTTTTAGTCATTGTCAGAAGTAGTAGTTTAGAAAAAAAAATGATTTATAAATAATAATAATATGGTAATAATATTCTAGGGTAACTATATCTTTAGCAAAGCTCTGTATTCACCGAATACGAGACTGGGAAGTGGGGGGGGTATAATAGGTATCTAATCTTCTTCTTCTTCTTCTTCTTCTTCTATAATCATCTTGCTTCCTAGTCTACTTCTTAAACTGCTTTGGCGATCATCTATGGGGTATCTTGAGGACCGTGGTGCAAGGACATCTACTCTACTAGGCTAACAAACAATAGATTAGTATCTCAAATAGAAGAAGAAAAAAAAAACGCGTGTTACTTTACCATAGGAGAAACACGATGAAACACTGTAGGATACACTTGATCCAAGTCAGACAAGCTTTTCTTTTCATTATCTTGATCGTCATCAGTGACAGAGGTTGCTGGTGAAGAAGTTGTTGAACTTTGGTCATCATCATATTCATCATCTGCTGTTGAACTACAAGTGGAGTCACTTTCTTTAGTCGTATTATCGTTAAAATTGAGATCAAATGCCATCGTTTTCATCATGAATCTGTGTTGCTGTACTGCGCCTGAAACAATAGACGGCTTTTGATGAGAGGAAATGAACCAGGATTTGAGTGTTCCTATCCAGTCATCGGCTTGTGTAGCGTCGCTCATAAGTATTTTAGGTGTGTACGACTTGATTAGCATTTGCCATAGAGTGCCGCGCATGCCAAAGTGATTGGAACGCATATCTTCTACTACTGCGCTATCAAAGCCAGCTTCTAATAATGAATCTGATATTCTCTGTTCGTGTTGTTTAGATGGCAATGGAAGTGCTTGCGATGTATAAACAGTCGAATGACTGGTCCATGGATGTTGGGTTATTTGATTCATTGTAAGACGGTCAGAAGGGTCAAACTTTAATATCTTTCGGATCAGGTCGGTCACCTCTATAAATACATATATAAAAAAACTTATCAGCCAATATTTCAAATTGTTTGCCACGTTTTTTTTTTCTTTACCTGATGAGAAATAAGAAGGCATAGTATATTCTAAATGAATTACTTTTCTTTGTAAAGTTGATTCACAATCATCATCAAAAGGTAGTTCACCAGCTAAAAGTGAATAAAGTATAACACCAAGTGACCATACGTCAGTTGCTAAATAAAAGATCAATATATTATTGTAATATAACAATAAAAGCCTATTTACCAGGACCAGCATAGTTTTGACGTAAAATCACCTCTATGAAAAAATAAATAATAAAATTCAGCTTTCATTGTACGCAGACAAGTTTAAAAGTTTACCTGGCGCCGAATAGGCTAAACTACCACAGAATGTCTTTAATAGCTGGTTTTTATCTGTCTGACGTGCAAATCCAAAATCACAAATCTTGACATTATCTTGTTCATCCAGTAAAATATTTTCTAGCTTAAGATCTCTATGTATAATACCCAAAGAATGGCAATATTGAATAGCGTCTATCAGTTGAAGAAACCATCGTTTGGTATGCGGTTCAGAAAATCTTCCTTTGCGCGCTAAGGCATCAAACAAGTCACCATGAGGACAATGTTCGGAAACGATAAAGATATTGGTTTCTGTGGATAGGATTTCGTATAAAGATACGATGTTTGGGTGATTTAGCTGTCTATGATGATGAATTTCGCGTGCCATCAAGTGTGCATGTTTTTTGTTGATCTTTTTGATTGCTACAAGTCGACAGGTTAGCTGATGCACGCCTAGTTTGACTTTGCCATAGCTTCCCTATAATCATACTGTTAGGTCTTTATTTCGTCTTTAAACAGAAACTTACTCTGCCAATAGTTTCTTTGAGTGTATAGCAACCAATCGATTTCATCTTCGGAGAGGCCAGATCTTTTAGCAAATCATTATAGTCTGCTGCCAACTAAAGAGGATAACGAGTTTTTATGAATAAGTACTACAAGAAATCTTTTTGTTTTTATTTTTTTACCTTGGCTTTCTGGTTACGAACAACCGAGTTGGACATGATGACAAAGGAAAGGACAGGCTATATAAAAGAAGGAAAAAAAAAAATGAAAGGAAAAGAAGAAGAAGAAATAAAAACGAAACAGAAAGGGCTGGTTTTGTTACAAGGTCTCAGAAACTAGACGCGATTATGATTGGCCTACACGAGTTAACATATTCTGCACTGTATCACATCCGCATAGCTGCAGGTATTATAAATGGCTAAATGATGACTTCCTAGGATCATTCTTTCAGCAAGACCTACATATTTAAGCGTAAAAGCGAAACAATGGTGTGGTGAAACAAGATGAGTTTTGATAATGTAAGCTGATTTACTAAACAAAAGAGTTGATCCAAGCATACAAAGACGCGCGATTTTTTTTATAAGTTTTTTTTATTTTTATAACTCGACAGTAGATAACCCTCAAGGAGATGATAAACAGACAAAGGCCGTCAAGACATTGAAGACAAAAATCCATCATGTGGTATTCACACAAAGGAACTTACACCCGTCATTCTCCCCGAATAGGTAAGGGCGGACTATCTATTATATAAACGACCTTTTTCCTGTTCACTGCTCCTTTTCTTTCTTGTTCTCTTTCCAATCATACTCTGTTGAATCTATCCAATTTTAACAAATATATTTATACATATACACACACATACAGCAATCATAATACTATGGTAAAAAAAACAATAAAACCCTAGAGATAAAAAACCCACACTAACTTAACCTTTTAGTCATTTCCCGAGCCTGTACCGTCAGTATCTACACCAATTCAGCAGATATCAACCGAGCTACGAACCGAACAAAGACCTCGAAGGCATACAATTACTCGACCTGATTCTGCAATGGCATTGCTATCAGATATGGAAGAAGATGATGAAGAACAGCAGCAAACTTTCAATCGTATCTCTGGTATCCTTTCCAGCTTAATACAAGAAGCAAATGATGCAGTACACGGTATTGAACAAGAGCGTGTCCATTTGATGAAGAGCAACAAAAAATTCACTTCCTCGACTATCATTACAACGAATAAAGGCGACACTTCAAAAATACCACGCCCAAGAAGATCTAGAACTTTGAATACTTCATCATCTGGACATCATCGTAATGGGAGTTCATGTTCTAATTCTTCCAGTACATCGACCAATACAGCTTCCGCCCTATTCTCACCCATCTCAACAAGTACAAGTGCAACCTTGTCTCGATCACCATCACCGACATTAGGAAACTTTAAAAAGCAACACTTTCGACATCACAGTACGCTCAGACCTCGGTCTTGTCCTATTATTACACCACGCCGTTCAATGACACCAAGAACAAAAAGAAACAGTCTAGTATCAGATCCAATCATGGAATCTTTTAAAAGACTCGATACCTCAATGGCATTGGTAGACTCGCTTTCTCGTGACTTGGCTACACCAAAATCAAAAGACGAAGACAATCTCATCGATTCTCGGTTAACCTTTCTTATCCTTGTACCATTATTACATATACCACACTCACTGATAACGATGATCTTTGATTTCTGTACTGCTTCCAATTCAACCAATAACAATGTTCGAAATACACCTTCATCACCGTTCAGCCTTTCCTCCATGATATTCTGGGCCTGTGTGTTTGCAGTCACAAATCTGATGGTAGATCATGTAGCTGTAACACCCAAAACAAAGCAGTATTTCTTAAGGCGCTTATCTTTACCTGGTTCGTATAGTGAAAAGAAAAAAAGGCCTGTAGTACCTGTCAAGCGTAGTTGGATACCAGCCACTATACAAAAACAATATCAATTTCGCTTAGGCCAAGAACTTCCCCCACCAAAGATCAGAAGAAATTCCATATAAAATAACTCATTATTTATATTAAATAAAAACCTTTTTTTTTTTCTTTATCGGTGAATTGTCTGTGTGCTAATGATTGTTTGTTACACTTCAATCATCATACGCGCATAGGCCCGAGCCTTGGAAATAATCAGGCAATGCAAAGGCAAAAGGGAAAAGCCGTCCGGCCAAATGAGACCCGGGCCCCGGAAGGTGGGCTCAATTTAACCAATTCTTGGCGCCGAAGACATGTGCATATATAAGTACCTCTTTTTTTTTTATGATTTTTCCTTTCAAACTTCTTTATATAACAGATCAAAAACATTATTATGAACTCAATTCTCTCTAAAAATGCTGCTACTGAATACACTTTTTGCCCTCACTGTGGTGTTGATGTGACTATATTCTCCCATGAAGATGATTGTCCCTGCGTCCGTCATAATAACAGACATCAGACAGCAACTGCAAGAAGCCTGGATATAGACTCTCTAATTGAAATTGCAAGAAATTAAAATATGGATGCTTTAATTCCAACAGCAAGAAACCTAAAATACCCTAACTCTACTTTCTATTTGTACATACATATATAATATTATCTTTAATCTATATACATATTACTACACATTCCTTTCATAATAAACTCAATGTACATAATCTCGCATGTTGGATAAAGTGTTTCATTTGACACAGACATCAGCCGGTTTTCAATGGGTTCACCTACTATGTTGGGGTCTGCATTTAAGAATGGTACGATTTAAATAATCTATCAAAAAATTTTTGTTCCTGGCATTTGACACTTGTGTAACTTCCTATAACGTGTTTAAAACAAAGATTTTGACTAATCGCAAAATGCATCTACACGGTAGGACGAACGAATCAAGAGGAAAACTCCATTTACACTTCCAGCACAATACTCATAAACCAATCTCTACACAATAAAAACATTTAGAGAAATACCAAGTCATTTACCAAATTATGTACATAATTCAATTGTGCATCGGGCGGTGCCAACATAATTATATCAAATTTAATATAATAATAATATAAAGTAGATTTGTTGATAATTTAGAACCCATTCTTTGATTAATTGGGTTTTTACGCAATTTTCCTATACAATAAATTCAGCAAAAAATATATAGCAACATTATGATCAATATGCAGTTTTGTTTAATAATAAATCAAGTCTCTATAGCGGCCATTGATCTCATTAATCAAACAAATCTTGGGGCATGTTTAAAGGAATCGACTTCTGTGGAACGCTGATTTTTTGACTGCCGCTTGCTTAAAACCCTTTCCTTTGGTGGACATTCTCGAATGACCAAAGCTAAAACACTTGCCCCCTCCCCTCTTTTTTTTATTAGTCAAGAAACCAACAAAGATTATAAGTTAGAGGCTTAACATCATCTCAAAGTCATCTTTGAAACTAAATTAATAATTATCATATTCTGTTTATCCGTTTTTTTATTTTTATTTTCAAAAATACAGTTGGCTCCCAATAAATATCACCAATTGTTGAACATACGAGAAAACCTCGTGTTCCATAAGCTCCTCCTATTATTACGCTTTTATTCGTTAATGTGCCGTCTTGTAGTATTTCTGTACCTTATTCGTTTGATATGATTGCGTTAAAGTACTTGTAATATATTATATTTTAGTATTGCAATGTAAATTATATTACATTCTTGAATAACCTCCTATAGATCTAATGATCAAATCTCTCGACAGATGTCAATTTAATGTCACATCTGATTAAAAAAAAACCATACTCAGAATAAGCTGTTATATATATCAAGTTCTTTTGTTCAATTGCAGCATAATTAATATGTACACCATATGTTTGTCAGTACTTGACTGTAAATGATATATTTCATATGATGTAGATCTAATGATCTGTAAAATTCTCATCGGATCTCAACCATTTTTCATTTGACAAGTAGTCTGTATTCATAATGAATAGAGAGACTACCAGTCTTTGTGAACCAGTGGTGTATGAAGCTAATGATCTCTTCACGAAGCTGAATGCCGTTCATGACTAATTAAAGTCGATGAAGCCATTTTTTTTTTTTTTTTGCGCAGAAGAGTCTAGGGCACAGCTCATAATAGTTTTGGAAAAAAAAATGAAGCTTGATCTATAAATAAAAAGTGCACATTTTGTTCTTTATTTTTCCTGATTTTTCTCGAAGGTCAAAGTGCCATCTGGACCGGTTCAAGTAACACCTCATGGAATTCTGGTTCGATGTTCATCAACCAATCAAGTATCTTCTTCACATATGTGATATAGTAGGAGTGTAAAACCAGTCTTTACTGCTGGGGCTTGTTTACGTTTTTAGTTGCCATCATTTCAAATATTTTAAGCTTCTAATATACCCTCTATAATGCGATCCCAGATCATTGGAAGATATTTTGTTAGTGAAAGATGAAAACACACATCTTGGCAATTCTATCCCTAGGTTGATACCATATTTTCTTAAGCCTATGTCATAGTTTCTTCAATATGTTTCATTTTCTCAAGAGTAAGACGTCGTAATTTTTCAAGCATGTTATACTTTCTCAAATCTACATTACATTTTTTTCCTTCAGCCTTGCCTGTGTTTTATTATATGATTAGAATATTATTTTCATACTGTTAACGAAATATGTGCATCTGACAAGCACATCGTATAATTAGGATATAATAATACTATAATCGTATCTTTAGAATTGTCTTTCAATCATTTACTTTAATGTATCAACTTGATCAACAAAGCGTCTCTTGTTCTCTATTTTTCCTCGAAATAAAAAATGTATCTGGACTTATCATTGGTCTGCAAGAATCGATCTTTCAGACACCGTTTTAAATCCCTGTAACCAGCGTACATGAACATCTGGTAAAGCCCTATGCTGATGTACAATTATAAAGCCATCTTATTAAAAAAAAGTATTGTTTTATATTTTATCAAAAAATAAAATAAAAAAGAGTATATCTCGGCCTACTCTTGCTCTAGAAAAAAAGTCAAGTAAATTTAACAAGACATTAGATATTATCGTTGCAAACTCCGCAATTTAGCATATACCAACCTATAATGCGTGTTTATAATCACACACCATCATAAAGCTTAATTAATTGAGAAGGGTATGCTTTTCATAAGGTTTACAGAAAATAACATATCTGTTTTTAATAACGACCTGGAGATAACAAGTAAATATTAAGTAGTAGTATATATATTTAATTACCGCAATCAATGATTTTTAGTGATCCCAATACATCGTCGACAGTAAAAAATGTTCTATGGTTCGTATTTAGTGTCAAAATAAGAGTTGAAAGCTAATATGAATAGTAGAGCTTTTATGTTTCAAAAAAGATACATACCATAGTATTTGTCAGGGGTGTTTTTTTGAAAGCATCATGAATGGATAATAGCTTGAAAGAGTTCTAGTTTACAATACTAATTTATCAGAATTCTATTCACTGCCCAAATACTAACCATGCACTAAAGGGTCACTCGTCATGATGTTATTCGATGTTTCAATTGTAGAAAATCGAAAAACCACTTGCTGCTAGATAAAGATTTTATTAGACTATATTGTAACTGTGGTAAAAAGAGATATACTGATGGGTAATCTAAAGAAGCAATTTTGTTTACGCATTTCTGTACACGATTATAAAGCTACTTCACATGGAATTGAAGCATAGTACAAGCTATTGGCAGTCGAGAAATTGTACAAGACACATCTAAACTAAAGGGCTCATTTATCCGGAATGTTTAGAAACAGTTTAGACATTTGGTTCTTTATGACGACGCAATACTTCATAAATATTGTATATTATAAACTATACAGTTTCAAAGACCAAACCGTACATCTCTTTCTCAGCGCGTTTATCAAAGCCATAAAACTATTTATACACAGTAAAAAACAAGTACAATGGTTCAACGACACATAGTACTGATATCATCTTGTCGTATTTTAGCATGAAACGGAGTTTTACAGTGGAGGGTAAATATTGCCATATGCAGTTAAACGCTACTCAGTTTACATATATAAAGAAAGACACTGTTCTTTTATTTACTTACTCTTTATTAACATACAAATCTCTCAAACCATGCCTACTGTCACTATTGGCGACTATTTACTCAAACGTCTCAAGGAAATCAACATTGAAACAATCTTTGGTGTTCCTGGCGATTATAATATGGTAAGTTGATAGTGTAAAACAAAGATACAGCACATTACTGACATTGCATAAAGGCTTTCTTGGATCTCATTGAAGATGACAAGGAGCTAGTATGGGGCAACAATGCCAATGAACTCAACGCTGCCTACGCTGCTGATGGTTACGCTCGTATTCGCGGTGCTGGCGCTATTGTCACCACTTTTGGTGTTGGCGAACTTTCCGCTATTAATGGTATTGCCGGCTCGTACTCTGAGATGTTGCCTGTGATTCACATTGTTGGCACTCCTAATACTGCATCTCAAGATAGCCACGCTCTCTTGCATCATTCTCTTGGTAACGGCGATTTCCAAGTCTTTACCAATATGTCTACCATGATTACTATCGCTGCCACCCATTTGACCCACCATCATGCTATCCAAGAAATTGATCGGGTCATCAAAACTGCTTTTCGACGTAAGCGGCCCGGATATATTGGCTTCCCACTAGACTTGATGAAGAAGGAAGTTGAAATTCCTGAAGAGTGGATGCAGCCACTGGACCATAGCCATCCCAAGAACCCAACTGACAAACAAGAGGCTGCCTTGCAAGGAATCTTGGAAGCACTTGAAAATTCTAAGCGTCCTGCAATTGTTGTGGATGGCTGTATTCTTCGCCAAAAGCTCGAAAAAGAAGTAAACGATTTTGTGCGCGTGTCTGGATACCCCACATTTACAGCACCTATGGGTAAGGGAGCTATTGATGAAAGCTTAAAGAATTTCCGAGGTTGTTATAGTGGTAATGTTACATTGGAGGGCATTAAAAAGGAGATTGAGCAAGCTGACTTGTTGATTGAGCTTGGTTCAGTCAAATCCGACTTCAATACTGGTAATTTCACTTATGGTTTGGAGAAAAAGAAAACAATTGCTTTGCACAGCTTTGGTACTAGTATCTATCATGCAGAGTATCCTGACGTAGGTATGGCTGAGCTCTTGCCTCTCTTGACCTCCAAATTACCCAAGTTGAATCTCCAATGGGATTTAGGCGAACGCGCCAAGCCTGACCCTATCGATGAAGGTACTCAAGAAATTACGCATAATTATCTTTGGAACAAAGTGCCCCAATACATGTCACCTAATAGTACTATCATATCTGATACTGGCACTTCTCTATTTGGTGTTTTCACTATGGATGGACCTAAGGATACGAAATTTATCAGTCAAATACTTTGGGGAGCGATTGGTTATTCTGTTGGATCTGCATTAGGCGCTGCTATGGCTGACCGTAAACGCCAAACATATCTCTTTGTAGGCGATGGCTCTTTTCAAATGACTGCACAGGAAGTTTCGGTCATGATTCGCCATGGATTAACTCCAGTCATTTTCTTGTTGAATAACAGTGGATATCTTATTGAGAAAATGATTCATGGTCTTCATCGCTCTTACAATAACTATCAAATGTGGGATTACAGCAAGACGCTAGAATATTTTGGTGGGCATTTGGAACAAAATAGATTGGATGGCAGGAAGCCTTCTCCCATTGGTGTTGAAGCTAAAGTCACTACTCGCAAAGAATTTGAGGATGCTATGGCTAAAGTTAATCAGCAGCCGGGAAAAATTCATTTCTTAGAAGTTGTGATGCCTCGATTCGATGCTCCTCGTGAACTTGTTTTAATGACCGAATCTTCTGAAAATCGCTAAATAGGATAATTTCTTGCTTACTTATCGCTTTACTGCATGTAGTCATTTCTCATTATTCATTATTACCTTTCAAAACAAAATAAAAGCAATGTACCATTACAGTATAGATAGTTGGTTCTTTTTAATGGACAGATAGTTGAGTGAGGGTTTTTCTGTATTTGACCGACATTGTCCAAATAATATTGCATTTGCATCCCAGTCAACTTTTATCGTTTTTGGTTTTCATACTGGTAATAATAAAACAACTTCGAACCAGACGAAACAAATATCTAATCACTTTAAACAAATCTATACCTTATATGTTTGTAAAGGTAAAAAAAAAAAAAAAAAAAAAAAAAGGTAAACTTACGTATTCTCAATGAAATACTCCATATAAAATTCTACAAAAAAAAAAAAAGGAACTGTGAATACCTTGAATTTTTCTGAAACGAGCCATTTCTGACTCTTTTAACTTTTCTACATTTCTTGAATAATTCCGGTTTATTGCTCGTTTGATGACTAATACATCTATTAGAACTATTATTTCTCTAAATTTCAATCGGTTCATTGTGCTTTAGAGATTGGTTGTAAAATTCATTTTACATAATTTATATAGAATCAATAGATTCTTCAAATGATTTTCAGTTTAATTTCACATGTGAACACTCGATCTTGTTCAGAAAAAGCTACTGCGACCATTAGAATGTTATCCATTTTCGCAGATAAAAATGAAAGACAATTGGGTTAACGATTCACTTTATCAATAATAACATTCTTTTAAGTATGCTTCTTTAATTTTGAGATATTTATAAATAAAGTGTGAAAGGTAGTACATTTCTGAAATAAAAAGGAACCAATGGCCCAAGAGAGTGCATAATACGTTTCTATAATCAACTCGTTTGAAAAGCAATTTCGCCCTTCTAAGTTTGATTAATTATGCTCGACGGTGCTATGTGTACACAGTCTAAATGCATAACGAAACGTGCATTAGTGTCTAAACTTGCCCAGTCAACGTAAATTCCTCTATCGTTTGGAAACATATTCTAACGAGAATGTATTTACGCATATCTAGGGCAGCAACGCATTTGATTTATTGCATCAAGGACTAATAGAACTATAAACTATTGACGTATTTTACAAGGTGAAACTAATATTCATATAGGAATGAGACGCGATAGAATGCATCTAACCAAGAAGAGAGACTACGATAGAACAGAACTACAATTTTCTTCCCCACACAGGAGTCCATCTTGAAAAGAATCCACTGGTTTTCTGATGTTGATGTAGAGATGGAGAAATTTCATCTGATGAATCAGCTTCGTCTGGACTGCTAGCTGGATTACTAATGCCTCGTTTAGCAAATTGAGTCCTCAGATGATCAAGACTTTTACGACTGTTATCAAAGGAATGCCGTCCATTGTTGTATTTAGAAAAGCCAACAGTACTAAACCATCTCTTTTTTGCTTCTGCGGCAGTATGAATCACTTCTTGACTTGCTGAATGAGGTCTTTCTTGCCTTTCTTGCCGTAGAATGCGGCGACGTATCATATCAGTGTCTGATTCATTATCAAGCATGAGAGAAGAGCGAGGCAATGGTTCACTATTGTATGCCTTCTCTTCTGATTCTTCTACATCCTCGTCATCGTCTTCTCCATCATATGATTCTTCTTCAAATATGGAAGAGGGCGATAGAGATTCGCTCGTTGATAGTGATACTGCACTACTAGCAGCCATGGCGTTTTTTAATGCTGTAGTACGCAGCTGCTGACCGCTGAATCCTGAATCTGCCAAGTCATTGCATTTACCAGGATCCTGTGATAATTGTATATTGTCATCAATTACTATTGCTGTGGCTGTTGAATGAGGCCCTGCAGAAAGCCGGCGATGGTATATTGACTCATCACCCGATCGCTTAGCAAACCCTTGTAAAGGTTTCTCCACATCTCTGTTTTTGTTGGAACCTACATTGAATGCGCGTCTCTCCAGAGACAAAAGATAATTTTCATCATCATATGGATTCACCACACCATGTCCATACCAATCTCGCTGAAGTTGATCACTGGCCAAAAACGCCCAATCGTCTGTTGGATAGCAAACACTGATATGAGGCAAGCTAGAATAAGCCATGGCTGAAGAATCATCAGAAGATCGAGGTGATCGACATGAATTACTGTTACGGTACGGTCTTTTAATAAGATCCGTCGAAGACCGCGGTGAGACTGGACATGAATGGACCGGATACAGTTCATCGAGCGATGGTCTGTGCGCCAAGGAAAAGCTCCGCCTGGAAACAGGTGTTACTTCAAGCGAGTTCTTGGTTGAAGAAGATGAAGTCTTGGTCATAATATTTGGTATTGGAAAGGGCTGGTGGTCTTCAAAGATAGAAGGCAGGCTTGGCCTTCGCATTCTCAGTTCTTTATCTGAACCAGTACGATTATGCGTCAACAGAGTACCATCAACCGATTTGCGAATTTTGCTCTTACTCTCTTCCATGATACATGAAGATGCTCGTGTCTTTTGGCGCTTTGATTTTTGCTTCTCTTTAGCTTGTTTTAATATTTTTACTATCTCAGATTCATGCTTCGCTCGTGCAACGTCCAGAGGAGTTGAACCGTATTTGTCTTTGACGTCTACACGGGCTCCGTTTCGAATTAATAAGTCAACTACTTTGACACAGCCATTAGCACAACCAACATGAAGTGCAGTAGAGCCTGTAGCCCCGGGAACAGCTTGAGTTTTATCAACACTTCGTTTCTTTGACCACCTTATCAAACTCGTTAATTTCAAGTCATTTACGCGTATATATATATATTATAGACCATACTTTTGTGAATTCACGTCAGCACCTCTATCAATTAAATATTGTACTGCAGCAAGATTATTATCGTTGATACAAGCAAGTTGTAACGGTACAAAGCCGTTTACTGCCGAGTCAATCGGTACACCATGGTCTAAAGCGAATTTTATAAGCCCTATCTCGAGATATAATTGATATATAGTATAGAGGCTTTTTGGTACAGATAATTACCAACGTTTCCAGTCATAGCAGCCCAGTGAAGCCCCAGAAAAGTATCCTTTAACTTTTCTTTCTTGAGATCTGGGGAATTAGGAAGCATTTCGAAATTTCGAAAAAAGATAAAGAAGAAACAAAAACCTCACACACACAAACTCTTTTTTTTTCTGTTGCTTACTGCACTACTCTGTTTACGGAAATATGTGAGAAATCTTTTTTTTTTTTTTTTTTAATGATGATAAAAGCTTATTAGATGATGAATGTGTAGTAAGTAAGGGAAATGTAGTTGTGTGCGCATTGAGGAGAGTGTATTTATTTTATGTGTAATTGGTTTACATGAAGTGTTTATATATATAAATTAAAGGCGACCTTGTAAGATGTATTCGATGCTAGTGTTGATGTACTCTTTCTTTGGAGTCATATCAAATCCAAAGAACGCGCTCAATTGCTCTCGCACTATTATAGTGAGAGGTTAGTATAATTTTAAGTAGTTTTTTGCTATATATCTAGTTACCTTGTTTCTTGGTTATGCTCATCAGGTTGGCTGTTTGGAGGATATTTCGAATTTCGGACAAAAGCTCTTCATCTGTTGGGAAACCAGGTGGCGTCATTGGCTGCAAACCACCTTGAGATAAAGGAATAGAGAACTGACTCATAGGACGCATGGGCATTTCGTATTCGCTTTGATTACCAGCCATCAGAGGCCCACCCATCATAGACTGGTTACTACCCATCATACCACTAGAGCGATCATACATCATACTGCCTCTATCTTGTTGTCCCATCATAAAACTACTATTACCACCCATCATGGGTGTGATGTGACCACTGGCTGCGTAATCAGGACCGAAACTATGTACTGACATGGCTTGTGAAGCACGAGGCATAGGCGGCGTCATCATGAAGTCTTGTGTGGCTGCTCCTCCATATTCAGAGCCTGGGCCGATAACTGAACCAGCAAAGCCCATAGGACTATGGGATCGATTACCACCGCGTTTTTCATATCCAGAGACATTAGTATCACGATAATAATCGTATTCTCCGCCTGCCTGACTTCCACCGTATTGAGAACGATTATCATACATGCCGGATGGAGCGCGAGAACCGCGAGTTTGATAGCTTCTATAGGTATTGCCTGTGACACCAGTTTCTTTACTTCCTGTAGAGCCCATTTCCCAAAGCTCTTGTTCATAGACACTCCATTTCTTGAGAGGAATCATTTTTTCATCAAACTTTTCGTCATCAGCAACGATAATTTTCTTTTGCTTCTTGTCTCCGACAACAACACGGGTATTACCCCAAGAGAAATCATCAAAATGCCAGAAGGAATAAATGGGCAAGAAGAATGAAAAGACAGGAATAGCAAGGATATAGAAAATCATCCATCCAATGTGCTGCCATTGGCGTTTAAGAATAAACAAGATGGCTTGAAGACCATATATACCAGCCAACATAGCAAGAGCCAGAATAGGAATGGGTCCAGACTTACTGACGATCACATAGATAAGATAAACCAAGTAAATAACAGAAACAGGGAGTGTCAAGGTACCAATTAAATCAATCAAAACTACGAAACGCATAGAGAAACAGCAGAAACCACAAAGATCAGGTAGTAAAACTACCTCAAACAGGTTATGAATAGTAGAGTTAATCCAACGACGACGTTGAGAGAGTAGAATCTGCCAGCGATCGGGCGCGACAGTCTTACATTGAGCATGCGCGGTAAACTTCATCTTATATTGAGGAAAGTGCTTCATCATCAAGGTAGTTAGGTAACGATCTTCACCAAGATGCAACAA
Organism: Actinomucor elegans; assembly: GCA_026027325.1. Classification (NCBI taxonomy): domain Eukaryota; kingdom Fungi; phylum Mucoromycota; class Mucoromycetes; order Mucorales; family Mucoraceae; genus Actinomucor; species Actinomucor elegans. The sequence continues at coordinate 205,348 of JAMSLZ010000019.1, forward strand.
ATTCTTTTTGTGTAAGGTATCGACATGATTATCAGAATAATCGTAGATGACTTTGGGAGAAATGATCAAAGGCTCATTCTTGACAGGAGTACGAATACGGTACATACAGAAGCAACCAGGAAGACAAGTGACAGAACCAAACAGAGACTCGAAAGCCTTGGCCAAATGATGAGAAATATAGTATTCATACACCTGAATCATGGTAGTCCAAGAGCGATCTTCATTCACTAGCTTGGTTTCACCGCAAAGACCAATAATACGGCCATCGTGAAGCATTCGAGAGATCATATGATTAAGAGCATCAGACATAACCTCAGTATCAGAATCCACCATAAGGATGTATTCGTAAAACGAAGGATTTACTCCAATAACGTTCTTGATTTGATGGTACATTTCAAGTTCAAGGGGCGTCATTTCACTGTCAAAGTGCACCTTATTCAAAAAGTTCATACAGATCATTTGAGAATCACGTTTGCCTCTGTTACCTGGCTTGGCGCGTTCAGAAGCTTTACCGACTTTAACAACGACAATATAGGGCACGACATGACCTTCGCACTCATAGAGACCAGAGTAGACTTTACCGTAGTTCAATTGCTTGGAGCCTTCACCAATAGACTTGAACATTAAAGGCTCAGGATCATTCTTGGTATCATAACCGAGGACATCAAGTACAATACGAGGTGTAGGACGGTCATTACCACTACCCATAATCATGCCATCAGCAATGATATAGAGTAGCTTACGCTTATCATCATAATTCATCACAGTGAGCGAGTCAATAGTCTTTTTAAGTGATTCCTCGTCTTCTGTATAACAAGGTACTTGACAGATGACAAATTTATCATGGTCCTCAGGCGTAGGGGCGCCACCAAACTGGAGAGCAGCCAAAAACTTGACAAAGATAACGGCACACATCAACACAGCCGCACCCAAGAGCATATAGTTGGTAAACATACACCTAGCAGATTCGCGTTCGTCTACATCACCAATGTAAAAGAAATTATCTAGACAGTTCATGTTGATTGCTTGTTCTTCAGGGGACATTGAGCCACGGTACTGATTCCATTTATCAGTGGCATCCGTACCACTGAATTTGCTAAAGATTTCTTCAACAGTAGGATGCAAGAAGTGATAGTCGGTAGCAGTTGAACCAGAGTCAAAAATCTTAGTAGTAGCCATATAATCATTGATATCGTAGACTCTACCGTTAATAGCAAGAGCTAGACGGCTCCAACTTTGGTAATCATCATGCAATTGAGAAATAGGAACAACCACCTGACCTTTTTTGTAAAGGCTCATGGTAGGTAAGAAATAGTTCCAATACCAACGAGGATCTTCCATTTTAGCCAAAGTAGGTACAGTGCGCTGATCACCGGAGTTATGAACAAAGTTGGATAAGACAATGGTGTTGTTGGGAATAATCTTGATGACTGGAGAAGTAACAAGGCCTTGGCAAGCCATAGTAAGAGGAGGAGGAATAGAATAAGAAACATCAAGACCAGCAACCTCAGCCATCAAGTCTGAAGTAGCAATATAAGGCGAAGAACCGTGCTGACTTCTAGCAAAATTGGTAATATCATAGACTTCGCCACGTACGCTGACAAACATATCATCAGGAGTACTATGTGCTTGAACATTTGCATTGGAATACATGTTACGAGTACCAGGGCAGATAACTTCACCAAGACCAACAATGACAAAGATAGTGATAGCAGAGAAGAAGAAGATGATAATACAGAGAGTCACCTTTTCACGCCAAGCCATTTGAACGTCTTCACGCTTCATTTTGCCAAACCAACGCAAGAAAGGTGATGGGATCCACCAGGTCATAAGCCAGACAAAACGAATCCACCAGATACGAACTGCAGTAATTGGCATTTCTTCTACAGACTCATGCTGGGGAGTATGATAATCTTCTACCATTTTACTCATATCCATGTTGGGGCCAAATCTATACAGTTGCGTTAGTAAAGATACAAATGTCTCATAACATGGCTGCTTACCCGTCGGATAATCCTTTCATTCCCCATTCTGATTCTTCACCCCATTGACTTCCTTCCATGTCACGCTTCATGCCGTCCTCACTGTCCATATAGCTTGCTCCATCTTCAAATCCTCGAGCATGGCCGAGATTATCATCCATATAGCCACCACCAATGGGTAATAGGCGATCTTGACTATCTTGATAGTAGCCTGAAACAGGTGCGCCGCCCGTTAACATGCCAGGATGCGCACCAGGTCCTTGATTCATGAGTTCTTGCTTGCTATCAACACCCTTGGCACGATCACGCTCTTCTTTTTCAGCAGCACGTAAGCCATCTTCGAGTTCTTTCCAAGTATCATAAGCAATCCAGATCATATCATGCCCTATAAAGGCTTGGGGCTCTATCCAGTTCAAGATAGCGCGTACATCTTGTACTTGATCTCGTTCTGGTTTTGATTGGTCGATTTGTAACGAAGTTACTAAACTCTCATATCGCACCAAGAACTCAGAAAACGTATAATAGTTGGCATAGTCAACAGAGCATCTGTTGATGAAGTCGGGTAATGAAAAAGCGCGCACTTGAGCCTTGACACGCTTGGGATCAAACACGTCTGGGGATTGGGTATCGTTCGGTCTAATATGAATAATGTTATAAATACGGGTATCAGCCATGGTATAAAATAGATCACGCAGGGTCATATAGAGCTGGTCCATGACAGTGGTTACATGCATATTTTGATATGCATCTTCAGCATCTTTGATGAACTTTTGCTTGCGAATTTCATCAGCATCAGGCTCAGAGCCTTCTGGAATAGGAATATTACTTGCATCAGCGGCATTATTGCGACGCTTGTTGGGTCGTTTCATAGAAGGGGCTCGTGTAGGTTTACTGGTCAACTGTGCCTTAACAATAGTACGGTCATCTTTAGGATGAGACTCAGTAGCCATCGCTGAGCTTTCAAATAAATTGGACACAAAAGAATTGGTACTATTATCGCGCAATAGGCTGACAAAGTCGGGAGAAAGATCGTCGAGGTTCTTTTCCAAAAATGAATCGACTGTGTAATGTACGGAACCCGAGAAATGGTTAATGCCGAATGAGTAGGCATGTCCTGATTTGGCAAAAGACGAATGGGAACCGTAAGAGCGCTGTACGTTAGCCAGAAAGTTTGCATTAGTTGCATCAGTAGCACCTGTTTGATATCTGGCACAATCTCGGTCCATGGCCCCCACAATACCGCCTAGACCAAGGGCAGCTGACTTGTTGACATTTTTTTCGCGTGTATGATCTTGTTCTTTGCCAACCAACAATTCAAGGCAGGAAGAACTGTCCATTGTAGTCATCTTGGGAAGAGAAATACCATCGCGTACCATAACCGCATTTAATCCTTCAGTATCATTAAAGCGTTGATCGATAATAAACTGATGCACGCGCTCATTGGCAAAGTTAGCACAGAATTCCTCGAAACCATTAGACTTGAAGTTTTGGAAACCGAATTGGTCTAAAATACCAACAAAGTTAGCAGGTTCACCGTCATTATAACAGATCTTGGTGTTTAGTGATTCGACTATCCACAGAAATAAGACATGATATAAGGCTCGTGCAAGAGCATCTCTTTGTTCAGAAGCACCCTGAGTGTTCAAGAACATTGTACATAGTTCTTTGCGGATCAGTCTTAGCTTATAAGTTAATGATTGTTCTAATTTAGTCGGTGATACACCCAACATCAGGGCAACTACTTCAAGTACATCGTTATTGCGAATACAGCAGGCTTCTTGTGCTTGATTGCCAGCGTCGTGATCGTCTTGGAACTGAAGGTTACCAATATGTAGAATGGTAGCCAATAGCTGAAAGATCTGGGTAACAGTTTTCGCCTTGAAGCCGCATACTTTAAGAGAACTTTTAAGATCTGCAAAGGCAATTTCATCATTGATCTCGGGGACTTTAATAGTTTTAGATTGGCTGAGGTAGTTGAATGATTCGGGAGGAAAGTTGATGTGTAGTGCGATCTGTTCTTCAGGGCTTGTGCCAGCCAATAGTGAATAAAAGACATTAAATGATCGCTCATCTTTAGGTACTGATGTTACTCTTGATTTATCAAACGCATAAGTCAAGGTCTTTGCACCAAGGATACGGCCTCTTTCAGAAAATTGAAGCTCTTGAAACATGCCATACTTTGAGGCTGAAGTATTTTGAGTAGTTTTTGTATGGCCAAATGCTTCAAGAATGACTAGCGAGTTCTGGATTTGCTGCTGAAGTTTCGTCTCTTTTTTCGAGTGAGTTGATAATAAAAGGATTTGATTCAAAATATGAGATCGAGTTGTACTCTTGCCTGAACCAGTGATACCACTATTAAGAATATATATTAATTAATATACCCAATAACTTAGTTGCCCTTAGAAATTCGCCCTGTAACTCCCCCTTCGCGCTTCCAGGTAGAACCAGACCAATTCCTAAACCCCGACCTACCTTAAGACGATACTCTGATCTTCACCCGTTCTACGCATATGGAAGTAAACCCTCGCAGCTAGATCATAAACATGGGGTTGCATAAACGATTTATTATCAGCAATGTTTCTATAGCCAATGTCAGCATAAGATCGAAGAGTTGCGTCGTTTAATATCTCCAAAGATTGATATGGATTTACAACGATCAGGTTTGAATGCCCAGCACGAGTATAAGGCTGGTTACGTTTAAATCTACTTGATAGTAGATTTGAAATACTATCTTCAGATGGAATTTGGCCTGTAGCAGGATTCAACAGACACGTTAAATCGATACGTGAATCGTCCTGCATCTTCAATTGGGATTGTAAGCAAAGAAAGAGGAAAGAAAGAAGAAGAAAGAGGAAGAAGAGGATCTCTTTTATCTGTTAGCTCCCCTATTTTCTTTGGTGGAACGTTGGATATACCGCATACAAATAGTTATAATCTGCAGCTATTTATACCTTAATATCAGCTCCTATACCCTTATATGTATAGCTGTTAGTGAGCACCAAATCGAGTTTCGTGGAAGTTCACTCGTGACTGTTTCCAAGACTACTTTTCACGAACAATAAAAGTAACCAGCCCAGAAGAGCATAGTTTTACGTGTTCGTCCGTACCAAACGTGAAACAAACATGAAGATCTATGATTCGATCTCGGAATCGGTAAAAATATCCAAGCACAAAATAATGTGCTAGAATTTCTGCTCACATCCTGTGTAATATAGGAATTTTTGTCCAAGTTTAAGCCAGTAGAAATACCATTGGAGCCATGGACATTTGGCAGTTCAATAAAGTTGATTCAAAAGCGCAAAAGAACTCAAACCGGAAAAGTGATTTATATAGTACAGTTTCACGATGGTCATGTAGCAAAGGTATGCTCCCATATCTCCCCTATTTATTTTCGGTTTTTTGAGGTCTTGCTCAAGAACAGCAAAAAAAAAAAAAAAAAAAAAAAAAAAAAATACTTGATAAACTCTCCCTCAATACTCGAGCCACTCCTTATTAACCAGCTTCAGTAGGTTTCTTCAGACAGTTTGAATAAAGTCAACAAGAGTCTTGTTGAAGAGTTTGAGCTAAGGAACTTTGAAGCTACAGTAATTGAAAGCCCAATAGTGACTGAGACTAGAGAAAAGAGAAAGTTATCTTCAGCCAGCCCCATACACGCACGCCATAAAAGAAAGACTACCTATAGAGAGATATATATTGCTAGTGACGACGGGAGCTATAGTGATAATGGTGAGGATAGTGATGACGATTTCGACAATGATCTTAGTCACTTTATTGTGAACGATTCAGAGGAAGAAGAAATAAGTATTTCGTCAGGTACTCGAAGCGGCAGAGCAGTTCAGAAACCAACTACCTTTGGAGCTGAATTTTATTCTGTGGCTATTCAACCCAAGAAAAAGTATGTGCAAGCAATTATTTGTAATATACCGCCCTACAGCAACAGCGAGTTTGTAGATCATCACTCAACGCATTGTTATAAATGTAAACGATCTGGTTCACCTGTCGGTCCAGAGCAAGTGAAATTAGGTCCGGAAGAGAAAAGAACGCGCCTTTTATTATGTAATACCTGCTCATTATCAATTCATAACAACTGCGCCGCATTAACTACCACGATCAACAAGGAAACTGGATTCTTAAAGTGTAAAAAATGTGTCATTTCGCTCGATTGTACCGGATGTAACAAGAAAATTATGAAATCAGATATAATTCCATTCCGTTGTCGCGATTGCTTTAGAATATTTCACAGCAAGTGTATTGCTAGTTCTGTCTCCCCTGAACTTGCAGATTTAACGAAAACTGTCAATATAGACGATCTCTATAAAACCGGTGTTTGCCTTGAGTGTATGGCTTACCCTCCTAAAGTAACTGAGAAGGTTGCTGCTGAAAGAACTATCAATGGTCAATTAGAGTACTTGATTAAATGGAAAGGTCTTTCTTATCGACATACAAACTGGGTTTCTGCCAAATGGATAGCACATACCAATCCCGCTTTGTATCGAGGTTACCTCAAAAGAAAAGAAAAGCTTGGAACACCGCAGTTTTCCGAAGATTGGAAGATTGTAGATCGTATTTTAGACGTCGAATGGACCAACAAATCAGCCGGCCAAGTACGTCGTATTCTAGCTGTATTCAAAGATACTGAGTATGCTGAAGGTAATTATAGTATTTGGAGTCTATCATAGTTCTATGGCTGATTTTAGTATTTATAGCTGTATGGGATGAGCCACCAACCAAAGAAGAAACTGGCCTATATCCTGATTACGAGTTGGCCCTTAAAAGATACATAGCCTCCACTCAAGTCGTTCCACCTAAGAATATGAAGACACTAGTACAAAACGTTAGACATGTAGCCATACAAGAAAACTATCAGAAGCACGAGCTAAAGACGCAGCCTAGTTATATTCAAGGCGGTACATTAATGAAACATCAGATGGATGCACTCAAGTAAGCACAAGCAAATCAGGTGGCATACATAGAAACTAAACTGGTTTTATATATAGCTGGCTTATATATCAATGGGAAAAGAATCAATCTTGCATATTGGCTGATGATATGGGCCTAGGAAAGACGATTCAAATTGTTACCTTTTTGTATCATTTATACAAGAAGTTTTGCATCTATCCCTTCTTTGTCGTCGTACCTAATAGCACTGCAACTAACTGGATTCGAGAATTCGAAAAATGGGCTCCAGAACTAGTAGTAGCTCCTTACTTTGGTGCTGCTGCAGCGCGTAAATTGGCTCTTGATAATGAAATACTGGATCGTAGAGGACAAATCAAGTGCCACGTTGTAGTAGCTACTTACGAATCAGCATTAGAAGGATCAAAGCTGCGCGACTTGTTTTGGCCAGTGTTGGTGGTCGACGAGTCTCAGCGCTTAAAGAACGATGAATCACTCTTATTTAGAAGCTTGCGTTCCATGAAAATTGATCATATCGTACTTCTTACTGGTACACCGCTTCAAAACAACTTACGCGAACTGTTGAACATAATGAACTTTATTCAACCGGGCGGCTTTCATGGAAACGAAGCTAAAAATTATGAAGAAATGACTACGTCTCAAGTGGAAGAGCTTCATTCCCGTTTGCGACCTCACTTTTTGAGACGTACCAAAGAAGAAGTCTTGAAGAACCTACCGCCAAAGTATGAGCTCATTGTGCCTTTATCTATGACTACCTTGCAAAAAGAAGTTTATAAGCAGTGTCTCAGTGGAGAGATTCATGAGACACTTGCAAACAACACAGGCACCAAAAGACAAAAAGGCCTGAACAGTATTATGATGAATCTGAGAAAGAATCTCAACCATCCCTATCTTTTAGACGGTGTGGAAACAGCTCATGAAAATGCTGAAGAAACTCAAAAGGCTATGATTGAAGCCTGTGCCAAACTCAAGCTCTTCCACCAGATGCTGCCCAAATTGAGAGCAAAAGGACATCGTGTATTACTTTTCTCTACGATGACTCGTACTTTGGACTTGCTTGAGGATTATTTCACTTATGAACGTATTAAATATGTTCGGCTCGATGGTCATACTAGAGAACGCGAACGTGTAAGATGTATTGATGCGTTTAACGCTCCAAAATCCGAAGTGGACGTTTTTCTACTCTCTACCCGTGCTGGTGGTGTTGGTATTAACTTGGCTACAGCTGATACAATTATCATTTGGGATTCCGATTTCAATCCTTATGCTGATTTGCAAGCTATCAGTCGTGCCCATCGTATTGGTCAACAAAACATGGTGTTGATCTATCGCTTTATGACTCGTTTGACTATTGAAGAGAAGATATTGCAAATAGGAAAGAAGAAGATGGCATTGGAGCATGTCGTTGTTGAAAGAATGAAGATTGACGAAGAAGAAAACTTGGAAGACATCGAATCGATCCTCAAATTTGGTACAGAAGCTCTTTTTGCTGATGACGACTCCAAAGATATCATATATGACACCGCGGCTATTGATAACCTTTTGAATCGTGAACAATACCGTGAAATTGCTACCGAGCAGCAAAAAAAGGAGATTGAGGAACTCGAAGGAAAATCTACTGAAAGTGGAGGCTTCAATTTCTCTTTTGCCAAAGTATGGCAGGCAGATGGTACCACAGAAGAGCTTCCAGTAGATGGTGAACAAACTACTGAACATAATGATACTGATTTCTGGGAGAAATTCTTATTGGAACAGCAAAGGCAGGCTGCGAAAAAGAAAGAAGAGAAGCGTCTAGCAGAACTCAATCTTGGAAGAGGTGCTCGTAAAAGAGCTACTGTTGTAAATGTCAATCTATTTGTACGTTCTTTCGTTTCTGATTACCCTTTTTTATTGAATAGACCTATAAAGAAAGCTTGTATAACAGGAGTAAGAAGGGCGCCATAGAAGACGAGGAGTATGTCGATGAGATGATAGCGGAACCTGCTGAAGAATTAGAGATTGATAATTTTCAAGATGAATATAATGCGAAGGGCAAAAAAATAGCAAAAGAAGCGGCAGAAAATAAACAGGCAGTGCAACGTATTCGACTTGTTATGAACGGTCCAGCACCTCCAACAAATCAATCATTATTTCCATCAAACGTTACTTCGATGGAATACATTCAACAGCAGCAAAAACAGCAGGAACTTTGGAAACATCAAGAAAAGCTATTTAAAAGCCGGACTGAGGGTTTTTTAAACTTCAAGAAAGAAAGATTAGACGAATTGATGGCCTTGGCTACACAATACCTGAATGGCTTTAAGCGTTTTATGGATTCTGAATATCTCTCAGGTAGAGTTTCTACAGAGATGTTCCACGAAGCTAAAATGCGCATGTTTAATGCCTTGTTTGAACAATCTGGTCAATACTTCTGGAGCAAGCTTTTGAATGAAAGGAATCAAGACATAAGGCTCGGACTGACACCCCAATTAGCAGATACCTTGTCATCCTCAAAACGACAGATACTTGATGAGAATAACAAAGCTATCGCTATATATATGGAAAACGAAATTATCAAGCATACAGGATATCTGATAGAGTTGCGTACTAAAAAGCAACAAGAGTACGAATTGCAGCAGCTTAAGATTAAGCAGCTCGAAAAGCAAAAGCAGCTAGAAAATGAGCAAGAACGAGAGAGGAAAAGATTAGAGGAAACTCAAAGGCGTGAGGCAGAGCAATTGAAGCAGCGTTTATATCAAAATTTACTGATTAAGCCTGGCCCTAACCAAATCTCTACTGCCACTATTACTCCAAGTTTACTCCCTATGCCTTTAAACCAAACAAGCAACCAAGTTGTAACATTTACTCCCTCAGTTCTCAATCCAAACCTTTTGAATCAAGCTCCCAGTCAAATTTCTCTTGCCCCGCTCAATCCATTACTCCAACAGCCACCTATAGCTCCAATACACACACCAACATTTCCACCTTTACAGGTTCGACCATTTCGTCCACTACAGTCATCACAACAATCTCAACCTACTCTACAGACTTTACCAGTGAAAGAAGCTCAGCCAACGCAATCAGTCCAACCAGTTCGATCAGCTCAACCAGCTCAACCAGTTCAACCAATTCAACCAGTTCAACCAGTTCAACCAGTTCAACCAGTTCAACCAGTTCAACCAGTTCAACCAGTTCAACCAGTTCAACCAGTTCAACCAGTTCAACCAGTTCAACCAGTTCAACCAGTTCAACCAGTTCAACCAGTTCAACCAGTTCAACCAGTTCAACCAGTTCAACCAGTTCAACCAGTTCAACCAGTTCAACCAGCTCAACCAGCTCAACCAGTTCAACCAGCTCAACCAGCCCAATTAGCTCAAATAACCCGACCTGTACAGCAAGCTCAATCATTGCATCAAGATCATATACTACAATCTCTAATATTGCAAAAAGCTCAATCGCAGTTGGCTCAATCCCAGAAACAGACTCAAAAGCAACCAGAACAACCGCTCCAACAAAAGCAGATTCAAGAATTACGCACACAGAATGACTTGCAGCAACAGCTCGAACAATTGCGTTTGCAATCGCCTCAGCATTCTTCCCCACAAATTACAGGCCAATCACCTCAAATACAATCACCTCAAACACAATCACCTCAAACGCAATCACCTCAAACGCAATCACCTCAAACGCAATCACCTCAAACACAATCATCAGAAATACAATCACTGCAAACACAATCGCCACAAATACAATCATCACAAACACGCTCGCCTCAACAACATAAACAAAACAGTCGTCCTTTGCCTGAAACATCAGCCTCTAGTAGTTTGAATGTAACCCAACAAAGCGCGTATACCACCCCACAAACAGCTGTCTTTGAGTTCATGCATCGTAACCAAATGTATTTCCAGAATCTAACTGAAGAACAAAAAACTCTCTTGTTTAATGAACCTGGTGTTCCCTCCCCTTCGACACCGCGAGTACCTAGTCAACATAAAGCAACGTCTGTTCAAGAGCCTTTGCCTTCTAATTCAGATGAATCTGCCACTAATCCCGCTCAGACTCAATCCGCTCCTCCCCCATTAACTACTGTAGATGTTCTACAACGTCTTATTAAGCAGAAGGGAATAGTAATCGATGATCTAGAAGCGATGCGTGATTATGCTGTAGATCTGGTTACAGGCTGTAAAGAGCGTCAAAGGAAAGGAATTGCAACTCCAGAAGAACATCTCTTTCTTTCTTTACTTGAAGCTGAAACTAATAAGCCCAAAAGCAACTAAGAGTTCAAGAAAATAGATTTTTTTTTTAGTTATAGTTTATGAATAAATAGTACATATGCTTTATCAAGTTCCTGGTATAAGCTATAAACTTAAATTTTGATAAGAAATAGCTTCTTTTTACATACAATTGATGGTAAAAGTACTATAGTTTTGACATAGAGAAACAAATAACCATTTGACTAATGAGTGTTATAATTAATAAATACTGAATAAAATACTGCCTTCACATGGAACCCTCTACTGATTGCGACAGCTCAATACTATGAGCATGAAATACTAAAGGACATCGGACTGAGATCTGCCAAGGTATCTATTGATCGATAATTATAGATTATGTGCAGAATGGGCAATTTACAATTAATCATTAATGAACAAAGTACTTCAGTTGCGCTTCAGCTACATAAAAGTTTTAATATATTTAGTAATTCATTCTGAATATGACGAACTTATCAGATGCGACATTAAACTGAGATTGGTCAAGAGATCTACAGATCACTATAGCTAGATCGTATGAAATGTATGCAATTGACGCTTAATTTCTAAGTTATAACAAGTTTATTTTAATAGTCAAAAAGCAATTTAATTAATTACAGTGCTTCATTCTGAACATATACTAACTGTCAAATGCTCCATTAAACTGGAATTGATTGATTTATGTGGGTATGATAAAAATGAGATGATTTCTGAAAAAAATCTGATCGTACTACTTTTAGACTCAAATTTTCCCAAAATTGAGTTTTCGTAAATCTTGCGGATATGATCTTTAAGATATATATATATATTTTAAGTAGTATACCTTTATTAGATTTTAAAGTATAAGCGTATATTGCTATCTTCTAAGGAACATGGTAAATTATGATTATGTTAAAAAATAGACCTTTGATTAATGACTTAAAAGAAATAGAACAATACCTTACATCATTCGATATACAAATGGTATTAAAACGCTCGTGGTGCATCGACACTTTCGTATTATTTAAAAGCCGGATCAAAGAACGAGTCCTCCATTGATTGAAACTACGTTCATTCACCGACAGCCAATTAACAATGCACCTCTAAGATTAAGGGTGCTAGTAGTACCTGTTTATCATTCATTTTAATAATATAATTATCATTTTCTAATCATTGCACATAATAAAATTATGTTTATTGACTTTTAAAGTATAGCTTTTATTTTATTATTTTGTATAAAATAAATCAGTCTAATCACTGTAAAATAAAGTGGATAGTTTAAAGAAAATCTAAAATGATCTTTACACTATTTGGCATGCAAATGGATTCTGCATAACGCCTTTGTTGACTTTGGCACTTTTGATTGCTCAAAACCGGATAAAGGATGTACATATGTACTTCGTTCTTGTACTTTATATGCCATACAAGCCGAAGAATGGTCAGTTATTGTAGCTCCGTGTAGAGATGCTATATGGATGTTGTGTAGGTGAGGAAGCTAATTATCGGGTTAATCTATGTGTCACAATTCAAGAAAATATCTCGTGGAAGCTCATCATTGTAATATAGATTATTTTGATATGTTTATAGTAAAGATCGGTTTGTGTCAAAACATAATAAACATCTTTGCTATGTATTGCATATTTTTTAGTGGTACTAACATTCTCTTTCTATTGTCATTCTTATTTAAGAATTTGCAAAGTAGTATATCAAAAGAGAATTCGGTCCATATGGAAATAACATACCAAATTCCAACCATTTTGTAAAAAGGCTTATTCTATTGTAAAGCCCAACAGTTTCATATCATATTAATAACAGTAGACTAAAAAAAAAACGGCTTTATATTGATTGGGTTACATTTCTGTATTATAAAAAGGAAAGGATCTACAAAGAATTAGGCTCAGTGAAATTTTAGCGCTTGTGTCACTCCAGTTATAAATACTTTGACTGAGTAAAAAAGAAAGAAAAAAAAACTATATAAATACCTGAAATACTTTCCAACAATAACTTTCTTTTCTTCTTTTATACACATACAACTTTTTTATTCTATATAAAATATGAAGGCCCTTATTCTCGTCGGTGGTAAGCACACAATTTCTGCATCTAGGAAACTTTATTAATTGAAGCAATAGGTTTCGGTACTCGTCTCAGACCTCTTACTCTCACACTTCCTAAGCCTCTTGTTGAGTTTGCCAACAAGCCCATGATTCTTCATCAAATTGAAAGTCTAGCAAAGGTACGATACAACTATATATATCACCAAAAACAAAGCTGACGTCAGTATATTACTATTAGGCTGGTGTAACAGACATTGTCTTGGCTGTCAATTATCGACCTGAAATTATGGTTGCAGCCCTGAAAGAATACGAGGCTATATATAACGTTAAGATCACCTTTTCAGTTGAAACTGAGCCACTTGGAACTGCTGGACCCTTAGCTTTGGCCCGTGATATCTTGGCAAAGGATGATTCGCCTTTCTTTGTCTTGAATAGTGATGTTATTTGTGACTTTCCCTTTGAGAGATTAAGAGATTTCCATACTTCTCATGGGGGTGAAGGTACAATTGCTGTGACAAAGGTTGATGATCCTTCGAAATATGGTGTAGTCGTAAATAGAAATGGATCTAGCTTAATTGAGCGTTTTGTCGAAAAGCCCAAGGAGTTTATTTCAAACAAAATTAATGCTGGTATGTACATTCTAAGCCCATCTGTATTAGATCGTATCGAGGTAAGACAAAGAATAACAAAGGCTTACAATATATCTAATCCTCCCATTTATCCTAGTTGAAACCTACTTCTATTGAAAAGGAAGTATTCCCTTATATTGCCCAAGAAGGTCAGTTACATACTTTTGATCTCGAAGGCTTTTGGATGGATGTTGGTCAACCTAAAGATTTCTTGACTGGTACTTGTCTCTATTTATCTCATTTGGCTAAGAAGAAGCCTGAAGAGCTTGCAAACCCCACCCTGAATTACGTTCACAAAGGTAATGTGATGGTACACCCTTCTGCAAAGATTGGCAAGGATTGCCGTATTGGTCCCAATGTAGTAGTCGGCCCCAACGTCGTTATTGGCGATGGTGTTCGTCTTCAACGTTGTGTTATCTTGGAGGGTGTTCAAGTCAAGGATTTCGCTTGGGTTAATTCCAGTATTGTTGGCTGGCATTCGACTGTTGGTCGTTGGTCTCGCATTGAAGGAAATTCTGTATTGGGTGATGACGTTACTGTGAATGATGAAATCTATATCAACGGTGGTTCTATTTTACCTCACAAGGGTATCTCTACGAATATCACTGAACCTCAAATTATTATGTAAATTAACCCGCCTTTTTCCTTCTTCTAATCATTAATCCTACCATTTTCCCGTATTATACACTGTCACACACCTAATAATCTCATTTTCGCAATCCTGCACATATTTTACAAACACCCAAATATCTATAAAATGTTCATTAACCTAACTGTGACATTTTGAAAACAACAAACAATAAACCACTTTTTTCTATAATATAAAAAGCATTTGAAATCATCTTAATTACGGGGAAAGCAATAGCTTTTACTCTAGTTCAATAATGAAAAAAAAAAATTCCTGATACGCAAAAAGCATACTAGCAGTATACACAAAAATTCAGTTACATAATGAATGGTGTAATCACGTTACATTTCCCTTTGATGGCTGGTCGGTTTTGTTTAACAATGATTAATTAGATTTTTTTTATATGAACTGATTTAAACAAAAATACATCTAAATACTTTGGATAGTAATTAATAAAGTTAGTTTACAGTCTATGACTTTAAATGCTTTTAATAACGACAAAAAGATAATATAAAGTTGATAGTATTTTTTTAAATAGACCCATTTTCAAACGAATCTACCGAGTACTGAACAGATAGTTTAAGATGTCTGGGAGGAATACAATTACAAGATTATAATATCCTAATAATTATTTTCGAAAGGGCTGTGTTTAGCCTTATTATTGACGGTAGACCAGAATTTCTCAACATAATTAAGTTCAGGATATTAAGATGGAAGGTATACGCAATTATACCAACCAATCTATCAGAATTTAAAGCATTGAAGAATTTTACTCTGTTGTAATAGACAAAAATTAATTTTTGTTCGCTGTTATATTCATAGTAATACCTTTTTGTTGTTGTTGTTGTTGTTGTTTTTGTTGCAAGAGTATCAACATCTTGCGCTTTCGTAACAATCATAGTCTGGAGATTCATGTGTATTTTGATACTATCTCAAGATAGTTAATGTTTCTAAATAAAATGGGGTCACATCTTCCAATTGCGCAACACCACTCCTTTTTTCATCAAAGATATTTCTTTGGCCATTTTTGTAAATATATACATACATATATTGCTGTTGAGATACGCATTTTTTTTTAAAAAAATCTATCGCCATGAATCTCAAAGATAATAAAGCTTCTACTCATCTTAATGTGTCAGCTTTTTTTAAAGCAAATACTATTGAAAATTGGTCTCTTGAAGACTACATATTTTCTATTGAGAAGAAAGATGAAGACTTCAATACTTGAAAATGAATTACTAGAACGATTTAAGCACTATTGCAGTTTCAGTACCAGAGTGGTCACGATTAGCTGGAAGCTTATGCCAAAGTGCCAAAACTATGAATTCTAATCAATTAATTAAAAACAACCGTCATTAAATGTTACTGGCAGCAACAACGATATTATTAATAACCTTTGCAACAGTATTCTGAATAACCACGCTCATGATTTAGAATTCTTCCTTACCTTCCCCCGAAATAAACAACAAAAAGCAGCGAAAGTCGTAGACGGACGTGGCATAAATGATAAAGGCAGTCTGTGGGATGAAGATAGACTAGACGATGAAAAGGAACAAGAAAATGAAGAAGCTCAGTCGTTTGATATTAGCCGCGACTTTCTCACTGAGTGCAAATATGGCGAAGGTTGTGTTATTAATAATATAAACTATATTGAGTACTTTAAAGAGTTTAAGTTGGTCTCTTTCAAATACCTCAAAAAGTGCTCATGGAAATAGTGATATCATACACTTGGAAAAAGAGTGTTATAAGTTAAAGTAAAACTATGTACTAGTTGCATGCATTCGTATCTTTTATTTATTATTCAGAAACGTTTTAACATATGATTTTATGTCGCATGTTTTAGTTCTGAAAAACGGCCAATATTCATAGCAAGTAATAAAAATGTTCACCCTAAAAAATCTAATCAAACTTTATGTTTATGTCAAAAAAACCGCATTCAAAGACCATGAGATCAATCTTACTTAAGAAGCATTTGACACTATCAAAAATATAATTAAAGGTTCATCAAAAGCGATGCTGAAAGATTCATTTTTAGCTTTCGAAAAAGAGTATTATCACAAATTAGATAAGTATGATAGATTGACTTGAGAAAGTATTAAAAATACGTAAGTATATGTTAGCCAACACGCTTCATTGTTATGTAAAATATTGCATGTTTATAGGGCGCTTAATCTTCCTTTTGGGGAATATATCAAGCCAGTCAATGAAACTGACCCCGAGATCAATTAGATCAACCCACCATTATCAGTGTTCCTCAATAAACACATTCACTTAATGAAATATCCTGAGGTCGGCCCCAAGAAAAAAGCCAGTAGAAGTAGTCATTCAAAAGACCTGCAAAAAAAAAATGGCGGTTGCATTTCTTAGAACTAAGGCGTGAAGTTATAGGATTGTCCAAATGCCTGTGCGAGAGAAAGTAAAAGGAGAAAAAGCTCGAATAGTCGCTCGTATTGAAACTATTCCTGATATCATCTTTAAAATGGTTGATGTTAAGTGTATTTAATAGTTCGAAGATAAAATATAATGTAACAATCAAATCGATTATACTTATTTAGTGAGGAGCGAGTCAAGTACCAATTTGCTGACTATTTCTTTACAAATATCATTGCTACTACACTACTACAATTACATAACTTCATTGAAAATTCTGCTTAGTTGATAACCAGAGTATTAAAGCAATACTTATTGTCAAATGATTCTACAAGTTATTAAGTATATCTTGTTAAACTTAACCATGATACCGCAAATCTCTCTTTAGGTTGATGTGAGCGTTGATTATTAGCTGTGCCTCGGCAATGCTGCTTTATTCTACCAAAATATTGGTATTTTAAATTTTGAGGGTTCAAGACAGCATCACAAATTTCTCACAAAGCATCCCATCTCTCATCCGATTTAAGTTTAACCTTGCATTTAATGACAAGTATATGCTTAAAATAAAGCGTTGTACATATAGAAACTATTATTCAGATTAATTACAGTGTGTAGTATAGTTTAATAATTGGACGCAATTACATACAATTCAAACGATCTAGATTTTTAGATTTATAGATCTCTTGACCGATGAGTGATCGCGGATCATATCTGGCAAATGTTCCAAATTTATGTAAAATAAACTGTTATATATATATTAGGCTCCATGTTTATCAAAGCCAGGTAGGTATATTGTTTGTCAATAAGTAACCTGAAAAATATATTTTTTATTTCATATACCAATTTCTACTCACTATTCTAAATTTCCCAACTAATTTCGGCTAAATATTACATCTGATCAGCATATATATTCTATGTTCAAATAAGCTATTGCATTTTCTAAAGCTCTTTTTACATATTTGACCATAAAGTGTCAATTGTTATAGCCATTTAGTTATGTTAATAATTTTCATTTTCAGTTTGAGTTTATATCTAATATTAAGAAACTGCATCTAATAAAAACAGATATACAGGGGGTCAGGACACGTTCATTCTTTCTACCTGGATATAGCTTGAACCTATCCAGTTTGGAACTTGTAAGCACTAAACATAATCTTATTCTGGTAAAATGACAGGCGGTGTAAACTAATAAGCAAAGTTTATTGGGAAGGTCATCCTCAAAAAAAAAAAAAAAAAAAAAAAATCTGGGAATATGTGTAATGTGAATGAGTGTACAAAAAGTGTGCAAAATGCTATGTATGAAATTATTTGAGGATTGAAAAGAGCATCGCAACTGAAGTTAGAACAGCAATACTAAACGCAGTTAATAAAGGTGTAAAAGATTCACGGAACGATCCCCCACCACCCAAGTAGCATGTGGGACAAAACATAGCTTAAAAAAAGCAAAGGGTTAGTCTTTAAGGAGCAAATAAAACAAAAAAGAAAACTTACAATCAGTGCGTCCTACATAAGCTTCAGTTGAATACATGGCTACAACAAGTCGTGAATCAGGCATTAACCATCCTGGACTAGGAAAGGCCTTGGGCCCTCTTTGATCGTACACCCAAACTGTATAATATCCTACCATCAAAGGCGACCCAGGCTGTAGATGAGCCAGGTCCCAATTAGCCGACGTTGCGGTTCCTGGCACGATAGCTGCTGTGAACGTCTGCTTTTGTGGATTGGCAAGTGCCACAGTAAGGTTAGCTGGCTGTACTTTAAGTACATTGGGATCAACAGTCCATTCGAAGCTCATATTAGAAACACCAATTTTGTACAGTGGGGGGAAAGTTTGGTTCGGAATAGGCTTCTTCCAGGTCAGATAAGCAGGCGGTATATCGTTAGAAAAAGATGCATAAGTAGGTTTACCGGCGAAAGGATTAGCGTTATTGGGTGGTGAAGACTGTGTTGCGTTGGCATTGGAGCCATTGCCAGCTGGTGCAGCGGCTGTATTTACAGGTGCGTTTCCACCTTGCTGTTGCTGTGGTGGAGCGCTTCCAGCTGGTGGTCCGGCAGAGTTTGTCTGTGCTGTAACTACAGCTGTTACTGTGGCTGCTGGTTGTGCTTGGTTATTCTCTGAAGGTTGTGGTGCGCTTCCTATAGATAAATGTTAATATATCTAAGAGGATAAAGCTTTATGTCAATGTAATTACCTGTTTCTTCAGCTAAAACAGAGAAAGAACGATTAGAAAGATGCAATCAAAGACGCCTCTATACAGTGGTCTTACCTCTTTTCACATATAAATCTCTTGCATCTGCAAATATTAACGATAGTAAAAGTACAAGGTAGACTATGGAAACCCGCATCTTGTTTTCTCTATGTTTTGATTTGAAAAAGAAAGGGAAAAAGAGTCTTTATAGTGATTCTTTTCTGTTTATCATATATCCCTTTATCCATCAGCAAGTATTTATATCAATGCAAATGATATAGGGGAATTATACAGTTTAAGGGAGAATATTAAGGTGAAAGAGAGCCAGTTCAAGAAAGGATGCAAGGGCAGCATTGCACAATAGGGGCGGCCTAAATATAACACATATACAAAACAACCAAGGAGAAAGATGAGCGAGAAGCGCGTTTATTTATTAGTAAATTCAGTGATAGATAGCCATTGAACATCATGGTTCTGGGCAAGGCCGCCAGTACTAGCGGTAAATCCAATCCAGGCACGTTTGTCTCTTGACGTGTAGTCCAAAAAGTTTTGATTTGCCACTTTAAGTACTTGTATAAAACACTTGTCATTTACTTCTCCTAATCCGATTTCGATGATACCACTGCTCATCAGTCTTATTTTAGCTTTGAACCATTTGCCGTTTTGAAGTGGCGGGATACGCGATGTATGTCCAAGTGAATAATTATGATGGGCTGAGTTGGCATATGGTGCTTTACGCGCTTGAACACTAATATGGTTACCTGAAGGATCATCGCACCTATCAGAACTATTTCCATTGCAAAATAGTTGAGTTTATGTTGAAACTAGTTTTTTTTTATCTTGACTTACCTATTATACGTGTCAAATTCAATAGCCAAGCTATAAGAATAAATTAACAGTCAGTTGTTTAATCATAATGAAAAGTTAGGGTGTTATACCAATTCGTGATCCCGCCAAACCCTAGCTCGCAACCGCCTAATCCTAGAGCATTTTCACCTTGTGCCTGAATAACAAATGCAAATCCATCTGCTCCATTGATTGCTGGAGATCCATTACCGTCTGTTATACGAAACGCAAATTCGATTTCTAGTCCCTTGAGGCCATCTTTCAAGTAGATCGTTTCTTTACAATAGACTCCACCACGTTGGTCTGGTAAAGCTTTTGTGAGTCTAATATATGGCTTGTTGGGCACAAATGATCGGCTGTCACACTGCATTGAGGCACTACCCAAAACTGTGATCTGACTTTCAAGATCTGCAGGTATAGTTCGGGGCTCTTCCATTTTAACAGAATATAAGTGCTTCGGTTCCAATTTGCCATATGTACTCTTTACCTAAATCTTCTAAGCTAAGATCAGCCATGATGTTCTCAGTTGAAGAAACTTGTCCTGTTTCTCCACGACTTGTTCGCCACTCCAAAGATCCTTTTTTTTCACTACTATATTAACAGACATGTCAACATTGGCTTATGATAGGCCTTACCACTTTGTCTTCCAAGCATTTCGTCTTCTTTAATTATCAACTGCTTACTTGCTTCTTCCAGCTCAAGCAATTCTTTTACCCTTCTCTGACTTAGCACATCTTTTCTACCTTGATCCAAAGATTGTTGGCGTGTAGCTGTTAAACGATCAAGAAACTAGATTGCATGCCTGTAAGCTTCAATTCAAATGATCGCTTAGGGCTTATTACCAAGATCAGCTCAGATTCCTTCACTCTGTTTCGTCTTTTCAAAATTTCTGGCCAATTTCTAGTGTATCTTTTTGTTACATCCAATGCTTCATCAACTGAGAATGCTGTACAGTAGCTTAATTGCTTATTCCAACCAACGCTGTACATCAAAGGCTACAATAAACCCAAGTCGTTAAAGTTTCCTTTTGATACGCTATCCAAAAGCAAAAAAAAAAAAAAAAATCTTACAGTATCCCAGGCTTCTTCGCAGGCATCGCAATGTATCCAACGTTGCTCATATTCCGAGTATACTTCAGTCCAGACGTGATCGGTAGTATCATACACGATACGCGCTTCTGACCCAACTGCACGACAACACAGTGTAAAGCACTATTCTCGTAGCATGTAAATAGTTTCCTTGCTTTGAATGACAAGAGGTTTACTTACATTTGCCCATTCGCCACATCGTCCTCTTCTTGTTTCTAAAAGCTTTCCTGGGTCACTACACCATCATTACTAATAAGCTTATTGGACCACTATAAAATTATCTGGGCCTCTACTTTACTTGTATCTCGGAAATCGAGTTATACCGTTGCATGATGTACACTGATAAATCTCGATAACGCGTGCTCCAAACTTGAGATCTTCTTCAGTCGGGCTTGCATTTCCTAAAGATTTACTTTCCGTCTATATTATATCATCAAGTAAAAGTTAGTTTGCAGCTTCTATTATTACCATTATTTTGCTTAATATCTTACGTTCTGGCAATAATCGCAGGGCGCATTATTTACCCACGTAAAGAATTCATTCTTGAACCAACGCAGTAGTCTTTGTATAACAGTATCCTCCAGCGACCCTCCGTCATTGCTTTTTTCCAATTGAAGCTCTGCCTCTTCATATATTTTCTGTAACGGAATCAGATCCATCGTCTTATCCTATGCATAATGTTGAGCTAATGTCGACTCAAACTGCACAAAAGCTTACCAAAAGATCTCTATTTTCATACTGGAATACAATCTGACCGTTCAACTCGAGCTGTCTCAGGAACGCTTTGGAAGGCACGTCCTTTGGCTGTTGAATATGGTTGCGTATCATATTTGTCCATTGCTGTGTTATTCGATGTGCAATTTCGTTAATTTCTTCGGAATTCATGAGACAAGGTGATTTATAAGGAACAGAAGTTCACTAGAGTAAAAACTTGTCGGTATTATTTTATTTCGCTCAGCCAGTCATATCGAGAACACTTATGATTTTAACAGATACTAATAAATTTACTTGTGCTTCAAAAGCAACTGATATCTTGCTAGGTTCAGTATGTATAAGGGTTATTAAAAAAAAAAGTACATCATTATGTTCTAGGTAATTGAAGCTATGGCGCTTATAATTCCTTTGGTAGATGAACTTTCTTGTCACTACTGTGTTAATATTTCGCTTTCGTTGGGACCATTAAATGTAGTGCGTATGATGCAACAAAGGATTCAAGTCAAACTAAAATTTTAACAGATATTACAGTCCCTTCTGAACACAATACTGCTTTACTGCTATCTTTCACCAAAACTATGTCGAGTAAGAGCATTTAACGGCTATTTCCAAAGCTACTTTTTTCATATGAGCTTCGGATACAAAAAAAATGTACACATCCCCTATTATAATAAATAGTGGGATGTTTCAACTCCATAGTCTTTTATTCGGAGAGTTTTGACAGTCTTTCACGATAGCAATGAAGACACTAACATCATCCGCTTTCCCGCCCTATGTACAAAAGACGACTGGGGTATAATAAAATACGAAAATCAATCATTATTTATGTGCTGTTCCTAAAAGGTGTTATAAGTGTCTGATCAAATAGCTCTATGTGAATTAATCAAGGACAAGCGTTTGGGTTTCCCATACAAGTATATCTGCCTATTGTCCTCTGAAACGTACTACGCCAGCTGTATCCCTGGGAAACATTTGTTAGATATAAACAAGACTTAAGGAATATTGAACTATACTAATTGATGAATATCAAACTGATAGTAATAAGCTCTTCGTAAATAATCCTGTTCAATTTGATACTCCTGAAAGTTATCCAAGCATTTGAGATGTTTGGTCATGTACCAAAATCTTTGTTTGAACTGAATTGCAAATAATACATTACATGTTTGGGCTGAACTGTAAATTATATGCATTTATTGTCAATTTGATCCAGTAATTGATGGATTCATATGATCCCAGTTAATTATCTCATTTGAAGGTAATACGATGTCAGCAATTCTTTTTTTTTTTTTTTTTTTTTTTTTTTTTTTTTTAGTTACAGATATGATGTTTATAATTTTTATGGCAATGCCCCACTAATAAAGGGAAACATTATTTATCACTCCACTGCTTCTACTGAAATTGCTAATAAAATAGAATATAATGACATTAGTGATTGGAAGCGAAAAAAAAAAAAATACAGATTATATCTACAAGTTAGATCTAATAATCTATAGATTCTTCGATCGAGCAAAGTTTAACATCTTTTTTGGTTGTGAATACAGGTTGAAAGCGGACTGTTGCATCAGTTATGAACTTTGTTTAATACCAATTATATTGGTATACATGCTATATTGTTAATGGTTAACAGCAAATTATATATGTTCTTTAAAAGTTCTAATATTTTAATACTGAGTCTTCGTTAAGCATGCTTTGTCATACCCTTATTGATCGCTATACACCAAAGATATTAAACTAATAATAATTCAATTAATAGCTATTTCGATTAATGGGACTTGATGTAGCCAAGATAACGTCTATCCCATCTTCTCCCTCCCCGCAATCCCTCTATCCCATTGCGTATTATCAGCCTCTTCCTACTGTATATCAAATTAGTCATTTCTTCTTCATAGCAAGGAGTTTTTTATTCTTCAAGAGTAATAGTGCCTGCTCTCATAATCAACATGAGTATAATACACGTAATCTGGTATTCCATCAAGGATTTGCAGTTTGTATGCTCCAAGTGTTGGACTTGATTGAGTAACTGTACATCTAAAAAGCAAAAAAGTTAGATATAATCTTACGCCTGCAAACGCATATATGGCTTACAAGTCTCTTTGGTGGAAACGAAGAATAGTCATAATATTCTACATCTGTTATTTTGTACACCAACAGACAAAAATTGTCCATAGCAATATCATGAACCACCGATTTGTCTGTGCTGCTCAGTGATAAACAGGAAAACGCAATATCTTTTGCTTTGGGTGTTTCTGCTTTTGAAGGCCAAGTGAATGTTGCGCGTACTTTAGAATCCAGCTGTTTCCATTGTAGAACACGTTGCTCTTCCCAATAATCTGCAGCACAGATTTCATTATCTATGATCTTTGGTGGAGGGTAGCGTGTAACTTGAATTGGAGCTGATGCAATGTAGAATTTACCTTTAAAGTTGTAGTATTCTTTTGATTTAGGCATTGACCTATCGAATTGTCCCGTCAGTACAGGATTAAAATAATATGAGCTTCAATTATGTACTTGCCAGCTTATCTTGGCATTGGGATTGGATTTTATATCACCCATTAATACGTTATCGTTCATGGCTAGTGAAAATTTGAGGAATCGAGTATCATCTTTTAAAAATCCTCTAAAAGGCAGACAATGCATTGAGATATCGCCTGATCGCTTCATATTGCACATTGGTAAGTAAACTATTTATAATATAAGCAGCTACACAACAATATTGATTCTTGCCATACTTACTATGTTCATTATTACTGTTATTATAGTTCTCTTGATAACTTTTCAATAAGTTGCTTTTCCATGGTAAAGGGGCGGTTAAATTTTGAATGGTCGGCGATGTTGGTAGTGAAGACATGATTCTGATATGTAACGGAAAGAAAGACGAACTAACAAGAAAATCGAAATTAAATTGTAAATGTTTCACGAAACAACAAAGGGCTTCTTCTAAACATAAAAGTGTAAAGCCATGTTGTACCAATATTCACTTTTAAGCTGAGATAGGGACGCGTCTCAATGTTCCCCAGACCCGGGTGGATATGGTAGGCTTGAAGCATCTGGCTTATTTCGTTCTGAAACACCTATAATTCAGGTACCAGATTAATTCATTAAGAAGAATGAATTGATCTGATTCATTGTAACACATGTTTAAACTTGTTTATTATATAACTACCGTTGAGAATATGGTCTAGCAGTTCTATTATAAATTAAGCTGTCAGCCTGAATATACTGTCTACTAAAAAAAAAGCGTGTTGCCTTGATTCCTGATAACGCAAAAATCTAACACCTCAGCGATGCATTGCCAATATTTTAGACCTCATTCATTAGATATTGTGCTAAAACCTCGGATTTTTGCTTCTTAAAAGTAGATATTGCTAACAGTATAACGTTTTGTTTTGGTAAACACTGAATCCGTTTTTTTTTTATTAATACTCAAGTTTCATTCTGCATTATGTAGAAATCCGTTTGAAAACTTGCCCTGATGTTCATTTCAAAAAAGAAAATATTAAACAATAGAATAAATAGAGCATAAATGTATATTTGGTAAAAGTTTATTTACTCAGTACTTTCGTTTGTTCCAGTAATCTCGTTAGTTGAGAATTAACATGCTATTATAAAAATTGATTGGGTTTCGGAGATTTAACTAATAGGATTATTATTATTATTATTACTATTTTGAGAATTATAATATCAAAATATGATTGGTTGGTTACTTTTAAACAATGGAAATAAATAAACTTGATCTGTATAAAATACGTGTTTAATGCGAACATCGTATAATAAAATGCGTAGATAAAAGTAATTCACTTTCATAAAACCTGTGTAGAGTTTAATTGTGCATCAATTGATGCAAATACCATATTAAACTTACTATATATTACAGAGTTGATTTATTCTAGGAAGTGGTAAAAATCGAGCTGCATATATCTACTGAATCATAAAAACTAATCCCAATGTACATTCTGATGTAAGAAATACTTTTTAATTATAAAGCAATCGTTTATAATATCATGTATCTTATTAAAAACGCGTTCAAAATTTGATTAAAGTCGAGCAAAAGGGGTATATCGTAAAATTAGTGCAATTTTTCCTTAAAAGTATGAGCATTTAAGTATTGCTATCGCTTTTCTCGGTAAAAAAAACTCACAGGTAGTGATCCGGGCCGGGCGTTTGCCCTGACTATCCGCGTTTTATACGAGAGGAGTAATTTAAAGCAGCAGCGCACCAGAAGAATCAGCCAGTAGCAAGTCTTTCTTGTATTCCTTGATTCTTTTCTTCTACTTTTATTGATGCTTTTGGGACTAACAGCCAAGTAAATAATGACAATACCAAACCAGCTACCTCAAAATGATCCAAGGTATCTTTTTTGTGTATAACACGCCTTTTAAACAATATTTGCTAATCAGTCTTTGTAGAAGGCCATCAGTACCAACTTCGTCATTACCACTTGTAGGTTCTTCATACGGACACCACCACCGTATAGGCAACCTAAGCTCACCTCACCAACCAAACTCTTCGTATAACACTTCTTATCAACCACCAGTCTCTACCGTTTCCACCTCAAACACAAATGGTAATAATAACTATTCCTCGCTTATGGCTCGTAGTGGAGGCGTTGGAGGAGGATTAGTCTCTGTCAATACCAGCCATAATACTATTTTATCTTCACCAACCAGTAACCCTCTCAAAAGCCTCCACCATCCTTATGATCAAAGAACAGAACACGAGAATAACAATCCAACATCGATTCAATCGGGCTCTGAACATAGCCCATCCTCTCCAGCCAGTGGTTGTCGGCCTTTAAATGTATCCGACGCTTTACAATACCTTGACGAAGTCAAAGCTCGATTTGCTGATAAACTCACTGTCTATAACCAGTTCTTGGACATAATGAAAGACTTTAAAAGCCAATCGTAAGTTATAATCTTCATTTTGACGCGTTATCTAACAAAAATTTTGTTAGAATCGATACGCCAGGTGTTATTGAACGCGTCTCGACCTTATTTAAAGGTCACCCACTCTTAATATCAGGATTTAATACCTTTTTACCAGTTGGGTATCGTATCGATTTTGCTGTCGATCAGCGTGATCCAAATAGAATTATTGTTACTACACCCAATGGAAATAAAACCACCTCCACTACTTCTACTGCGGAAGAGATGTTGAATATGGACCTTGGCCATCACCACCAGCGAATGCAGCAGAGACAAGGCGACCCTTATTACCCTTCTCACTCATATCATCCACCGGCACCACCAGCACCACCACCAATAGGTTCAATGCATCCTTCTCCTATATCACAACCATCCCATCGTCCTTTACCTCCTCCACCGCCTTCTCATCATCCAACATCTTCTGCACAGCGTTCTTCATCCTATAACACTACCAGTAATAGTAGTAGTCCTTATCACAATACCCCAAATTCCACTTTTTTGCCACCGCCACCACCCTCTTCTGTTCCTCCTACTTCACCCATATCTGAGAGGCGACCACCTGTTGAATTCAATCATGCTATCAACTATGTCAATAGAATTAAAGTAAGTGATCTATCTTCATCCACATGAGTGCTAACTGTCAAATAGAATCGATTTGCACATAATCCAGACATTTACAAGCAGTTCCTGGAGATACTACAGACCTATCAAAAAGAACAAAAGCCAATTGGAGAAGTGTATTCCCATGTTCAGTTTCTGTTCAATGGTGCGGATGATTTACTTGAGGAATTCAAACAGTTTTTACCTGAAATCACTCTACAGCAGCCATCGCCACCTAGTCAGCCTAACAAATATGGTAATGGTATCAAGCGTCATACTTCTATGCATTCAAACTCGTCTGCTTGCTCAGCAATGCCATCTACAAAGAAGAAAAAGGCCTCTGTAAGTTCATCTATGTGTCAACCATTTGTAACATTTAATGATTTTACTTTTTTTTTTAGACAAAGAAATCCAAACTCTACACGAACGCGGTTGAGAATAGCACAATATCTCATGAACAAGAAGAACCAGTGTTACGCTTTACATCAACGTTTGATCCACTACGTCCTAGTGTCGCTGTTGAAGAAGTAGAACTATTTGAGCAGATTAAAAAGTATATTGGAAACAGGCCTTCCTACGAAGAATTCCTCAAGACGCTCAATCTGTACACACAACATATTATAGACATTGATCTGTTGGTTTCACTGGTCAAAGCATTCTTGGGCACCAATAAGGAACTTTTTGACGCGTTCAAAATGGCCATCAGTTACGAACCAAAAGAACATCCTATTGTTCGACCCACCCTTTTTACTGCAAAGCCAGATTTAGCTCATTGTACTGCTGTCGATTCTAGTCCTAGTTATCGTGTTGTGCCTAAAGACGTAAGTTATTATACTCTCAATAATAATAGAAGCACTCATTATGGTTCATACAGTGGCAGAATCAACCTTGTTCTGGTAGAGATCAATTGTGCTGGGAAGTACTGAATGACGAGTATGTTTCTCATCCCATCTGGGCGAGCGAAGACAGTGGATTCGTTGCATCTAAAAAGAACTCATATGAAGAAGCACTTCATCGATGTGAAGAAGAGAGGTAAATAAAAACAAAAACAAAAGAAAAGGCGTTTTACTGGAAACCTGATTGGCTTCGTTTTAGATATGATTATGATTTGAACATTGAGGCCAATTTAAACACTATTGCGCTACTAAAACCTATTGCGCTGCAAATCCAACAAATGACACCTGAAGAACGAGAGAACATGCGCCTAAAAGAAGGACTAGGTGGACTCACAAAATCCATTTACGAACGTATCATCAAAAAAGTCTATGACGATGAAAGAGGTGCCGAAGTCATTAAAATGCTCTATGAAAACCCTGCTGTCACTGTGCCTATTGTTTTGAATCGACTTGAAGTCAAAGACAAAGAATGGAAAAAGGCGCAAAAGGAATGGAACAAAGTCTGGAGAGAACAAGATGATAAAAACTATTACCGTGCATTGGATTATCAAAGCAACACTTTCAAAGCCAATGATAAGAAAGCAATCACGACTAAAGCGTTAATCTCAGAGATTGAAGCTCTGCTTCAAAAATCAGATTCAGTACTGCATTACCAGTTTGAATTCACTGACCTTTCCATATTTGATGATATCATCCGACTGGTTATTTCATATATGGATCGACAGAATGGTTTTACTAAGAGCGATAAGCAGAAAATCAAGCAGTTTATGCGTGGATTTGTACCCATGTTCTTCAGTGCCAATCGAGATCGATCACCGTCATCTACCGGATCGGTACAAGGGAATTCAGATCATGAGGAAGATTCAACTTCAGACGTTGATATGTCTGCTCATAGTGGTTCTCCCAGCCACCGTGCTCCATCATCTGGTGAAGATGAAGTGCCTAATCATCACAAGAATGGAAAACTATTACGAGGTGTTTTGATAAAGAATGGCACACCTACTACCGATAGTCCCAAATTAAAAGCAAATGACACAAAAGCAGAGGATGAAGAGATGGAGGAAGTAATGGAGGAAATAGCAGTCGATCAAGTGGTTATTCCAGATAACGATGATGATTCAAGCCAAGTCGAAGAAGGAATGAAGTTATTTGCTGCTGCTGCAGCAGTTACTGCTCCCGATCAAGATAACATGTTCTATCAAACGAGAAACTACAGCTTCCTATGCAATTCCCACTATTATTGTTTGTTTCGAATGTATCAAGTGTTATATGAAAGATTGTTTAAAATGAAGACCTTCAGCGATCAAGTAAAAGCAAATCCAGCATTGGGTAAAAAATTCAATTCGATTGCTGTCGAATTAGACCTTGTTTCTAACCGATTTGATGGTAATGTATTTTGGTTTTTTTTTCCTATATTTATTTATGAACGCCTACTGACACTTTAGACATCAGATATTGACTTGTCCAACGGCTATTATGATGCACTATTGAATATCATTGATCATTTCTTTGAAGGTGAAATGGAATCATCATCATTTGAAGAAAACGTTCGATATGTATTTGGTATCAATGCCTATATGATGTTTACTGTAGACAAGCTAGTTCAGGCTTTGATTAAACAGGTAACTTTTATAACAATTGAACACACAACTGTATTTCTAATATGCTCTATGTCAGATTCAACAAATCACTGTAGACAAAAAGTCCAAGGAATTAATCAAGCTATTCTGCAGAAATCAAACCACCCCCAGGAATATCCTGGTGTATCGATCTAATGTAGAAAAAGTACTTGGATCAGATGAGAATTTATACAAGATCACTTTCGTATGTTGGTCCTGATAACTACATATTTTATTTTATTTAACTGTTCTATTAGGATATCGACAATCATACCACTTCTATACAACTACTAAATAGAGAGAATGAATCTTTATTAACATCCACAGAACAAGAACTATATGAAGAATATATGGCTAGCTATATTGACTGGATGCATGATACAAAAGGCGTTGACCGATCGTTTTTGAAACCTACATTTCTAAACAGGTAAAAAAAAAATGCTATCCATCAACAAAAAACAGAAACGTCTACTAACGCTGACCATCCAGAAACTTAAGACCTCAAGTCAAGCATCTTGAAAGGATAAACGTTCGATCGCAATTGAGATACAAGGTTCAGCAAAAGACGTACCATATGTATTATATTGTAGGTTCAGAAGATGTATTGTACAGAGTAAGGACAGAAGATCACAAAGAGGCAAACAGTAATATATGGGCAATGTGGCTGACAAAACAAGGAAATGACCACCTCAATGAAGATACTAGGAAGCTATTAAACTAACCGTGTATTGTAATAATAAATTTAAAGTATGAAACAGTACAAAAAACAAGCGTAGCGTAGACTCTTGATTTATATTTACAGACTTCTAAAATAGTCGATTGGATAAAAAGTTTATAAATTAACGTACGCTTACATCACATTATTGTATAAGAGTAGATTCAAGTTTATTACAAGATATTGTAGCTCATTATGAGCATGAGCTATAAGTTAAACACAGCATTTGGCCGAGATGGATCAAAAATCGCACGCGTCATTCAGTATGGCACACTAAACTTTCTAAGTTCCCAATTTCCGAAATTTTTGGTGCTCAGCAATTGTCAAAAAATAGAAAATAAAAAATAGAGAATTATAGATACATGATACATGTTTTATTCTATAAATGAAACCTATTAATTACCCATTTATCTTTTGAATATTACAAGTAGGTTACTAGATAAAAAAAGAAGCTGCGTTCCAGAGAAAAAAAGCGCTATAAAGTCGGAGTCGGCTAGAGCCTTTTCGCATGGATGGAACGTCACCAGCGCGCATACAGCCAAAAATAACCTTTTGGTTCTATAGGTTTCCCGGATTTCAAAAGTTATAGGCTGGTTTGACATAGGCTACATGTATTTGTATTATCCAAAGGATTTTGTCGAGGGTACTGTAGTCCTCATTTTCAATCTCAGGTATACAATGCAATCACCCTGTATCGAATAAACCCAAAAAGTTATCACTATATATCATTATATATAAAACTATAGAGACGCTGCATATATATATATTTGAAACACGCAAGGCGAATGCGTTGAATGTTAGTTAGTCTATACATAGGCAAGAAGCATTATGTAATATTTCAGGTCTTGCTGACCTTTAATCTTGACATTGCATGGCTACAAGATGTTCCAGATTACACTGATTAGACCAAAAAACCACGCGCTTTGATCATCTAGTAAATCGGACCCTTCTTATCTGATATGAAACTCTTGGAGTAGGAAACCAAGTTATAAAGATAATAAGGTTAACAAGTTTATATTATGTATGGAATGTAGAGTTTATTATATTATCTGTAAATGAAACTGGATTATTTGGATGAAAAAAAAAGATGTAAAAGGAAAAGATATGCTAGGAATGATGAAGCTCTTAGTTCATAACGACAGCTCTGTAACGAGGCTTAGCTTCACGGACATATTGGAAGGCCTCATTGATCTTCTCCATAGGGAAGGTATCGACCCAAGTGCGGACATTGTGCTGAGCAGCAAAGTCGAGACATTCTTGGATATCCTTGGGAGAACCGATGAAGGAACCAGCAAGAGTCAATTGCTTACCGCAAAGAATGAAAGCAGACAAACCAGAGAGAGGAACTTCAGGAATATCACATTGGATAAAGATACCGTTGTTCTTCATCATCTTAAAGTATTGATCCCAACACTTGTTGACAACCTTGGTAGCGAGAATGTGAGTGAAGGAGTTGTAGTGAGGTTCCATTTGCTCTTCCTTTTGCATGAGAACATAATCATCGCAGCCGAGCTTCTTGGCATCGTTGACCTTGTCAGGGATAACATCAAAAGCAACTACTTCAGCTCCCATGGCCTTGGCCCATTGAACACCAAAGTGGCCAAGACCACCAAGACCGAGAACGGCAACCTTGGAGCCCTTACCGACACCGTAACGCTTGAGAGGAGCAAATGTAGTGACACCACCACAGAGGAAAGAAGCGGCAACTTCGGAAGTGAACTCGTCAGGAATCTTTACAACAAAATGTTCAGGACCTCTCCACTTCTTAGCGAAACCACCATAAGTCTTATCTTTGGTAGCGTTTTCATAACGATCATTGAAGGTCCAGACAGCATGAGAAGAACACAAGTTTTCCATGTCCTTCTTACAGAAATCACACTTGCCACAAGAAGCAGATTGACAGCCAACACCACAACGGTCACCGACTTGGATGCGAGAAACGTTCTTACCGACCTTGGTCACTTTACCAATGATTTCGTGACCAACAACACAAGGGAATTCAGTAGGTCCCCAACCTTCATCAACAGTGTGCTAATAGCAGAGTTAGATACATTTCATTTAGAACAATAATTCATCACACTTACAAGATCAGTACCACAAACACCACAACAGATGATATCCATTTGGACCATATTTTCGTCCCAGTGACAGAAAGATACTTCCATAGGTTCAAGAGGAGCGCCTATTATAACACTTGTTAAACCACATATCCCCAATGCAACCAACTTTTTTTTTAATACATACTCTTGGATTTACAGGCCCAGGCAGTGAAAGTTTCTTCAGACATATTTAGTATTGAGTTATTATTAATTGAATTAATAGATGTAGAAAAAAAAAAGAAGAGAAATGCGCTTTTAGCTTGTTTCTTTTATACCTTTTTTCCCATTGACAGATTTATGCGGTAGGCAGCTAGGTGAAACCTTTGTTTCTGTTATTCACCGATCAACGTGCTGGCCAGAAATCAGCCGATTTTTTTGCTTCCCGCTAGATTTTGTAGATTACCGCCTGCAAAATAAGTTATCTAATAGGATCTCCCTGACTCTGTGGACGGGGTGAGTTCAATTATATTGACTACATTGGCATTTTCTCGATTGATAGTCTTGATAAAGCCCAGTTTTATCATTCAATGATCTATCTTTTTAGATTATTCTTTCCCGCTACAATCTGAGACGCACTATTGCGTCTGTAGACGTAAGACGACGCGCACCATTATTGCCTGTGTGAGAAAAAAAAAGACCATAGGGCGTTGTGTTTATTTAACGGCTTAGTTACATGGGTTTGGAAGCTCGGAAGTCATTCATAGACAATACGAAAGGCAATCAGATTCGATTCTCTGAGCACAACTACTACATACTCTCAATATACGATAAAATTGATTTTACGGTGATATCAGAGTGACATATTGTCGTTTGTATTTATTAAAGTTACAGTAATACGATGGTCTTGTGAGTATGTTGGCTTACAGACACCTAAAACCCGTAAAGGTCAAGTCTATCAGAGCATGAATCAGACTTTTAAGAATTGATATTCCGATACAAACAGGATCTTGATCATAAACTTAATTGTAAATACAGTAATACATAAAATTCTGGACTGATGTACCTAGTATCAATGATATCTTCAATTACAATGACGGCGCTGTCAAATGGTTCGACTTTTTCATGCTAATGATGATTGTATCAGATATTATGCAGAGGGACGCGTAGTACAAATATGTTATCTCGGGGATCATCGACTGAGTATCTTTCAGAAGCGCTAAGTTGCTCAAAAAATTGACATAGAAGGCTTCGAGGAACATAACAGCTCACACATTAATTTAATGAAAATGAAACAATCAGATTACCCTTTTCGCAAAAAAATTTTTGAGACACTCTTTTACAATAAGACTTCTATGAGATATGTATTGAATGAGATACTTGTCATATAAGTAAAGCGCAGGACCCGTTCCAAGCAAAGAAAATGGCTTTTTTTCAGTTGGTAATCTCAAAATCAGAAAAAACATATCGGATTAAGTTCGACGGGCCTTTGTCCGGCGAATTCATTATTCCCGTCTACCTGACCCAATCATTTTTTCCCAGATCTTTCAAATATTACCCATCCAAGGGAAAAAACCTTTCGTTTTTTAACGATTTAGATTGCTAAAGCTCCTGTATGTAAGAGTATGTGTGTGTGTGTGAAAAAAAAAAAGACATGCCCCAAGCTTTTGATGAGATACACCCGAGCTTCTTATTTGAATTCGTTACGGTTGTCTCCTCAACGTTTAGTCCATAGTATAACCTAAAATTTGTCATACTTGAACTTTTTTTCAAGTTAGATAAGATAACATGAATCAGTGGCGTATCAAAAGAGCTGCTCACGCCTTGCCTGAGAGCGATTTTATTATTGTTTGAAAAATCAGATCATATATTTGAGTCTTTTGGCTTCAGATGTGTCTCAGATAACACTCTCTCTTTTTTGCTTGAAGTGAGTGGGTGCCAAAAATACCTGTCCCTATTGGATATACGATATATCATATGCAGGTTTTATGAGAATTTGTTCTCGGTTTTATAGTATTCTTTTCCGTTGAGGCTACTGTTATATCAGAGCAGTATCGCTGCCATCATTGGTATGATCCTGCTAGGAAACCATTTCCTATATCGTTAAATCAAAGAAACTCCGAAACTTTTGATTAACCGAAACGTAAAAAAAAAAAAAAAAAAAAAAAGAAAAAGAAAAAGAAAAGAGCAATAGCTTCTGTTAGTAGAACTAGTATTTCTGTTATGTTAGAGTTGAGTTGATTTTTCCATTGGATAAAGCAACTCATTCTGAGAATCAGATACACATCGGATGAAATTTTTGATTGAGAACAGCCCAAAGTCGCTCCTACTGATGATTAGTGGAGCACGCCAATTTTAGTGATCGTAATTATTTTTAAAAGAAATCAGTGTCAAGTATCAAGTTTCATGACAAGAAACAGCTGATTTCATATAGAAGGTGGAAAACTCATATTACCACTATTAAAACTTAATAATAATAGTAGATATTTTGACTGTATTTTATTTAATGTATGTTTTAGAAAAAACTTTTGCTAAAAATTGCAAAAACGTCGGTATCGATGTTATCTAGCACTATTCAGTTCCTATTGTTAGTTTTTACAACTTATTCACACAACAGCAATTAGATTATTATTATATATACTAAATTTTATTCATCTATCTCTATTATCATTGGATCAAATAACCTTTTTCTAATTTTGAGGATACTTTATCGAGGTTATGAGGAACCGACACTTTTATTGTTCGCTGGCCAATAAAATTAAAGCATTTTTTCACTGATGATTGTCTGGCATCAGGAATCGATTATTAGATCTTTCGAAAGATCTCGGTCCAATGATGTCGCATTTGATTAGTTGATGACGTTCAAAATGAGCAGCAATCTCAACAGGGGCTTACTTTGGTAGAATTGCAATGAGTATGTATATTATTTCAGCTCATCAAACATTTATACGCGTTTTAAGGGAGTTTTGTAATAATGTCAAATATATATATATATATATGTATATCAACGACAAAAAAAAGCACAAGAATATATTTTGAGCTGTATTCGGTAAAGTTGCATTATAAGTATTACCTCTAAAAGACCTTTAATATCAGCAACAATAATAATAATATGAAGGCATTCCGCCTCCTAATAAGAGTTTCTCTCAAACCCTAGTGGCTGACCTAACACTAATGCTTAAAATTAAGAATACAGAACGCAAAATTGACCTTATCTTTGATTTCATTTTTAATGGCAAAGCAATGTTAATATAGAAACGACACTTTAATAAAAGTTTACGTAAATTTAGAATGAGCATTGAATGATGTTAAAATTATTTGACTTTCTCTTCAATCGATAAATATATCTGATAAAAAAAAGCGTCCATAACTTGCGCATACAATGACTTGTACGGGTTCAGAATGAAGCATTGCATCTACTAGAATGATTAATTAACTCTAGTATACCTTCTTTACATTATATTTTAAGATGCGCTATAGTTTCTGTACACTAAATCTAATAACTGGAGGTAGTTTGTATGTCATTTTATGAGAACTAAATCCTAACGCAAGGTCAAAATAAACCGCTACTTCTACTAGAACTATTGCTTGATTAAAGTATAACAAGTATATTATACACTAATCGTTCATAGTGATTTACCTACACCTTTATACTTACTAAATCTATTGATTTCTTTCTTTGTCAATAGATCCTGATCAAATGCCGTATCGGATTAATGTTTATGCTCAAAATGAACTGTTGTTTTTAATTGAAGCTTTGGCTCGTCTCTAATGTGAAGAATAGATTGCCCAAGCTGACGTATAATAGTCCTTGACCAAAGCGGCTGTGGTTTTTCAGCAAGTGTATACTGTAAAGAGCAATAATTTATTAAGCGGTAATATCGAAGTAGTTGGGATGGGGCGATCTATATAGAAAACTATTTTCTCCATCTTGTAAAGACTTTGATAATAGCGGTTTTCACTGTGCTGGCTGCCTTTTCATTTTCTTTCTTTGTCAAGCCAATGGAGACACAGATTTTAATGCTTGGTTTAGGACAATCACGCTCTTGATCCACTACATATTTTGCACGCGTGACCAAAACGCCTTGGCTAGCGCATTCATCAACAACACCTTGCAGTAGATACTCTTGTTCTTGACGTGAAACATCTTTTTCGTGAGCGAGTACATGAGACTGTAAAAACGACGATTTAATGCGAATATGGAAGAAAGGTGCAGGATTATCAAGATCCCCAGAATAAAGGTCAATGTATGGTTCTAGCGATTTGTGGCCCAAGATAGATCGAAATGATTTGGCACGTTCTGATAATTCGACTAATAGGCTAGGTTGCTCTTTGATTAGTTTGATTGCTTCACTAGCAGAAACAGCGAGCATAGCAGGTATAGATGCAGAGAAGCAATAAGCAAGACCAGACAAACGTTGATGATCGACGATTTCTTCTGAACCAGCACAGAAACCACCAGAAGAACAAAGAGCATTAGCCATTGAGCCAACAATCATATCTACTTCTACAGCAGGGATGTCAAACAAGTCAGTCAGACCAGCACCACGACTGCCCACTACACCAATCGATTGGGACTCATCCAAAACGAGTCTGTATTTGTATTTCTTCTTCAACTCTATTAGTTTGTCCAAAGGCGCAATATCACCAACATTAGCAGAGAGACCTTCGGACACAATAAAGCGACGCGTTAAACGTCTCTTGTTGACAATATCATCCATACGAATATCCTCCAAAATTCGCTCAAGATCGGCCATGTCATTATGCTTGTACCAGCGAACGATAGATCGAGAAATCTGAACACCTTTTTGGATAGCAAAACTTACACTTTCATCGCAAACAAGAATATCACCTCGTTTACAGAAAGCTGGGATTACCGAGGAAATCGTCGAGAAACCTTGAGCATAGATAATGGCTTGTTCGGTGCCCAAGAATTGAGCAATATCGCGTTCCAGATCCATATGTACATCGATGGTACCATAAAAACCAGGAGGACCACATGAACCTACACCGTAGTCTCTAAGCGTAGCCACTGCCTTTTCACGGATGTGGTCAGACGCTAACAGGTTGAGATAGTTGGTAGTCGCCAAGTTCATCAAAGGCTTAACATGACCAGCAACTTTAGGTTTTACAGACTGTGGGCCCATAATAATAGGCGTTTTTTCCATGTTAAATTTATCAAATGCCGATAAAGCTGGTACTAAAGGTTCAGGCTGCCATTCCTCTACAAGATCGTCAATTTCCTATAAACAAACAAACAATAAAAAAAAATCAGTACACTGTATATATGTATGCGTGTAACTTGATTTTTTTTTTTTTTTGTCTGTCACCTTGTCTGTTAATTTGACAGCATTATCATGAGGCTTGTATTTGGCAGACATCATATATCGAATAGCGAAAAAAACTAAGAATAATTCGAGAACAATTCGAAAAGGATCGTCTTGGTAAGCCTGCTTCAAGTAAATGAGGACATGATGCGAACCAGGAATGGAAGCAATGAGTTTATAGACTGAGCTGACTGTAGAGTTGATAAGCTCAGCTTGCTCTTCGGATAAAGGCGATGCAGTATACGTCTCCATAGCTGTCAAAATCCTTTTTAGCAAAGAAAAAGGAGCGAATTGAGCTTATATTTTATCCAGTTTCTTCATCACTACTAGGTGCCAAGAGAGTCTGAAACCTCTGGTTTTTTTTTACTCGGAGTTTCTTTTTTTTATTAATGTGGTGTGATATTCGCGTCAATGAACAGTAAAGATATACGCATTATTTCTATAGTACAAGGAATTACGAAGAACCACTGCTTGCATACCATTTGATAGACTTGTCGTCCGAGCCAGATACAAATTTTGTACCCTCTGGATTCCAAGCTATTCCCCAAACCTACAAAATATTTGGCGAGGTTAATAAAAACAGGCTACTAAGAGAGACACTACTGTTTTACCTGATCTGTGTGTAATTCATGTGTTTCTAAAACCGATCTTAAAGTAAGATCCCAAATCTTGATACGTTTATCAGAACTGCAACTGGCCAATTGCTGCTTGTTACTATCAGGGTTTGCAGCAACAGACAATACCCAGTCTGAATGGCCAGTCAATGTAGACGCTAACTGACCATGCTCAATATCATATACATGAATACATTTATCATCGCTTCCACTAATCAACGTTTTACTATCACTTGCAAAAGAAAGTGTGCGAACAGCCATTGCATGTCCTGTATAGAGAGAGAGAGTTAGCTCTAAGTTCATTGATGAGACAATCCTTTCTCCAAGTTACCAGATAAAGTATGTGCTAATTGGTTTGTTTCCATGTTGAACACATAAATGGCTCCATCCTCAGCTCCACCAGCAACATATTCGCCGTCAGGGCTCTAGATATCATCATCATCATCAATTATCCATTTCTTTCAGTTAGCTAGTTGGAATTGACTTACATAAGCAATTGACATGAGGAACTTGTCTTTGGTAGGTAAGCTATTCACTTTTTTGCCAGATTCGACACTGAAAAAGTTGATATCGCCATTATGCGATCCAGTAGCTACAAGTTGACCATCTGGACTAAATTTGGCTTTCCAACATTCAACTGGTGCTGCTGTAATCGACTTGATAAGCTCTCCATTCTTTTCCAGATCCCAAATACGAATATTCGAATCGATAGAAGTTGAGACGAGACCTACCAAGAAGAAAGATTAGATCTGATTTCGAGATTCAATATTAAAACTTACGTGAACCATCTTGAGAAACATCAATTGAGATAACACCCATAGCATGACCTTTGAGCGAAAACTTGAGTTCGCCTGAAGCACCATCCCTAATAAATAAAAAACGCGTCAAATTCATTGACTCTTGTTTTGATCTAGCATAGATTACCAGCATTTGATTGTATTATCTTCGGAACCGGTGATAACTAAATTGGTGTTGTTTGACCAAGCAATGTCCCAAATGCCGTCGGCATGAGCTATCGAGGTAATTGTTTAGTGTTTGCTCCAAGATAACTGCAAGAGTATATACCTTCGTCATTGACAATGGTAGGAATATATGTAGTAGGCTATAAAAGCATGTTGACTTTTAATTATGTGTTATTTCATTATATTCTCGAGATTCAAGCTCTTTACCATAATAAAAAAGTATGTTGAACGTGCAAAAACAACCAGTTCCTAAGTAAGTTTGAATGTTTCGCGTTCTGGTGAAGCCTAGTGACTGTTGCTTTTCCTTATAATTCCGCCATTTAAGCGATGATTTAATAAGAGCGTACAACCCTTTTGATTATGATGCGAGGTTTGAATCACCAAAAAAAAAAAAAAAAAAAAAAACGAATCAAGTTTTGGGAACTACCTAATATCATTTATGATTACTTTGAGACGAATTTTGCAAGATAAAAAAATGCCAATTGATAAAAGTATGTCAATAATGATTGTACGTTATTTTAGATATTAAATGGTATACATATTATTCGAGCTAGTTTAATCCGGGATGAAAGATTTGCAGTTTTTGTATATATGATTCAAAGGTAAGCTATTTATATAATTCAAACTATAAAAATACACCTTTAAATAAAACCAACGTTTTGATACTAATGATACTCAATTCAAAGCTTTGAAAAATTAAGGCTAAAGACTATCTTGAAGAAAAGAACTGCTTATTAAAACTTTTGATACAATCTCCGCTAATGGTTTATAATTGGTTTTCGGAGATTACGTGATCGAAAAAAAAAAAAAAAAAAAAAAAAAAAAAAAGAGTTTAATTCTCAGGGCATTTTGAACATGATCTGTGAAAGACAAATGGATACACTGGTATATAACTTTTTAACAAAGTTCATAGATGAATTCATAGCGCATCCAATGATATAGAATCCATCTCGAGTTCATTAATGGGTTTCTAAGTGATATCTGGCTTTTTGGATTTCGGTTGGTTCTATTTTCCCATTCATTAAAGTGTGGACTTCTAATGTTCGTTTGACGTACTGATAAACCACATGGTTAATATGCCATTGAGTCTTGTTAATGGCACGAATTTTTGCTCAGGATAGTTTAGCGCGTCCTGTCAAATAAGAATATATTGGAGTGGTGGACCAAGAAAAGCCCATTATCATATCATTTATATCAAAAGTAAATAACCTGATTCGAGTTAATGGTTTTTCTTCTCTATGGACTAGAGAGACAACAGCCAATAAAATACCCAGCTAAACTGGCTTAGAAATACCCGCGGACTGCCTGAAAAAGGATGCAGACCATTACTTGGATATATATATACGTGAGATACAAGCTGGATGCCCGAATATGGTACTACAAAGCGATTTTATACTTCCCTTTGTTCTTGCCTTTTACAAAAAGTAGGCCGTTTCAACGGACATAAAGAAAACAGATGCGATAGGCATTTTTGATATAACAAGGTGTATATATGTCTTTTTTTTTTTAAATAGGATAATATTTGTTACACGAGTATAGAAAATATTCCTTTGGATCTATACTCATGTAATCAAGAAGAAGTGTACAATGATACATTGTTGATATAATCAGCATCGAATGTAGACTTTTACTTTACTGTACTTTTTCTTAAAAGAGTAATGTAATTATCTTAGGGTTTCTGCGAAGTGCAAGCATATATTATATATTATATAAATTAAAGCAACTAAAATAAATGTATAAAAGATAAGAATATGCATCAAATATCACTCTAGTGCACTCTGGAAAGAGGAAAAAATCGCTGTTTCGAGTCTAGTACGACAAAGAGCCCTGCATTAGTGGTTCTTTTTCTTAGTTATCAGCGTTACTTTATTGTTACTTGAAGTTGGATGCCGTGTCACCTTGGAATTGAAACTCGATAATTCTTTTATAATATAACGATGCACTTGCTTCTTGTTCTTCTCTTTCTTTCTAATAACACTTTATAAAATGGTTTCATTGACTGCATCAAATTCAAATACACGGCAATCTGTTGCAGATCTCACTACAGACACAAGAACAACTACTGGAGATGTTCCTCCATCACTCGTTGGCGCTTCCACAACATTGTTGGATGATTATATCTATGTTTTCGGTGGAAGAGTAGCATCAACTCGACAAATGACCAACCATTTATATATACTGCATTTACCAACACTTTCTTGGGTCCGACATATTGCTCCCCCTGATTCTGCAATACCTCCAGTGCCTCGCTACTTTCACTCTGCTTCCATGTACAAAAATCGTTATATTGTTATATTTGGAGGCATGGGAAACGCATCAGGTAGACGTCCTCGTCAACCAAAGCCTGAAGCTGAAGAAAAGCTCGTTGCCATGGATGATGTGGTCATGTTCGATATAGAGACTATGTCCTGGGTCGAAATCAATGTATCACCTAGTATTTTTACACCTCAGGCGCGGTACGCGCACCTTTCCACTGTCTGGGATTCAGACAAATTGATTGTTATGGGAGGACAAGA
Source organism: Actinomucor elegans (assembly GCA_026027325.1). NCBI lineage: Eukaryota > Fungi > Mucoromycota > Mucoromycetes > Mucorales > Mucoraceae > Actinomucor > Actinomucor elegans. The sequence goes on from JAMSLZ010000019.1 coordinate 247,186, forward strand.
TATAGCAAATCAGCACATTAACGAAATTAATATTTTTGATCTGACAGAATGCGCTTGGATCCACGGCGGTCCTATTAATGGGCCATATGATGCCTACCGTGCAGTCGCCTTTTGCCCAACTGTCAGAGAGAATACTTCATCATGTGGCGGTAAAGGTCTCCCGCCCTTTTGGAAAGCAAATACCGAGCAACTTGAATCAGATCAACCACCCGCCTGTATATATTCTAATTACAACTTTAATGACTTGACACGCGAACTCCAAAGTTTTTATCCCATGAGATCGTCACATACCGTCGATTTTAATGATCACGCGTCCGAAATGTCTGGTTCAATACTGCCTCCAGGCCTTCGATTCCCTACAGGCTATTTGATGGGTCAATATTTTGTGGTGTCTGGTACCTTTATGAACGCAAATCAAAGAGGCTTTCAAATCTGGGCTCTCAACTTGACAAATCTCACCTGGTCTCACGTTGATACTGGCTCTATTTTATCGAACGGATCTTGGAATCGTGGTCTTCTTTCCAAGCAAAAGTATTATGTTTTGGGCCATTCTCAGCGTGATCTCAAAGATGACTATAGTTACCGCCGTATCAATTTTGATCATATCGCCATCGTTGATTTGGAAGCCTATGGCATCTACTCATCACCTGCATCAACCTGTTCACCTGTTGCGCAAGAACTTGGTTTAGCTATGCTGAACGAACCTGGGCTGTCTGACATGAACATATGGACTACGGATCAACAATCCATCCCAGCCAACTCCGTCATCTTGGCTGAACGTTGGCCTGACTTTTCACAGCTTTTACAGGATCATAAAACAGTAGATGCTCGTTCGGAAAACACAACACATACAGAACCTTACAAAAAACAACTCTTGTTTCCCGAAACCTATGCTGTCACCCTAGCCTTTTTGCAATACCTCTATACAGATCATCTGATTACAGCCCAGCAATATCAACCTCATATACTTTCCAAGCTTTTAGTACTGGCAGACATGTACAATTTGGAAAGACTTCGTCAACTTGCTACATTTGCATTACATCAACTACTAACTATTTCCACTGCAAGTATGGTTTATGAAACAGCTACACTTACTTCCCAAACTGCGCTTCAAGTGCGTGCATTAAGAATCATGATGAATGCCAAGCGCCTACTTCTCAATCAACAGCAGCATCAGACTCAGCCCTATCACCACCACATAAAAGACACTCCTTTACCGCCTGCACCACACACTATGGGGTTACTCTCGCCTTCCAATAGCAATATGGCACCGATGCAGCACGATCATCACCATCATCAAGCACCACCTACACCAGATTGGTCTACTTTACCTATATCACCATCCAGTAGCATCACAGTGCCTGGAAGCAGCACTGGATCTTATTATTCTTCTTCTGACGAACCCATGTCTCCCATGTCTTTTCCATCTTCACCAGCAGGAGGTTATTCCAATTTACGTCGTTTAGCTCAGCCTGGTATGTCACCTTCATCCAGCGAAAAAGTACAACAACGCTACATGTATCCTTCCTCTCCTTCTACAGGCTCGTTCAAGGGTAGTATAAAAAAGCCTGCCTATTTTGATAATATGGGGTCTAGATCTCTAGCTACCTTTCAGTAATCATTCCAATTCATAACTAATAAGCATATACCAAAAAAGACCTTCATTTTTTTTTTTACATCTATTTCTTTGTTATATTTACAGTCTGGTACTGTTCTATTGCTATCATCTACCTATTAAAAAAAACTCTCTCCTTTGTTTAGTAACTAAAATTAAAATTGCTACAGTAACCAAGTAGTCGTTCTGAAACCAAACCACTTAATTGCAATGTTGGGATTAAATTACTGTTTTTTTGCTTTCATTGGTTAACCGAGATCAAGATTGAACATTATTATTACAAAACCTCAGTTTCAACTCGTAGACAGGAACAGCGAAGAAGAAAAAATCAGTGTGTCTGGATGGGATTAGCAAATGTAGAAAAAAACTAGTATGGCTTTTACGAAAAACTGTGTGTTTCTAAACGAATCTGCCTTTCATATTAACGTAGTCTGGCCAAAGGAGAACTTATCTATAGCGGTCAAAGTGCCCAAAGCATGAGCACAGCCAACTACCATTTTAGGTGCGATTTATTTTGCGGGCTTGATTAAATGCAAAAAAAAAAAAAAAAAAAAAAAAAAAAAAAAAAAAAAAAATTGCAAGAAAGCCAAAAGACCAAGAACTTTATTGCATAGCTTAAGGTATATTAAACATTATATGGTTGTATGATGTCAAAAGGCTTAGCTAATCTCATATCACTGTACTGTTGGTAAAGTAACTAACTGAATTATATGTAGATTATGTCGTAAAAACCGTTATATTGCTAGTTCAAGAAGATGTAATATTTGACATTAGAACCAACCGATAATTGCATTATGGAAAATGAAATATTCAGTCAATGAATGCAAACGTACATAATGCAATTACTGCCTTACGGTTTTATAGATATTTAAAGGTTTAATAAGTATACACTACATTCCGTTGTTCGAAAAGAACATGCCCATTTCTATCTATCTATTTTATTTCCATTTGTTGTGGATTTAGTAGATGCACTTGTGATTTTAATGGTTTTGTTGAGGGATTTATGGATCATTAGGCCTTTTCGCTGCCAACCAATGAAAATTATATGCGACGACTTGACTTTTGTATAAAAAGAACTACCCCCCCCCCAAAGTGTAAATCATTTATACTTTTTTTTAGTTTTACCTACAGTTATAAACTGTAGTTTATTAAAGAAAACAAGCTTTTATTTTCTATAGATTGGCCGAGAATTACAACACCATTTTTTTGCTTATAATTGTTGATTAAATGCGATCAGATAACCTTTACCAAATTTATATTATGGGTCTGGATTAACTCTTTAATTCTCAGCTGGCCAACGAAATCAACACTACTATGATCCCTTCTGTAATGATTTAGGCTTGTCGGGGATTATTAATATAGTAAGGTATCACTTAAGAAGATTAACTATAATAATTTACTTGATAAAACTCTGTTCTTTATTCTAATGAAAAATTGTAAGCTATTTATATTTGATATTAGTTCTAAAAATAAGTGATGGATCTTTCTAGTTCTTTTCAGTTTGATTACATTTCTTGAAGAACCTAGAAAGATATCCAACTATCGAGAACTTTCTCGTATGATCTTAGTAATGGTAACAAATCTGATTGGCTAGTCAGATTTATATCATTACATCTTCTGTTACTTGGTTATTATGAATAGCGATTTTTCTATAATGCATTGATTTTTTTTAAAAAAAAGAGTCAATTATATACCTCAAATAATTCTTATTTCTCAACTTTTTTTTAGCTCTATGACTATAGGTTTCCTGTCTATTTTATATATGGCCCTTCAAGCAGAGATGTAGCACCTTTTTATTACAGAAATATTTAATCTCAGACTAAAATTGCAGGAACAAGCCACCAAATTCGAGGTGCACCTTTGCAAAAAAAAAACAACTTGAAAGTGTCATTTGAACTCTCATTAGACACAACATGTCGTCTAACGAAAGCATCGAGAACAACAAAAAGAACAAATCTAAAGGTAACCGAAGCACCTTCCGAATATTTTCCAAGAAAAAAAAAAAGCTTAAATCACGAGTATAGTGAAACAAAAACAGGTTGCTTGTATTCCACGAGAAGAATGGCCCTTTGAAGAAGTTTTGGGAGATGAGTATGAACGAGAACTAGAAACGATTGATGTATATACTGTTCAAGTTGAACCAAAGCAGACCAACAACCTACTAAAGTAAGCGTCCACTTGAAATCTTTTCAATATAAAATAATAATAATTGACATATCATACTTTAGATTCGCTCAAAAGCATTTACCGCCTTTAGAAGGATTAGAACACTGTAAAAAGATTAGACGTACGCCCACTGAATCAGGTAAAGCTTCGTTCTTTATGGCGCAATATAAATAACTTACAATAAAGCCCATAGGCTTTGATTTGGAAGTTATAGTGTGCTTGAAGGATCAACTAAGCATTGTGGAACTTGAAGAACTATTAATGAAGCATGAATTTGTACAAAACCCAATTCATATTGTGCCTGTTTGCCGCTACGCGCCGTTAAATCGACAGCAATACGAAGCTTGGAAGCACGTATGGCCTCTTTCTTATCGAGAAGATACTCGCCTTGATCCCAAGTTTACTACAGATGATATTGGAATAATCCATAGTCATATGCATGATCTGCTATCAAACAAGACGGTTGTATGCCGCATCGTTGAGCCGACATCAAATCAAATCATTGCCGAAGCAAGTGATGCTCGACAAGAACATCCGCTTCATCACGCTGCCATGAAAGCCATTGATGCAGTAGCACAGAAGGAAGGCAAGCGAATGAAAAGGACAGCAAGCCAGATGACCAACGGATCTTATCTATGTACCGGATATGATATATATATTACCCACGAACCATGTGCTATGTAGGCTAAAAAAAAAAAAAAAAAAAGTTACTCAAACACAAATGCAATTTACTAATAATTATGAAGGTGTGCTATGGCGCTTGTTCATTCTAGAGTATCGCGTGTATTTTACAGTATACCCTCAAAAACAGGTTCATTAGGAACAAATTATAAAATACACACTCACCCTAGTCTGAATCATCATTATCGAGTATTCAAGAACGTATTAAACACTATTGAATTCAACTTGGGTCCTTTACATGATCAAGAGCTATAATAGTAATAATAATAATAATAATAATAATAATAATAAAGCGGTGGCTGTAGCTCTACAGTACAATCTCCGTTGAAAAAAAAAAATTACTCTTAAAATTCGGGTTGGGGAAGAACAACAAGAGGTAGTTCTATTATATGATCCTACTGTCCAAGTGTTTACCGAGAATATCAGTCTTGATCAAGCCGCATCATGCGCGCCTTTTCTCTGCTACTTCCAGTATTCAAGACAAAGTTGATTGTTACATTTCGACACTGACCGATGTCTATTCCAACTTGGCCATTGAGGAATGGCTATTACGTGAAACGAAGCCAGACCGTCATATTCTGTTCTTGTGGAGAAACAAGCCATGTGTGGTTGTAGGTCGAAACCAAAACCCTTTTCAGGAATGTAACTTGCGTTTCATGAAAGAGAAAAATATCCCACTCGTCCGCAGAAGATCTGGTGGTGGTGCAGTCTATCATGTAAGACAAATTTACCCAATCAGCCAACAGTTTTAACCCATACAGGTTAAATAGGATATGGGTAACTCCATTTACACTATATTTATGCCACGTGAAGCGTTCTCGAGAAAGACGAATGCTGAGCTAGTAGCAAGGTCTTTGAATCAATTGGATATAGCTGCTACTGTAAACGAAAGACATGATATTGTCGTAGATAATCACAAGGTATCGGGCAGTGCATACAAGATTACCAGTGCCAGGGCTTATCATCATGGTACTATGTTGATTGACGCAGAAACAGAAACATTAAAAGCCTGCTTGTCCAAAAAGAGAATGAATAATGTAGGTATCTGCATCAATGATTCAACACAATGAATACTAATATATATATATATAAATAGCATGGTATTGTATCTAAAGGTGTTGAATCTGTTCCTTCGCCTGTAACAAACCTAAGAGACTATTCTTTTACTATTGACCATCAACAGTTCTGTGAGTCTGTATTAGCCGAGTTTGTACTCGCATACAATGACGGAGTTCCTGTAAAGGTAACGTAACGATACACTTATGCGCACATGATGAAAAATTGAGCCATTTTTTTTTTATTACAAGCCAATTCTATTCGACACGAACAGTGTCCTACCTAATAAAGTAAAAGAAACGAGACAAGAGCTCTTGACTTGGGATTGGCTTTACGGACAAACTCCAGAGTTTACCAATACTGTAGAAACAGACTTCAAGTGGGGCCATGTGGTAATATATCTTTTATGGTTTTGGTGTTCCTTTTTTTTTTTCTAAATTACAGCTTGTAGAGAGCATACATCCAAGCAAGACATGGCAAGATCATCAAAGCAGAGATCACAACAAATAATCATTTGGTACATGAACCTACTATCACAGCTGCCATCTCAGTTGCCTTGGAAGGTAAGAAGAAAAAACTGTCCAATCATACTTATGAAAAACTAACAAGTCAAACAGGCCTACCTTACACTTTCAATGCAGTGGATCAAGCCATAGAAAAGATAAATTTAGAGGTACCAGGACTTATTAACTCTGAAAACGGTCATATAGCAAAGGACATTCGCAACTGGTTACAAGAGAGATTATAGATCACTTGATATTATACACTTCAATAATAAAAAAGCGCTTTTTCGCTTGGTGACGTCTCACGTCTATTTTGACAATCACTTGTCTGATCAAGTCCTATAAAAGAAGGTGAACTGCTCTTGTTCTTCTTCTTTATAACAAATTCAAATTAAAAAATCAAATCGATATGGGTGCTCAATACAGTAGTGATATCAAACATGTCTATACCAACGTTAATGGTACTAGTGTCTCTATTCCTTATATCCGTCTTTCCAATGGCCAATGGATCCCGCTCCAGCAATATCAAAGCTGGTTCCATCCTCAGTACAATCAAAGGACTGTAATAGGTGGCAATTACATGCAACAAAACCTGGCCAACCCTCCTGTAGCAAACAGAAGCTTATATCCAAATGCCAATCAGTGAGTATAACTTGTTACAACACCTGAATTAAAGTACTAATAAACTCTTTGAATAGATGTGATTATTTTGTACCAAATCAAACCTACTATAATTTCCATTAACAAATGCTTCTTTTATGCCTTTTTATTATTATTATTATTATTATTATTTTATTTTACAGTCCTTTTCATTGTATATTTCCAACACACGTACTATATAGTTTTCCTTCTTTTTAACTTAATGTAATCAGCCAACCCGTATTTTTTTTTCTATATATAAGCATTTGAAATAAACCATCCTTTTATTATGCTAAAACAAATCGTTGTAACGTATGATGTACCTTAAGAAAAAAGGAGCAGCCCGCCATAATAAGCTTTTGAGCTTATTTTCGACGAACTGAAGATATAACATGGAACAATGAGAAGCTTTTCTAAAGAAAATGTGCCCTGCATCAAAACAGCGATCAAATGAGTTAGATAATATGGGACAACTAACAAATCAAGATCCAGAAAAAGAAGAAGAAAAGAACGTTATACTGCATAACCGGAACCATTTTTGGTGACAAACAGGTCTCTTGATACCCTCTATTTCTATGTTACAGTGTACCCAAGAATTTGAAGTCGGACCCTTCTACTTATTCACACTGGTTGTCCAGTGCTTCTAATTCTGCGGAATATAATAGTTCATTAAAACGAACTTGATTTATATATAAGGTGATTGTTCTTCTTTTCATTGAATATCTAGTATTGATATTGTATTGTATCTATAGCAGTCTGTATTCAGTTTAACATTACTTTGATTTTTTTTTTTTCTTTGTTGCATCATGGGCGGACCTGAAAATACACTCAGTAGCGGTTTATACATATAAATGGCGGACATGTAATGAAGATACATAATATCGTTTACTTGACAAAAAAAAAAACCTCTCTCTCTCTCCCTCTCTCTCTTCATTCAAACACTATACAAAGCTAATCATAATAAACTTTGGGGACCTAGGAAAAGAATTAGAATAGTACATGTTTGCTCTATAGGCATTTTTTTTTATTATTATTCATGATTATATCCCAATCAAAAAAGTACTATATAACTCCGATTTTATCGTAATTTTTTAGCAGCTCCTTGGGCCATATTTTCCTTGTTACTTTTGTTATCAACATATATATCATTAGAAAGAGAATTTAGTGATATATAAGTTTGGTTAGAACTATCAAGCATGATTTTATGTTTCTCGCCTTCTACGTTGGTGTTATTGTGTTTTTTTTTAGTTGTCACTATGACTTAAAAAGCAATTCGGCTTAAAACAATTATTATGGCGCACTCGTTCAACACGAGATCTCTCGGCTGATCTCGGTCAATTGTCGCATCTGATCAGCATTCCATGTTCAGAATGAGTTGTTCCATTTAATTCACCTTTAGATCTAGTCTAATCTCTTTCATACATTTAAAGATCTGTTCCCATGTATTCATATATAATCTATTGGACTTGAAAGGCTACTTTTTTTTTTCTCTCGATTCTAATCAAATGTTTCAAATTTTCGATAATCCTAGACAAAAAAAAACCTATATTTTGCATTAGAACATCTTGTAATAATCATTTTTACAAGCCAGCTTTCGATCGCAGACTTTCAGGTGCAATCCACTTATAGTATCTTGAATATTCTCGCCTCATTTCATTCTTGGCATAAATCACTCTTTAAGTACAAATAATCACAAGGACAGGGTCCTGCTACCACTGCTTGCAAAAAAAAAAAAAAAAGAAAAAGATAAGATTATTGATAGACGTTCCTCGTGTCAATCAAAGTGATTATCAGTACATCCAAACTGTATCGTCAGTTTTTTTTTCTTTCCAACTGATTTATACAAGATAGAACAAGTACAAGTTAGGGAAGTGTTTGATTTGATATTAATAGACGCACCATAAGAGAGGTAGACATATCACAACACACTAAGCTTTTTATTTCCTGATTGAGCCGTAACCTTTTGGTCTATTACTTTTTACTTGAAACAACATAGAATCTTTTGCTTAAATAAATATCACGTTTTTTTTCATGATAAAAGGTGATGATTATAACAGAAAGTCATCTGATATATGTCCCCTTGAAGTCATTAAGCCATTTTCACGTTCAAACATTAAAAAAAATCAGCTTCTTCTTTGCCCTGAAAATTTAAAACGCAGCGATGCAGTATTAAATAAACCTCGATAACCGTTCTGTTTTGGGTTTGTTTTCTTTTGCTTCCTTTTTATACTACATCTTTGTTTTGACATGGCACCTATTACTACTACTTTCGACCCTAAAGAGGTCACCGTTGTTTTTGTACTCGGTAGGTGGCGTTGGATCGAGAAAAATAAAACCATTAAACCATTTATTTGATAGGTGGTCCCGGTGCAGGAAAGGGCACTCAGTGCGAAAATATTAAACGTGATTATGACTTTGTTCATCTCTCTGGTAAATTTCGTTTAACTATATAGCCTTATCGTCAAAACTCACATCCTGTCTCTCTTTCTCTATCCAGCTGGAGATCTTTTACGTGAAGAACAAAAACGTGAAGGCTCCAAGTATGGTGAACTTATTCAAACCTATATTCGTGATGGATTAATTGTACCTATGGAAGTGACGATTGCTTTACTCGAGAACGCTATGAAAGAGACTATTGTAAATGACGGCAAGACGCGATTCTTGATTGACGGTTTCCCTCGCAAGATGGATCAAGCCAACAAGTTTGAGGAAACTGTGGTTGAATCAAAATTTGTCTTGTACTTTAGTTGTACAGAGGAAACTCTTTTGGATCGTTTGCTTAAGCGTGGAGAAACTTCTGGTAGAGTGGATGATAATATCGAATCGATTAAAAAGAGATTTCAAGTGTTTAAGGAAACAAGTTTTCCTGTGATTGAAGCTTTTGAAAAGAAGAATAAAGTTCGTCAGGTACGACCTAAAGAGAACGATCTGATTCGCCTTTACTCACTTTTTATTTTCATACTAGATCAACTCTGAACAATCGATAGAAGCTGTTTATAGTGAAGTCAAGCAGGCTTTTGATGAATTACTTTAAACCGTTAGAATAAAAAATACCTTACTTTTGTTATCCATTTCATCAAAGGGAGTTTCAATGTTTTGTGACCGGTTAACCCTTATCTTGATTGATAAAAGGACAAGCTTAACGAAAAAATTTTCACTTTAGCTCCTTCTTTGTCTTGGTAAGTTTTTGTTTCATCGCTAAAAGTATAAGAAAAGACGCGTAAAAGGGAACTTTGAAGGATGAATTGCCGTTGTCTTTAACAACTAGAAGAGAGAATCAATGATTCAAACACATCTGATTTGCTAACTGATAAAAACCTTTTTTGTACTTTCTTATACTTTTGGGATTACTTTTGTTTCCTAATAAGATATACTAATAATGCTATTTCATTTTATAGGCTTGCCTAATAGCTAGTTTTCATTTATATTATTTTAAATAAATAAAAAACGCGAGATTACTTCCTAACAAAGAATTTGCTCTATTGAGACTTTTTTTTTTCCTCCTCTAGTGGGGTTTGCCTTTATATATATATATATATATATTTTGTCATATATACGATATATTTTACTTTTGATGGTTTAGCGATCTGCGAGCTTATTCAAAGAAGGTTACTCAACAGTCATCTTGCTTGACGTAATAAAGTCACACATAAACGACTTTTATGGCTACTGTGTGTACCTTACGATCGCTGGTATATAAATCTGTACTTCTCACTTCTTTCTTCGTTTTGTTTCTCGTTTATATTATAACAAATACCTATGAAGCGCTCAAGCAGTAATCCAAACCCCTCATTGACCAAGCGAAGGTCGTTTCGTGGATGGCTAAAGAGAGTTACTCTTCCTAGCAGTCGAAAGGTCGCGCCAGACATGCCTAAAGGTACAAAAAAAAAAAAAAAAAAAAAAAAAGATCCTATCAAGTTAAAAGAATATACTTATCTGTTTGAATTGTAGATGGTGTATTTGGTGCTCCTCTTGTCATGTCAATCAAGTATGCAAAGAATACATTAGGTTATATTGATGATGATGGTATAAAGCATGAAAAAGCAGGTGCTATACCCATTGTCGTAGCAAAGTGCGGTTCATACTTGAAGAAAGAAGGTGAGCAAACTAATAAAAAAAAACCAATGGTATATATTAACCCGTTAAGGATAGCAATGGAAACAGAAGGCATCTTTCGTATTTCTGGCAGCATAAAACGAATCAAAGCTTTGGAGATCCAATTTGACCAAAGTTCCACTGGTTACGGAACACATTTTAATTGGGAAGGTTACACTGTCCATGACGCCGCAAGTCTATTACGAAGATATTTGAACGCATTGCCTGAACCAGTGATTCCATTCGATTACTATCAAAAGTTCCGTGATGTAATGAGTAAGTGCACTAATGTCTCTAGCTGTCTATTTGGACTAACAATTCCGTAGATAGCAAGACATACGATGATACAGAACATAGAATAGAAGCATTTCAAAAACTGATCCAAAGTCTGCCTGCTCCTCATCAACACCTTCTGCTTTATCTTCTGGATACACTTAGCTTATTTGCCACTGCTGCTTCAGAAACAAAAATGGATATATCTAATTTGGCAGCAGTATTCTGTCCTGGTATTCTTCGTCATCCAGATCACAACACGCCAATTCAGTACAAGATCTCGCAGTGCGTCATCGAGTTTCTGATCGAATTCCAGTCTTTGTTCACTATGCAATTGCTGGCTCCATCCAAGCCAAAACAGTCTTCTATTGCTAGCAATGATGGAAAAGTACCACCAGTTCCTTTACTTTTGCCTTCTTCTTACCCAAAGTTGCATGTTGTAAACCCATCTGCCCCTTCTATCGTATCAAGTCCTAACGGATCGTTCATTGAATCACCGAGTGACATAACTCCACAGCCAAAACAAAGAAGCATTTCTCTTCATCGTGGCATTTCATCGCCTAGTACCACCACAATAAATCAACAAGAGTCATTCATGCATAGAATTTCAAAAGTAACCGCTCCATACTATCATCGCTCGCTTCAAACCATACAAACGATTCAGCCATGGCTAGGTACATATACTATATTAAATTTCATTTCAATATTACGAATGATTAACCTATTTTTTTTTTTATAGCTAAGCCTGCAGCACTTTTGATTTGCGTCTCTATTTTCTTGGTCACGTTGGCTGTGATGATATATGAGGCTTATTTAGCTTTGACCTTGTATAGCTTTGAGCCCTTCCTATTCTTTATTGGTTTGTTCTCTTATTGGGCACTTTTGTACAAGGGTCTTCCATCCACCTCGTCTTCTTCATCTCCTTTACAAAATACCACTCAGATACCACTTAATGCAGATGAAGTAGTAGCCGTACCCAACCAAGAAGGAGAAGGAGGAGAAGAAGAAGAAGAAGAAGATTTCAGTTATCTTGAAACAAATATGGATGTTGACACAGAAGAGGCCATGATGAAAGACGAACATATTATGTCAGAATGGCGTGATTTACTTACAAGAGCTTGGAAAACATCTCAAGAATCATCTGTTGCAGAAGATATGTCTTCTGTCATGAGCAAATCTAGTCGATTTAATGAAGAAGACTACGCTCCATCGACAAGTGTCGGCAGTAGCGATGACGATGACGATGATGACGAAGAAGAGGAGCTTGGTTTCGATCCAAATACACTGGAAATGTATTTATCTCAATATGATCAAATCAAAAAAGATGCGCAATTAGCCAAGAAACTGCAAATCCAAGAACAGAAGGCAAGAGATGAAAACAATCCTTTCGTAATTGAAGATATGGCAGTTGGCAAATCTCATCCGCAAGATCAAAATACCAATCCCAAGGCGTCCAACGATGCTGACAAAGAGGGCTGGAAGATCAGTGTATTTCCTCGTCAAGTCTAATTTGCCACTTACTATATATCTATATATTACTGTTATGTATATATGATTAAAATTTATGTATTATGAATGTATCTTGGATTATTTTCTGTACGCGTTTCATCGAATCATATCATGATGACCTACGTCTGTATTTGAATGATAGCATGTAACCCTTGTCTTACGAATTATTGTGCCTTACATTTGTTTGTTTAGATGGACTATTAGACTATATAATCAGGTCAAATCCGATTTAGGAAAGGTTAACATGAAAATACGCTATAATAAGCTTTTTTCCGCAATCCAGTATTGCCATTTGACTTGACTATTGCATACTGAGATAAAAAAAAAAATTGTTTTTGTCATATATAGTAACCAATTCTCTACTGTACGTCATACACAAGTAAAATGCGAATACAATAATGAAACGAAGCGTTTAAGCATTACTTGATACAGTAGCTCATTCTAAATATGAAACACTCATTTAATGTGACATTAGACCGAGATCGGTCAAGAGATCTATAAACGATTAGGCACGAGCATAGAAAATGCTATATACAATTTATTGCTCTTTATTAACTTAAAATAAAATGCATTCTTTGCAATTCAAATAGTTAAAGATTTTGGTAGATGCAGTGGCTCATCTAAACACAGGCTGGTAACCAGATGTGACCATTACACAGAATTGATCGAAAAATGAACATGATCACCTAAATCATCTAGCAAAAATGGCAGACATATCTCATACCCTATACAACATTAAATTATGCTCCATTAAACATGATATAAAAGTCAATGGTAAAAATAAAAAATAAAACTTGCTCCAATCCTCATTAGCCAATGATCATCGAGAGAGCCACACTCTTATAATAATAGTAACATACCTTTTGAAGAATCTGCATTAAAGGTTCTTTGAAGCATTGTTTATAAAGGCATCTTTTAATTACTTCAGATCAGCCTACATGGTGATGCTTTATTCAGCTGCTTGAAAACTAATGTACCCCCCCAACTACTAGATTAGTCTCTCACAACCCACTTATTAAAAGCTTAGAAAGCCATGGCAGCCGCGCTTTCAAGCACCCCTTTTTGATACACTTCTTTTATATTTATTGTTGTGGATAATCATTAGTAGAATCATTTCCTTTTTTGCATCTCTTAATATATATTCTTGACAGCAGTCCATGTGCAAAAAAAAAAAAAAAAAAAAAAAAAAAAAAGGATAGTATACCATGATATACAATGAACAACTGACTGTTGACCCAGCATCCTATTTTAATCATACTGTACTTGAACAATTGTTTTAATAGGCTCAATTGACTATTCTAAAAAAAACACACTAGACATTAAACTGAAATTAGTTGAAAGTTCTGCTAATTTTTAAGATAGAATGCTTTGCTACTGTGAATGGATATAACCAATGGATAAATGAAACTGACGGAAAAGCCTTTATAATGGTTACCCAAAAAAGGGCAGTGCGCTTTGACTAAAAAAGCAACTTGCTAAAACAATCACCTACTGTGAAGCGGATTTTTTTTTTTTTTTTTTGGTATATTTGATTAAATTATCTGTGTAGTGGTGCGTTTTCATGCAAGTTACTTTATTGGCTACCGGTAAATGAAAAAAAAGAAGAAGAATCATAGTAATAATAATCATAGTAAAAGTTTTAGTTGGCGGGTGGCAATTTTGTACTGGTGTAAAGGTTTTACAATAAAACATTCTTGGTAGATATATAATCTATTAATAAGGTTGGTAAGAGCTTTGATATTATATTGACTGAAAAAAAAAAAATTACTTGATATCAATATTTGAGGGTTTGTTTCATTGCAGTTGATTCTAAAGTCTTGCTAATGATTTTTTTTCTGGCTATAAACTGATATAAACAGTAAGGAACATAAATTAATTATAACTTGACGGATGAGCAATAACATGCCTAAAAAAACGCCAAGGTCTAGATGACTTATGAAGCTATATTTTGGACGTGCGTTCCATACTAGCTCAGTTTCTGGGCCATTGTGATCTACGCCTATTTGATCAATTCATGTAAGAAGGCGATCCAAATTTCTATTTTTACACACACACACACAATTGCAGGATGTCTCTTTAGTAACTGAACTAGTTCAAACTCGTACAAGTAGATATGATGCTCCATGGTTCGAGTAGTTACATTAATCCCCTAATGAATAAATGATATAAATATTCGAATAAATTATTAAATAATAGTGTATTAAATCATGTAAGCACATTTGGATTCAGATCGGATGGAATTAGATTAAAACAAAAAAAAGGGAATAGGAGAGTTTGTGATTCAAAAATTAACATGGCCTTACACAATGGTTTGACACATTGGTTTGACGGCAGTTCATTGCAATAACCTGTCCTTATATCATCAATTAGACACCTCGTATTGTTCATCTTTCTATGAATACCATGCCTACACGCTCAAAACAAAATCGCAAAGATCAGAACTATGTTTCTGGTTGAGATTATCCTCCTTCTCTTTAATTGAATAATAGCCTATAATAATTTGATAGGATGAACTGTATATTAAGCTCGACTTTGATCATCAGCCTAAGTAAGGAGTGCGCGCACCAAAAACGAAACATGGTGCACATTTTAGGAGCCTTTTGTTTAACGTAGCAAACCTAGCCGCACGCATGTGTACTAGGAGATCTTGAACTAGATAAATAAGATAGGGGGTTCCCCGCTAGTAACTTTTATATGCAAATAGGAAGGTTTTGCATTGCGGTGAATAGCCTAGTTTTTTTTTGTATGATTCCACTCCGGGGCCTAGACATTGACTTGTCTACTTGTCACTAGAAAAGTGCAAGTGACTATGTAGCCAAAAGCAATAAAAAGCGATGTGAACTTGTTTGATACTAAACCATACCTGGGAGTATTCATAGTTCATTGGCTCAATATACTAATGCTGAAAAGGATCAAATTAAATGGATGAATAGGTACCGAAAAGAATTATAAAAGGTCACTGATTTTCTTTGGTTCCAAGCTTTTGTTTCCTCTCTCTTTTTATCATTAACACTTTATCTAATCATGAAATCTCAAACGCTTCTCTTGTTACTTGTCCTTTTAGCCATCTTAACTCGCGATGTCTATTGTGCAAAGAGTGGTAAGTAATACACATACGTGTCGGATGTCTATTGTTAATAGCCTTGTCAGAAAATGAAAATGAACCAGATGAGAATGAACCCGATGAGAACGAGCCTGATGAGGATGAAGGAAGACACGGTAGTAAGCACGCTCATGCCACTGCATCTGCTGCTGCTACTACAACAGCTGCTGCTGTTGACGCTGCTACTCCAGCTGTTGACGCTTCCTCTATTTGGAACTCGAATGCTGTCTCGCCCATTTCTGCAGTTGCAGCTATCACTTCTGCTTCCGCACCTACTGCCTCTGCCTCCGACGTTGCTGCTGACATCTCTAGTGCTATAGCATCTGGAGCTTCTTCAGCTATTTCTCAGGCATCTGCTGTCCAATCTTCTGTTATGGGCGCTGCCTCTTCCTGGGCCACTAGCGGTAAGTCTGTAGAGTAAATACTTGAAATGTAAACACTAAAATGATATATAGCTGGCAGCTTCCCCAGTGCTTCATTTGGCGCATCTTCTAAGCTTGCTGCTCCCTCTGTCTCTGCTGCTCGACCCTATCCTGGTCCTAGTGTCATCAGCGAATCGAACCGTATTGAAGTGTCTGTTGCTTTTGCAGCTGTTGGTATCTTGGCTTTCTTATTGACTTTGGCCTAACAAACCAACGACTATTAGAGTCAACCACAAGACAAAAAAGGGTATCATGTTGGTACACCTTTTAGCCTTATAGTTTTACAGCTTCATACATTAATACGTTCTTTTTTAAGTAATTATAATAATAAACTTATGGGCAAATAGCCTCTATTTGAAATGACATGCCTATGTAATTAACCAATGAAGATATAAATGCTGACCAAGTTTTGATAATCGTACAGCAGTTTAAAAAAAAAAGAAGCTGCTTTCGTTCTTGTCTGTACATTCCCCTTAACGAAAAAAAAAGCAGTTGTGTCTCCTCTCTTCTATAAATCACTTTCCCCTACATCGTCAAAATACAAAACACCTTTTCTCTTTACCACTATTCTTTTTTTCTTTTTTCTTCCTTGTAAAACTCGTCTTATAAAATATACTAATAATACTATCTTAATATCATAATGAAGTTTGTTACTATGGCCAGTCTCGTCTTCACAGCTGTAATTAGCGTTACTACAGCTCAAATCACTGCTCCCACTCGAAATTACAACGTTACAAGCCCAGTAAGTAATGGTCCTTATGTTGTAGGTCAAATCCTACCATGTACCTATCGTCTTTTCGCTGATGTCGATAGTTCAGGTAAAAATAAAAAATAAAAAATAAAAAAAATCTAATGTTGTACAACGCTGTTAACAAGTAAAAATGCAGCCCTGAATCTTCAGATTGATTTAGAGGCTACAACTGTAGGTACAAACACAACAACTATTGCGATCGCCGTTACAGCTGATGTCTCCAAGACAGATGCATTTGTGAAACGTGAAGGAAACCTGACCTATTTTGAACACTCGATCAATTTCAATATACCAAACACTGTCAAGCCTGGCAATTACCATGTCGTGTTTTTCGATAAATCCACAAACACCAAGTTACCTATTCCTATTGAAATCCGTCCTGCCGCTGTTCCTACTTCAACAGGTATCAAGACGTTGAGTACTGGTACTCCTGGACATTCTCAATCGCCAGGTTCTATTTTTGCTCAAGGCGGTGCTGCTGCTTCCGTTCCATTGATTAGTAAGCCCATAGTTGCTTTGGTCGTAGTAGCTGTTGTTGCCTTTTTATTGTAATAAGCTTACGTTTTCAACTAAATAAGTCCTCCTCCTCTTCCTCCTTCTCTTTCGTTCGTTTCGTGATATATTACCCAATAAAGCGTCTACTTGATAATAATAATAAACATAAAAAAAAGGAGGGGTTGCTTATGCAGCAACACTATTGTATTGGCCTACTTGATTGAGTCACAATTAACTAATGTAATAGCGCAATCATTGAATCAGAATAGATTCTGGGACTTGTTAGATGCAGTACCTTGATTTAAACATGAATTAATCTTTAAATGTAACAGCGGATCGAGATCAAAAGATCGCACACTTTTGAGAAAAGCGCGCAGGTCAGTTTCAGAACTCTGATTATCTTTAAAAAAAATTGAAATCGTACAATACAAGACAATAAGAGCAAATTGATAACTTTGATAATGAAGATGTTTTATACAATTTTTTTTTTTTTTGATGTATACACTTTAGAGTAGGCTAAAAAGTAAGATTGGACTCTAGACAAGTAAGCTCTTCAGCAATTGGAACTGCCTGAATCTTTTTTTATGAACTGATCCAACTATGCAAATTCACTCCTTGGGAAATAAGTATTATAAACTATATATTTCCTTGAAATCCAAATTTGTACATACAATAATTTTATAGACTCGATGATTTTTGCAAGCACTTGATTGGTGGGCCTCTTATTCAATATCCGCTGTTCAATAAAATTAGTAGCTCAAGTATCAGCGCAGCTAAATCAATGCTTAGAAAACAAAACATGAATAAGTTAGTACAAACCAGAAGTGTATATATTACAAAAGGACTATATAGAAGCTGTATAGATATATAATTGTGTATAAACGCGTAATTATTCGCAACAATAAGCCATAGTACTCGGGGTTTTCTGTTCAGTTAACCTGGAATATCATTCTACTGATAGGCCTAATCAACTGTAGCTCTATCCAAGCGCAACAATTACTTCAGCAAATCAAACAGCTATTTTAAACTTTTCCTTTATTGTTACAGGTAATACCTTCGAATTTTCTCACCAGAGAGGGGTGGGGTGCGCCAAGCCTTCGAAGCATAAAAACAAACAAGGAAATCTATTTTTCTCTTTATTCCCTTCTTTTTTTCTTACTGTAACATATTAAACTCAAATGACACACTCTACAGATGACCAATTCAACGTCCAATGGGACGTACTTCAAGGCCCAGACACTGCGACTGCATTACTTGACCCTTTAAGTGATCTCAACAACAACAACAATAATAGTGAGCCTGCCGTATTGAATCCACAAAGCGTAAACTATCTGTACATAAACCCCGAGGGTTGAACGCTAACTCTCTATGCTTAGTATATCTCTGAATCTTCTCATATCGATATTGATATTTCAGAAGATAAACATGTTGGCTATAATGCTAGTTTAAGCAGCAGTAGCAGTAGCAGTAGCAGCAGGAGCAGTCTACAGCAGCAATCACACCAAACGACACTGGACAAGCAAATACAAATCAAAGACCCGAGAAAAGAAACTGAGCAACAAAGTACATTCATATCCTATCTAGTCCAATCCAATGTACGTTGTTTGCCTTGGCCTGATTTGTATGGTATTTAACAAATTGTAATAGAAAGCACACGTACGCAGAAGATTTCAAGACTTTGTCTGGCTACATAATGTACTATACAACCACTTTCCTGCGTGCTTTGTTCCTCCATTACCAGATAAACATCGTTTAGGTAAGATTATAAAAGATTTTTTTTTTTTTTTTGTGTGTGTGAGCGTGTGTGTATTAGTAACACCTTTGCATAGAATATGTAAAGGGTGATCGTTTTAGTGCAGATTTTATAGAAAAAAGAAGAATAAGCTTGGAGAGGTTTGTTCAACGTATAGCAAGACATCCAATACTTGGACGCGCCGACTTTTTTATTATGTTTCTGGAGTCCTCAGAGTTTGTAAAGTATATCTATACTCTATGCCATATATATATGTGTATCTATACTCATCCAATTGACATATAGAATGATGCTTCGGCAAGGGCTTTACGTGAAGGCCAAGAAACTGTCATTGACACCATTGGCGATTCACTATTGAACGCGTTTTCCAAGATTCGTAAACCCGACCCTCGCTTTGTCGAAATGAAAGAACGCAACGAACGTATGGAAGAAAATTTGGACATGTTACAAAAGACGTTGTTGAGGACCAACAAACGTACTGAAGACCTTTGTCGCGACTACGAAGAGTTTACATCCAGCGTACGTGGATTATCCGACATGGAGTCATCTTTTAAGCAACCTTTGGATCATTTTGCAGAAGGCTTGGAACGCTATTCAAGCAATATGAAACAGATGACAATAGAGGACAGTAAATGGCAGATTGAAGTGTACGATTATATGGCATATTACCATGCTGTCAAGGATGTATTGAAACTGAGAGATCAAAAACAATTGGACTTTGAAGAACTATCAGATTACCTACAATCCACTATTCAAGACAGAGAAAAGACAATACGCGATAAACGAGGCGATGGTGTTGCGAGTTTCATCACTGGGAAGCTAAATGAAGTGCGAGGCGCTGATACAGACAAGATCAAACGAGAAAAAGTACTACGATTGGATGAACGCGTACGAGAACTGCAAGAAGCCATAGACCAAACGCATGAAGTATCAACTGCGTTCTCGGACCAAGTGAAAAAAGAAGATGCTTTCTTTAATCGAAACAAATCGATTGAAATGTTTGATGTGCTTAAAACTTATACAGATGCAAAAGTTCATTTCTATCAAGATGTAAGTCCATAGTAATGTAAAAAAAAAAAAAAAAAATGTGTATATTGACCAAGGTTTTAGAGTGTTAATGTGTGGAGACAAGTGGTTCAGTCACTTGAAAACAGTGACAGTGATCCGAGTGTTATTTAATGTAATATATTACTAGTTAACATATATAAATACCTACTACTACTACTACTACTACTACTACTACTACTACTACTACAACAACATATTGTTCTTGAGTTGAGATAATTGAACTGCAATTTGGCCACCAATCTTAGCATTATTCTTGACAAGCGCAATATCTAACAAAACCATTATTATACATTATTAGTTTCCAAATAAACTATATACTTACTGGCAGCAAGTGATTCTCCACGAGTGAGCTCAGCAATACGTTTCAATAAAAAGGGTGTTTCTTCTTTACCAACAACATGGTTTGATCGTGCTTCAAAGATAGCAGTGTCAATAGCGTTTTGAATGGTTTCAGCATCAGCTGCTGATTCACTAGGAATAGGTACAGCAAAAACCATGCCACTGTCTAAACCCAACTCATGATTGGCCACTAGTGTAAACAGCTCACTAAGATAAATTCAATATTCAACATTATTGTGTACTTACTGATAGATTTAGCTGCATCTATATAATTCTCAACATGATATGGACTCTACATAGAGTAATTAATGTTGATAAAAGCAAAGGTGTTGATCTTACTTACATTGAATCCACTATCTGGAGTATAAAATGCAGGAAATCTTTTGGTTTTGCCAAAAGTAGTGACAGTAACACCCTGAGTCTCAAGCACTTCCAAAGTCTTTGGTATATCCAAAATACTCTTGACCCCAGCACAAATAACAGTTACAGGCGTCCTTCCCAACTCGGTTAAATCAGCACTGATATCGAAAGCTATAGAACTTTGGTTTAATAAACGACACTAATGATCGTTTGTTCAGCTTACACTGTTCAGCTCCTCTATGTACACCTCCAATACCACCAGTAACGAAAATAGGGATACCAGCAGCTCTAGCTAAGATCATGGTACTAGCTACAGTAGTTGCGCCTACTTTTTTCTATATCAAAAAAAAAAAAAACTCTTGTTTAATACCACCATCATACTAAAATTTACGATGCATGTATTTACTTGAGCAAGTACCACGGGCAAATCACGCCTAGAAGTCTTTTGAGCTGCAGTACCTACTTTACCAAGGTGTTCTAATGTTTCATCCGTTAAACCTACGCGTAAAAGATATATATATGTGTATCAGATTCACCTTGCTTGCATCAACTAGCGTATATTACCAATATGCACTTGTCCGTTTAATAACGCGATAGTAGCAGGAATAGCACCTTGTTCACGAATGATATTCTCAACTGCCTTTGCAGTCTCAACGTTTTGCGGGTATGGCATGCCTACATATTATATGTATAAGACGCATTTCACTTTGGTCTTATCTCCATCTCGGTTACCATGACTGATAATAGTCGATTCAAGGGCAACAACAGGCCCTTCGTTTTTTATAGCTTGTTTAATCTCGGGTGTAATGACGAATTTCTGGGATTGGGGTAAAGCATGAAACTTTCGTTTCAAAATGGAGTTTATTAAAACGCGGCTTGTCATGGTGGTAAAAAGATAAAGAACAAGTACAAGAATAGTTTATTGTGTGTATTTTATTAGTCGTCTCGGAAAAAATCGCTTAACGTATCAAGGAAACCACTATTATCATCTGGATTGCTAACTCCAGCTTGTTCGTCTGATAACCAAGGGTCTCCCCATTCATTGGTATTGGGTTCAGTTGGCGTTGGTGATGGTGGTGGTGGTGGTGGTGGCATGGATCCATCACCTTGTGCTTCTGTACTTTGGTCGCTCTCAGCTCCGCTTGGTCCACCCATACCAAATATTGGGAAAGGCAAGAATCCACCTCCACTGTTGAAGTCTTGTTAGATATGATCTTATTATTATGACAAGTGCTTACCCATGACTGGAATGTCTCGAGAAATAGTCAAAATCAATCGAAATAGCACAAGCAAGTGTCACTGCTCTTTCATCCAATGTCATTCCTCGCGAGTTTCCATCCACGGCATCCATACGAATCGCATATTCGCCAGTATCAGTAAAGATCTACACATAACACAAATCAATTGACTGATACGGTAGTTTAGGAATGAAGGTATACCTCTCTTGCAAATCCAACAAAGTTACGACTGACATTACCCAAAGCACCGCCCTTTTCATCTTGAAGGTTAAAGTCCCAACCCAAGAAAGGTGTGTCGATGGAAGCGAACTGAGTTGTTCTATTTTACCTCAAGAAGTCAGTAAGCTGAGGCGTCTTTGCTCTAATCTACTTAGTTACCCTACGAATAAATCGTATTTTCTGCGCACAAGGTTCCATCTCTGCTGCACTTCACCTACCAATTCATCATCAGCTGTATAGATAAAGATACGACTATTGATCAAAGAGTACGGTCTCACAATCTTGAACACCACCTCGCCTTGCAAATTCAATACAGTTGCATTCATCTTACGATGTGTACGCAACAATTGTCGACTAATAGATTTACCCAATCCTTCTTCCTCGGCAATATAACCTACGTGGTTACCCTGAGGATCCATCATCTTGTATCGATTGGCTTGTTCGTATCCCAAAAATACGTTCATCATTTCCAGTTCTCGACCAACCACCAAAGCAGGTTGTGTTAGTATGGCTGCGCCAGCGGAATCAGGGTTGACCACTTGGTGCTCCTTGTCAATGGGTACCTCCACCAAGGTATTAGCAACAGAAGAAGTGTCGGGTGTCATGTTTTTATTGTATACTAATGTTTCTGTAGCTGCTTTGGGTGCTGTATCGGCAACCACATTACGTAATGGCTTGTTATATTCCACATGGTTTAATACTCGACTACGCGGACCTGTAATAACTGTCAAAAAAAAAAACTTGGCTCATAGTTTCCATTAAAGAGAGGGACATACCTGCTTGACGGGCGCGACGTAACGAAGAGTAAGTTAATCTGGTAGGGCGAAATGACAGTGATTGCCTTTGAATAAGGGTTCTTGTAACCAAATTTAATCTATTTCTATACATTTTATGAAAGAAGAACCAGGCGCAGAAAACTCAGTTAGGTCCTATAATTAATGCGCAGGGTGGAAAGTTCTCGGTCATGATACCATAGTGAAGTAGTGGCTTGGAATTGCGTAAGGTCTGAAATTCTAGAAAATTGTTATTGGTTTGCTGCGTTTCAAGTACTAAAATCATCAATATCGACATTGATTGATGCTCAGGATTTCATTCTCAATATTGTTAACTGGTTAGGATATACTACACATGTTCTTGATTGATACAAAATACTTTAAGATATTTAGGGGCTTTTATTGATAATTGAATGATACTAAAAAAAAAAAAACTATCGTTCTTTCATAGCTTTTTTGCTTCAAAATAGACATTTTTTTTTTATTCAATAAACTATTGAAAAAATACATACAGATAGATGGTATGATTGTTAGTAGATTCTCACTACATATGATGTCTTCAAAATGGGAGTTGTGTCGTCTAAAAAATTGAAAAGTTTTAGCTCAAGGTGGAGCCTCTTGCCAATAGAAATTATCTGGTCTTTCACTTTGAGACATTCTCAATCAAATAATCCCATATTAATTTATACAGCGTCCATTAACAAACTTTATATATGGTTTGATTGCGCTTGAAATTTTAAGATATTCTCGATTCAGATATTATTGGATTTTGAGCTCAATGTTCAAAAGTCGACTTTTCCACAATTAAAAATAATAAATATGGCATACACTTGCACCTCTCAAAGCGAGCAACTGTATCCATTATCAACTGTACCTGGAATTGAAATATTGATAGTCAAAAGATTCAGTTAGCTATCTATTATATATATTGGGAACAAAGGGATGCATCATTTAAAAAAAAACATCAAAATGAAAAGCAGTCTCATTCCTCTCAGAAATGGCACTTGCCTTCTGGCTGACAAACACACCTCTCGCTTTTCCATTATACACCATGTCTGAGCAACCTGTCGAGAATAATACTGAGCATACACAAGCTGGGCCTAAGCCCTTTAGAAGTCAATTTGCCATGAACTTTGATAACTTGGAAGAAGAGTTATCCAAGGTTCCACTCTTCATGACAGACTTGCCAACTGAAGAAAATGACACTTTAAATGCACTTCAGTCTCTTGTCTTTGACGGTACACCCGAAGGTATATTCTTGTATCGCGCACCTATGGAATTGTAGTCTAACATCAAAGCTAACGCAGAGGTGGCACAGAACTTTAGAGAACAAGGCAACGATTGTTTTCGAGCAGGCAAGGCCAAATACCCAGATGCTATCGTCTTTTACACTAAAGCGATTGAAGCTGAGTGCAGCGATACCAGTATCATTGAAGCCTGTTTGGCAAATCGGGCTGCTTGTAATCTGGAACTCAAGAACTACGGTCGCGTATTAAACGATTGTTCCAAATGCTTAAAGATCAACCCAACTAATATCAAGGCTTTATATCGATCTGCTAAAGCTTTGTTTGCTTTGGATAAACTTGTAGAAACAATTGACTGTTGTGATCATGCCTTGACTGTGGATCCGAATAATAATGCTGTCAAGGATATTCGCGAAAAGGCGTTGGCGCGCAAAACCATGATTGATGAAAAGATTAGACAAAAGGAAGAGAGAGAGGAACGTGAACGTAATAAAAAGCAGATTCTAGAGAAAGCCTTCAAGGTAAGAATTCCTTTTTTTTTGGTAAAACTAAACAACTAAATCTGTTGTGAAATAGGAACGTAATATTCAGATAGAGGTAGAAGATAAGGATGTGCGAGAAAAGGCGAACATTGAATATGATTATGAAACAGAGACAATCAGTTGGCCTGTGTTCTTCTTGTATCCTGAATACAAGGAAAGCGATTATATTCAATCTTTCAACGAGACCAATACATTCCAAGATCACTTAGAGGTCATGTTTGAGCATCCTGCACCATGGGATGTTCGTCATGAATACAAAATCAATGATTTAGAAGTCTATTTTGAAGATACGCGTGGAATCAACCCTAAGCTCATAAAGATTGGCAAGAAGCTGCCACTTGGTAAAGTACTATCTCTTGATCAATATGTTATCAAGAACGGTGTGCCTTCCTTCATCATTATGCCCAAGAATTCTGCTTTCAAGCAAGAATTTATTGATAAATTCAAAAAGTAATAAATAGGCTATAGTTGATGGTGATGTATAGACTCGAAGCTTTCAGATGAATCACTTCTCTGTCTCACTTGGCCATGGTCTACATCAGACCAACTTTCCAAGTCTGATTTGTCAGATAATGCTCTTGAGATTACATTTATGTTATTGGCGGATACTATGCTCGAGATTTCATTCGCGTACTTGGCGGACACTACGCTTGAGTTTTCATTACTAATCTTGGATTCAACTTGTTGATCATTTATCATAAAGCTATCGGTAAATGGATCACTCTCTTCTTGATCGTCAACAACGCCAATGATACTATTGCCTCGAGAGCGAAGCAATTGTCTCTGTCTTTCTAATTCTGCCTCTTCTTTCAATAGTATCTCTCTCTCTCTTGCCAGTAAGCCTCTACGATTCGAAATTGAGCGTTCCATTTCACAGAGTTCATAGTTTGAAGATATCTATAGAATCATATTAGCCATCCTTTTTTTTTTTTAAAAAAAAAAAAAGGGATATAAACATGTAACTCACTTGTTCCATATCAGAGAAAGGATTAGTATGTCTACGTCTTAACTCACTTCGACTATGGTTAAGCGAATCTCTTCTCTGCTTCCAAAACCCAAGAGGTTTGTCGTCGTCATCTTCTTCTTCGCTTTGATATATATCATCGCTACCTCGACTCTTTTCGGCATGTACTCTTACATATTCTTCATACTCTCTTTGTTCTTTTCTGTCATTATGCCATTCATAAAGTGTATGAATAGCTTCATAAGCACCCCAAGATACAAAGACACCTCCCAATACAATAACTACCACTACTGCTGGATGCATACTTTATAATAATAGAATAATGAGAAGAAAGGCAAAACGCATGGTCTACCTAATTATAGTTTTATTACGAACGTCACTGTTATGATTATACCCTTAGAGGCACTATTACCAGCGGATCATTTGATCAGACATCAAGTACTCTAGAAAATTGTTATGCGGAGATCTAACAAGATTTCAGCCTAATGAACTCTAGTCTTTTGCGTGCTCTACGTGTTTCACGTATTCTGTCCTATTGTATACCCTACATCTTTTATTTAATTGTGTTGATCTTAATGTAAAAGATGACAGCCATTTATATAGGGAATAGGTACATTGGTTTACTGATAATTATTCACAATATAGCATACATGTTACACTTTACCTGAATGAAATACCAAGCAGATGCAATGGCTCATTCTGGAAATACCGTAGTTCTTAGATGGAATACTAAACCAAAATCGGTCAAGAGATCTATCGACTTTTAGATCCCGTTATATAAATTGCATGTACTCTACAGCTATATGTTTACCTAAATGCATTGTAGTCATAATACTGCAAATAAGCAATAGCCTTAGTAAATATCGTTGTTCATTTTGATCATGTATTCGTCATTAAATGAAAAACTTCAAGAGAAATCGACTGAGAGATCTAGAGATGCCTGCAATTTAGATCCAAATTTTTGGAATGATATTTTTGATCTTTGGAACTGCGTTTTTGAGACATAAAAGCTCTATGCATAGTGTAAATTTAGCGGGTATACAAGCCCTATTTTATTCAATGTATATACAATATTCGAATTACTAACTGACTCGGTGCTCACTACATTCACAGTGACCATTCTCATCCTCCCCCTAAGAGATTCCAGGCGGAAGTGGGGGGAGGGGGGAAGACCCCGGGCCACTGGGGGTATGCAAGATTTTGCATTCTGTTTTATAGTTTTATTTACCAAGTACAATAAAAGTCCAAACAAAATATGAAGCCTAGAGTATCTATCTATAGCGTGCGTTATATACTATTACTATAGATAAAGTTACATGCTTATCCTATGAGATATCTCGTGTATTTTTCCTATGGTTCAAAATTCGTTGTCGTACTATTAGACATATTTTTATTGTGGGTTGGTGTACTTACACTATGGTGCGCGCTAAGTTTTGATAATAGGAAATAGTGATTTTCAATTTCTCGTGGCTTGTTAATCTTAAAATTAATATCAAGCTTCAATATATAGATTAGTGATAATGATGAGGATGGATACATTCATATATACGTTCATATTATATATTAAAAGAAACCCACTTTTACCCAAGATAGCCCTTCAGTTGAAATAATTTAACCCTTCATAAATTTTGTGAACAGATATGCTGCTTTTTTTCACTAACGTATATAGGTTTGTATTTTCTATATATTATTTCACCTGTTTGGAGACGATAAAAAAAAAGGCAACGCGTTATTAAAGGAAACGCCATCATATTTATAGTGCCGATAGGTACTCAAGTGAATTCAGTATCAACTTTACATTTCAACATTTTATTCAAAAGCCAAGTGAAAGAAACAAATGTTTCCAAGTCTGATTGCAATCAGATATGCTCTTGGCGTACCAGCATCAACTGCGTTCAAATTATGCTATATAGAGAGAGGGTCATATAATAATATAATCTAGCATACGCTTTGTATTTAAGCACATATTTTTTTGGTATGGTTAAGGCCCCGATAATACGAAAAATAGCATGAATTACTATTAATACGTGACTATCCTTCCTGCCCTGCACTACCTTATTTTTTCGGGAGAGAGCAAGCCCTAGCCACTTTTTTGTCTTGTATCTTAACTTTCTATCCAACTAGAATACTATGCTACTTGTAACAAGGCATGTTACTCGAACTTGTAAAAGGTGAAGAGAAAGAGTTTACGTGTAGATATGATTGTAATAACCCAAACGAACGATAGTACGCCTAGCCGAACCTTTTTCACGTCTCTTGGAAAAGTGTTTTCAAAGTAATAAGAGTAGCATACCTTGCAAGCTAATATGTCCATATGTATTTAATAATTTGAATAGAAAGTTAGGTAAGCCACCAAGCCCTAAAACAGTCAGTGATATTCAAGTGCATCATGGAAAATCAAGGCAGGATTTATTTTCTTGGATGGAAAACCTGTCAGATCAAGTAAGGAAGCTACTGTCTTGAGTTCAATATGATGCTAAGTCCACAAACCTTTACAATAGCACCTTGGGTCTTATATAAAATCAGAAAACGAGTAAGTTTTGTTTATACAAAAGGAAGTGGGAAGACATTGAGCTTTTATGCTGGTATTAGATTTACACGTCAGACCATGCGCCAGCATCGATTTCTACACAAGATTGTCTTGCAAGAAATGAAAAGAAGGCTATATATACCTAGCATGTTACCGCCTCTCAAAACAGTAGCTAATGGATACGAGTATTACTCTACGACCTCGGCTTATGGTATGGTTTATTTGAGAAAGAAACTAGGCGAAGGCAACCATGCACCCGAGGTAAATATGGTTATATAGACGTATCTTACTATAGCGTGTTGACCTTGAACTCCAACAGCAAGTATTACTGAATTCTGGATTTTTGAGATCCATGAACATGACGGTGCGTAAAGTGTTATTATCTCCAAATCATTCCATCTTTGCATACAACACAGAAAGAGAAGGCATGGAGTATGGTGAACTACATTTTAAAGACTTGGATAACAGAAGCAAGTGGGAGAATGAGGTTTTAGATAATGTATTTAACTTTGTATGGGCTAATGATCAGACTGTATACTATACTGTGCCCAACGCTCAACTTCGACCATACCAAGTAAGTAACAATCAAGCTAAACAAATTGAACTTGACTAATCAAAAGAGCCAGGTATATGCGCACATCATTGGCACAGAGCAGTCAGATGATGTGCTTGTATATGAAGAGCTGGATGATACGGTATTTGTTGATATTACAAGCTCCAAAGACGGCGTAAGTGAAGCAATATTCCAAACAGCATGCGCCATGATTAACAAAAATGCTATAGAAATATGTTACTATCAATGCAAACACATTGTCTTCCTCTGAAGTCCGAGTCATTGCATCTAATCATGACTTTAAAGACAAACCATTACCCAATATCCAGCTAGTCAAGCCTCGAACTCCTGGCATAGAATACTACGTGGATCATCACGATGTAAGTTCCATACTAGCGAGTTGTGATTAAATACGCTAACGCTGCAGGTAGGATACATTCTATAT
Source organism: Actinomucor elegans (assembly GCA_026027325.1). Classification (NCBI taxonomy): domain Eukaryota; kingdom Fungi; phylum Mucoromycota; class Mucoromycetes; order Mucorales; family Mucoraceae; genus Actinomucor; species Actinomucor elegans. Next base: position 276,522 of record JAMSLZ010000019.1, read on the forward strand.
TTTGACGAACGCTGATAATGCGAAAAACTTTAAATTGGTACAAGTGCCTGACCATTCAATCCAAGAGCAAAATTGGAAGGATCTGATCACTATGAAGCCTACTGAAAAGATTGAAGATGTAGATCTATTTCATGTAAGCCATACAGATTTGAGCTGCTAATCATATAGGCTTACATTGAATGCTGCTGTTAGAATAACGTGGTGATATACGGTCGTAGAGATGGCTTACCCATAATATTATGTCATGACTTACAATCCAAAGAAACTCATGAAGTGAAGTTACCTGAGAAATTTTGTCTGCTTAATCCTGGGACTAATTTGGTAAATAGTGGACCGTAATTAGCCTTTCCTTTCGCTTATTAATTACCATTGTTAGGACTTTAAAACAGACACTTTCCGATTTTCCATTATCTCACCATTCACACACGAGTCGACATATGAATATGACATGCTAAATCGAAAGCTTAATCCTATTCGAGTTCAAACGATCAGAAGTAAATTGGAAAAATACTCTTTTAAAAAGACGGAAGTTAACCTCTTGCTAGAATTTGATAGATCCAAATACACTTGCAGTCAGATCCATGTAAAATCGCATGATGGTAAAGATATTCCTGTTACATTAATACATAGAAAGGACTTGGAACTTAATGGGAGGTATGATTTGAATAAGCACGATTGTCTAAAATATTGATACACGTTTTTATCACAGAAATCCTGTCTTAATGAGATCTTATGGTGCTTATGGAACATCCACCGATATAGAATTTCGCGTGGAGCAGTTTCCTTTGATTGAACGAGGATGGGTGATTGCACTTCCTCATGTTAGGTAAAGAAAAAAAAAGCTTCTTGTTGATAACGTGTTTTAACACTTGTCATTAGAGGAGGAGGAGAACTGGGTAAGGCTTGGTATGAAGATGGCAAATTGGATAAGAAGTTGAACAGCTTCAAGGATTTCATCTCTGTGGCCGAGCATTTGATCAAATCAAACCTGACCTCTGCTGAACATTTGACAGCCATGGGTACGAGTGCTGGAGGTCTTCTTGTCGGTAAGAAACACATTTTATCGCCATCTGAAGCACTTCTAACGACACTCTACAGGCGCTATGCTTCATATGCGACCTGATTTATTTAAAGCACTTGTACTGAAAGTACCTTTTGTCGACCCATTATCATCCATGTTAAATCCAGAATTGCCTCTGACGCAAATCGAATATCCCGAATGGGGCAATCCCACCGAAGATCCTAAGGCCTATGACTTGATTGAATCTTATTCACCTTATGAAAACATCAATAATTCACTATTTCAGTCTCGATCTCGCCTACCTTCGCTTTTTGTCACAGGTGGTATGAAAGATCAACGCGTCGCTTACTGGCAGCCTCTCAAGTTTGTAGCGCGTCTTCGCCATTTTACTCCACCTTCCTTCACCAATAATACAACATTACTCAAGATGGATCTCGACCGAGGCCACTTTGGAGGTGGTGGATCTGAGCAAGATGCGAGACTATCTGATGTAGCCGAACAAATAACATTTTTAATATCACAAGTCCAAAAGTAAAATAGACGAAATGCATTAAACATTTAAAAGTCAGCTAAATGACCGGTTGCTAAGCCATCATTCATGTCAAAGCTGAGTGCTTGCTTGATTTTTTTCTTGGCTTGCTTTACATTATACAAAATTAAGAGAAAATGTCACCCAAAAATAAGAGAGTTAAAGTAGATCATGACAACTCCAATGCAGCTATTGAGCCAGTTGTGACAAAACCTGAAGAAAAAGAACCAGAATGGTTATTATTGGAAGATCTCGAAGCAGAAGACATTGATGACGAATTTGGCGATATGATTATCGAGCAAAGGCTACTTGTCAATAATGAGGTATCGTCTTGCTTAGATCTCGGTTTTAATTGTAATTCCAACTGATCCATGCTTTTCTAGGATGCTTTGGAACGCATTACAGATGATATCAAACTGAAAGACATGCCTTTTATCGAAACAATGATGGTGACTTCCAAAGAGCCTATTCAAGTTGCTGATGTTTTCGACGATCTCTTACGAGAGGAAGCGTTCTATAAACAAGCCTTAGAAGCTGCTTATATTGGTCGCGATCTCGTCCTGGAAGCGGGCGCGCCGTTCTTCAGACCCGACAATTTCATTGCCCCTATGCTCAAAGATGATAAACAAATGGAAGCAGTACGCCAGCGACTTATAGCAGAAGCCAAAGATGGCGATGAAGAAGCTTTACGCAGATTACATATCTTTAATAAAGAGCAAAAGAAGGCAAAGACAAATGAAAGAGCCAAGTTGTTACAAAGAAGTAATTATATATATTTATATATGTGCTTGACATACGTCCTAACGCTAATGTCTATCTTCTTTTTTTTTAGAGAGAAAAGATGGTGCTGAAGTTACTTTGGATGATGAATTCAATGTAGACTTGGACGAAGCAGAAAGATTAGCAGCAGCTACAAGTACTTCAAAATCCAAAGACGATAGACCAGCAAAAAATTATACTAGAGATACCAAGGTACGTACATAAAGATATTGAACTTTTATCATGCTCTAATTATTATTATTTTTTGACACGACAGGACGCTAAGTATTCATTAGGTAGTAAAAAGAAAGGGACTCAAGCAGGCTCTAATCCAGCAAAAAAGGGTATGTCACTTAATAAGAAAAGCAGTATCAAGAGACCCGGAAAGGCCAAGCGTCAAATGATGAGAGGAAGATCATAGAATAAATAAAACCTTTACGTTTTGATCCGCTTATTCCCTTCTACTGTTATTTCTATTACGATGGATTTATGTGTTTTGATTAGCGATTTTTGGAGGCTGGGGGAAAGGAACTCATCAGTATTCTTTTTCCGATTAAAATTTCTCTGTGATGACATTAATGCAACTTTTTTTTATAACAAAAAGCTTTGGGTAGATATATAGTTTATTAATAAAGCATGTTCATACTATGATTATGCATCAAATGATATAAATAACGTGTTATTATTACAAAATTTTGAAGTTTCTTTGATTTATACTTGACATTTTGATAGCTTGGTTTCATACTCGAAAGTCACATTTACTGTATAAATCAAAATACAAACGAAAAAAAAAAATATACATGCCCTTTAATATAAGAAGTGTATTCTCATAAATCCTGCCTCAAAAATACTACATGTATTGCCTAAAATGCAGCCCAAGTGTCGACGAATCGAAGTCCAAGAGCTATACCAAGTATGCACTCCGCTTCTAGTGTGACTTTTTTCTGGATACACCAGATTAAATCCATACCAGCCTTTACCCTCTACTTCGCACCTTGTATTTGTATTGAATTATAAACCTTAACGATGGGTATTGTTGAAAAGATCCAGGATATTGAGAACGAAATTAAGCGTACTCAAAAGAATAAAGGTTAGAATTTTGAGTAATTATCAAATATACAAAAAGACATTAGCCTAAATGTACCTGAAAACTTTTTCTATTTGATAGCCACGGAATACCATCTCGGTCTTTTGAAGGCTAAATTGGCTAGATATCGTGTACAGCTTATTGAAGGTTCAAAGACAAAGTCTGAAAAGGTATGGCTTGTTCTCATATCTGAGCACGATTTGAATAAATGAATTGATTAGTTTTTTTTTTTTTTTTTTATTATTATTATTAGGGTGAAGGTTTCGATGTTATGAAATCGGGCGATGCGCGTGTTGTTATGATTGGTTTCCCTTCAGTCGGTAAATCGACTTTACTTTCCAAACTAACACCTACGGAATCAGCTGTTGCAGGCTACGAATTCACAACATTGACTTGTGTTCCTGGTAAATTTCAGTACAAGGGCGCTAATATCCAATTACTCGATTTACCTGGTATTATTGAGGGCGCTTCACAAGGTAAAGGCCGTGGTCGTCAAGTAATTGCTGTGGCCCGTACTGCAGATATCGTTTTGATGATGCTGGATGCTACAAAATCCGCCCAACAAAGGTAAACACGGATATAATTTCGCTAGTATGGAAGCTAATGTGTATGTAGGCCTTTGCTGGAAGCTGAATTGGAAGCTGTTGGTATTCGTTTAAATCAAAGTTTCCCCAACGTTTCTTTCAAGATCAAAAAAGCTGGTGGTATCAGCTTTAACGCGACTCTGAAATTAACCAAGATTGATCAAAAAATGGTTCACAATATTTTGCACGATTATAGTATGTATAAACACTGAATAGGTTGAACAACGACTTACATTTCTCACATAGAAATTTTCAATGCGGATATTGTCATTCGTGAAGATATTAGTGTGGAACAGTTTATCGACGTTGTTCTCGGAAATAGAAGATATATCAATTGTATCTACGTAAGTGTCCTATATTACAGTGACTACCGCTTGATCTAATCTAGTATACAGTGTTATAACAAGATTGATCAAATCAGTTTGGAAGAGGTTGATCGTTTAGCGCACGAACCAGATACTGTAGTTGTGTCTTGTGAAGACGATCTTAACTTGGATTATTTGATTGAAACGATTTGGAGAAAGTTAAACTTGATGCGTGTATATACAAAAAAGAGAGGTGAATTCCCTGATTTTAGTGATGGTCTCATTGTTAGAAACGGTGCTACTATTGAACATGTTTGTCACGCTATTCACAGATCTTTGGCTGATAATTTCAGATATGCATTGGTTTGGGTAAGATTTATTTGTACTTTCATTACACTAGTACTCATCCATTAATGTTAGGGGACATCAACAAAACATAATCCCCAGCGCGTTGGCATCAACCACTTGATGGGGGATGAGGATGTCGTGCAGGTTGTTAAAAAGTAATCAAGCTTGTAATTGTAATAAACTACTGTAATCTTAAAGGGCTAATATCCACACATTTAATGGCCTACTTTATGTCTGTTAAGATGATATTTGATATCAATATAAAGAAACCCATTTATGTTAGTTATTGTGTCTGGGTGGAATATAACAATTTTAGCATGAATACCACAGAAGCAACTAGAATGACAGGCACAAGACCTTCAAATGTGCAATTGCACAATTAAAACAAATACAAAAATTACTTTTTATTATTAAAGATTCTTTTAATGAACGTAGTAGTTCATTCTGAGTACAGTAGAGCGCCGAGATATATTGATGGATAATAGTAAATATCAAATTAGCAGATAATACAAGACCTAAGAATTCTTGTTATTAATCCTTTGTAATAAGATGGAGAAGTATCATAATGGTAAAAGTAATAATTGATCCTTCCTTTTTATATCTACCATCAGTCTACTTGGTGCACTTAAGGCCCTTCACAAGCAATCGTCTTCTTTTTTCTTCCTATACCCTCAAAAATATAGTTAATGTAATTTAGGATGTCATACAAATTTCCGCAATTAATCATAAAGGTTCTAATTTAGTAACTGATCTCAGGTGTCTACTCGAGTACATATTTTTGACAGTTGTGATATATTAGAACATACATACTTGCTTAAATAGCTATTTTCAATTTTTTAAAACAGTTTTGGAACACAGGCGATATATTGTATAACTCCATTCTACTACATCTGGTCATTCACCAACTTAGAACTTTTCAAGTAATTGCAAGAATCAGTATAAACTCTCAACAACAATTGCCATTTATCTCTTATAAACATTTAACATTATTACCTTGTATCACCTTTCTACTATTTTAATTTTACAAAAAAGAATCCATAACAATGTTAAGGAGAGATTGTCAAGTAGTACACACTAACTCGTTCGTAATCTTTTAATTAGTATAAATATAAAATATAGCATCAAATTGTCCTGTGCAGAGCTATATATTTTTGAAGTAGATTGAAGGTAACACACAAGTCTGTGTGTACCTGACACCCGACAAAATGAATAAACAACGTCTTTTGTATAACTCTATACTTCTGCTCACCACACCAGATATGTCTACATACACTTCCATGAAGTGTAAAAGATATCGTCGCCTGCAGGATTTGAACCTGCGCACGCAGAGCGTATATGATTTCTAGTCATACTCCTTAACCACTCGGACAAAGCGACTTATTTATTGTGAAACGTGGTGTAGTAGTGATATCGGCTGGTGAAAATAGCTTCTTTTTTCAATCCCAGTTAGTAACTTTATTGGATAACGGAGGTACAAATTTCTTCTAGTGGTTATTGGTTGCGGACGAGCTTTCTATACCTCTGATATCATTGGCTACTGATTTCGAAATAGTTGTTTTTACTACTTTGGTCTCATCTGTTATACTTTCAACCTTGCTTTATATCGACTCTTTCTGAATACTTTGGTTTCTTTATTTTATATTTTATATTGTTTTATTTTATTTCTTAGTTCATTTAGTTTTGTTAGATATTTTCATTTATTAACTCTTTTATTTATCTTGACATATCTGGACATTTTTTTGGAGGAATCTCGGTCGGTCAAATTCTAAAGATCGAAATTCTCAAGCTTATGGTCAATATGTTGTTTTGGAAACATAGTTTTGTCTTAAATTTTAAAATCATATATATCCCAAAAGGTTTATTCAATAAACATCATCATCAGTTTTATTTTGTTTTATTTTTGGAGAAAGTCTACTCAGTGGTTGATTCTTGGAGAAAGGAAGATCTTTTACGTGAAATCAAACGTAGGTTACAAATTCCGATATTACTATGGATTTGATCAAGAATATTAACCTTGCCTTTTGGTTCTTGGGCTTAATAGGCTGTTATAATTCTCTGATCACATTCATATTATTCTTGTTATCGCACACATTTGGTCAAACCGATCAAAAACCCTTATATTCGCTAAACGGCATTACAATTGTGTAATTTGTATATTTAGTCAACTCTCAGTGGTTACTAAACAATTTCCAAATATAGAATTATAACCCTTTTTAGTATACGGAGTTATAATCAAGCCAATTAAAATAAAATAAGAAATGAAAATGTAGAAAAGTGAATAATGAATAATCTTTATTAATTCATGTCTTTCTGGATATTTATATGTTTTAGAAAAGTGCTGAGTAATTATATAGAATAACATATGCTTATAATATAGTGAAATATACTGATAATAATAATTAAGACATAGTGGGGTGATTTGCTGATGTTTGATTGCGTCTTTAAAGAAACTTCTTTCGTTTTGTATTTTGTCTGATGACCGACATGTTCGGCGTAAACCGCCTTTTCTTTGCTTGTTTCTTGCGCAGTTGTATTTCCAGTTCAATAGGCACGTCTTGCATTAATTCATCCATAGTAGTGGATTCTTGAACTTGATTGGCTGACGGCCCTTGAAGTCTGACATCACCCCCTCCGTAGCTTTGTGATCGTCCTCGAGCACTTTTGGATTCTTCATTGATCCTTGATTCATTATTTTCAATATTGACAAAAGGAACAGGCGGAGCAACCCTACTGGCAGAGGAACAGAGACGAGGGGACAAGACCAACTCGGAAGATTCAGTGACTGCTTTAGGTATCGAAACCCGGTTATCAGACAAAACAGGATCGTGTATTTCTTCATTATTGCTTGTCTCAATAGAGGAAGTATCAATGTTCAGCATTGCAGATTCATCCATCATGGTATCTTGTAATTCCTTGACAGTATCATTTATGGCAAGTGGGATAACTGGATCGATGTTATCATCCTTAGGAATACTTGTATGTTCAACCGTAGGATCGATTACTTCCCTATCAGCACCAAAAATAACATTACTTGCAACAGAATCACCCATAGACACAGTGGCATTCATATCAGAAGACCAAATACGACGTGTAGAAGTTGGGTCATACCACGGTTCATCCGGACGGTCACCATGAGCAGCTTTAAGTCGATCCGCATGGACTAACGATTTTAATGGTTCACCTGCCAGTGTTTCGAGTCTATATGTGCCGAAATGAGGGTAGGTAGCAACTACAATATATGGGCCTTTGTATGTTGGTTCCAAACCATAACGCCCCTCATGAGTTAACATGACCATGTCGCCGACTTCAAAATTAACTTTCTTTATAGTTTTATCCCACCTGGCTTTGTCCTTTTCAGCCATAGCCTTCAACTTGAATTCTGCAGCAGCACGGTGTTGACCTAGGTCAGTCAATTCTCTTGAAGTGATATCAGCAACAGTGCGTGGATCGTTAAAGGTAGTGGAATCAATATAGGGCTGTAGGGTATCACCGGGCAACTTTGGTTCACGACCATAAGTAAGGTAAAACGGGGAAAAACCAGTAGTAGAATGGATTCTGATACGACAAGCAAACAAAGCAGCATTTACGAAATCATCCCAGCGATGAAGAGCACCGTTGGTATATTTACGAAGCATCTGTTTAATTACACCATTAAAACGTTCGGCTTTACCATTTGTACGTGGATGATAGGCAGAAGTTAGTTTGTGATTCACACCCACACGCTTCAAATATTCAGTAACCAAGCCACTAGTGAAATTTGCACCTCTATCAGTTACGATTTCCGAAGGTACACCGAAGTTCATCACGATTTCTTCATAGATGAAGTCAGCAACGGCTTCTTTGGAAGCAACAGGCATTGCACGAGCCACAGGCCAGTTAGTTGCGTAATCCACACCAATGAGCAACCAGCGATTCCCTTTGACTGTTGTAGGAAGATCCAAGAAATCTAAATGCCACCTATCAAATGCAGATGGGACTTTCAAAGGATGCATTTCATCTTTATGTGCTCTGCCTTTTCTACTGTTAAGTTGACATGACGGACAAGAAGTTAACCATTGTTTTACATCAAATCGCATAGATGGCCACCAAAAACGGGGTGTCAACATTTTCATCATTGTCTTGAACCCCGCATGTCCGAATGATTCATGATATCGAGACACTGTTTCAGCACGGTCTTGGAAACGCAAGAAAGGTACATTCTTGATATCACCGCGATCATTTATGGTTACCTTACGATAGATACGATTGAGGGCAATATCAAAGTGTTTTGATTCTTTTTCGAGCATTTGTTTTACCTTTTTTGATTTAACATGATGTCTATTCACTATGGCGAAAATATTGTCGGTTTTTTGCCCAAAAGTTGATAATATTAGGGGTAAAATCGACTATAGTTCTGCTAATAATTATTGTCAATTTCTAGGCAGTGTTTTTTCGGCGGTTGATAATATTAGTGACTCTTATTCGATAATATTATGGGTAAATACTATAATATTAAGGGTTTTCCTTCAATATTATTATGGGTAAATTGTATAATAGTAGTGGTTTCCAGTCAATAATAGTATGGATTAATCCCTCCATATTGATGATTTATAATCAATATTATTATTAGTTTTCTATCATATATTCACAATACACTACTAATAATATTATAGTCATTTTGGTTATTCAGATAATAATTTAATTGCTATTTTTTTTATTTATATAATATATAACTTCAACAGATATTACTCTAATACACACTAGCCTTCAATAGCTGAATATACAATAACCAGCTTTCTATCACACACGAACAGTATTTAACTTACCTTATTGTCATACAAGTATAAAAGAATTTATGTCCCACTGGCAAGTAACAGGTAAATGAATTAAGCAAATAACTGTATAAATAATGTCAGTTATCGTTGATGAAACAATATTTTAAGAGTATATTTGAACTAACCTTTAGAAGAATGGCCCACGCTTGTATAATAGCATATTTTAATCATCTTTTCCTAAAGTAAGTAATGATTAGATTCTTGAATGAAACTCGCTATTGCTACAGACTTACCAACACTATATCAGACACAATCAATTATAATTCACTGGGCTACAGTTTTAATAGTCTTCGTCTTGTATATATACACAACTAAATCTATTATAACAGTATTAGATTAATATACAAAGAAATTAATGGATTAGTAATCATTGCACTTACTTAATGGTTATTAGCTTTAAAACTAATAGTAAAGGTTCAAAAGCTATATGGCATTACTGGCTATAAGTATTACTGAAGTGGTATAAGTATTTAAGAATACAAGTCAGTATAAGAATATAAGCAGTATGAATGACGACGTATTTATAGATAATTACGACATTAAGAACGAGGGAAATATTCGAAAGCTTGGAAAAAAAAACACAATTACAAGCTGACATTGAGGTTAATTCCTATTATACAGAAGCTTCAGTTAAAGTGTTGTGCGCAATAAGAGTGACAAATGTCAAGAAACCTTACGTTTAATGTGCCAATTTAGCAAACGAAAAAAAAGAAAGAAACTCAAGATTGGTGTAAAAAAGTTTTTCTTAATACTGAAAAGCCGCAGAAAAATGCTACGTCAGCTACTTAAACCAATAAAAAAACGTCTATATTTATTTCGTTTTTTTTGTATTTTTCTTAGAGCGTGGTTTACGCTTATTGGAATCCGCTTCTTTGGAACGATTGTCAGATCCAGCCTCCTCATCTTCACCAACGTCAGGTTGAACCGTAATGGCTTTTCTTTTCGTTGATGAGCGAGCAGAATGTAGATCCAACAAGCTAGCAATTGGAGATGCAAGACCAACTGGAGCAACAGAAGTAGCTAGACGATCAACAAGGATATGCTGATTATCCACACTATTTGCATAACAAGCATATTAATAAAGATATAAAAACAGAAATAAAAAAGCATCTAACCTGAAGAACGATTCAATCTCATTGTCTTCAACAGATTCTTGATTTTGTTGACTTTCACCTTCTTCAGCAGAATTACTTCTGGTACGTACAGTCTTCTTGTTTTTGAGTGCTTCAGATAAAAGTAACTTGGCAGCCCACATCTCTACACAGAGATGCAGATGCAAGCCCACATCTAAAGCACGTTTCTCTAAAAGCAAAGCATAACGTTCTTGAATGCTGGTATCCTCTTCGCCAATTTCACTCCAAGTTTTACCAACAATATTTATATTTGCCCTTTCCATGTCTTTCAAGACATCTCTTGCCAAGTATTTCAACGTATTGTATTGCGGTTGAACATCATCATCGGTCAGTTCATTTTGTTGGCCTTTTATATACTTGAGGTGTTTCAAGAGGGCATATAACCTTAATGGTGCAGAAGGGGTGACATTTGTCTTGGTTGCCTTTTGTTGATAACGCACTTTTGCTTCTTCTAGCACTTTTGGGATTGACCGTTTACTACGTAAATTAGGATTCAAAGCATTTGCAATTGCTTCTCGTTCAGCTATATATGACAAGCTAAGAGGTTAATAAAACTGAATGTAGTAACATGCTTCAGATATGATTGTACCATCGTCAAGTGCTTGTTCAATTTCTTCGTTAGATGAAACCCTCGAAGCTTCTCGAGGAAATAGAGGTGCTAATATTTGGATCAAATCTTGAATTAAACGACGGTTGATTAAGATTTCTTGTTCAATCTTCTCAAAGTAGACGCTCCAATTATTGTTGTTGTTGTTTGACATAGCTATAAAGTAAATATATTATAAAGAAAAGTGATTGAATGATTTGAGCTATTTAACTGTTTTATAAGCGTACTTTACCATTTATCCATTAGTAATCCTTACTAATGTCCAAAGAGCTTTCTGGAAAGTAAGCTTACTGACAGGTATGACTGACTTGGAAAGGAATTAGCTTGATTAGAAATCATAAGGATCCATTAAAATGTATTCGATATCTGAATAATCTGGAAGGCTGAGTAATATGAAAAGCTGATTAGTTCAAAGGATTCAACAGCCTAAAACAATGAATTACCATTGAGAACTCTGTCAATTGTAGACCAAGCAAACGTATTTAAGACCTGCTTTTTCTAAACAACAAAACCGCTATTCATTAATTCGATATATTTACTTGTTTTTACTTATCTTTAAATGGGCAAAGTTTCCTCTTCTGCTACACCATATAAATATACTTGCGCTACTTGTTTGAGGCCATTCAAAACTGTTAAAGCTAGGAGTAATCACTATAGCCATAATCGTGATCATAGAAAACAAAGGGTCGTCCAAACGCAAGAAGCTAGCATTCCTGTCCAAGGTGAGTTAACAGATATATTACTAAAGCTTTTAATTTAACAATATACCTTGTTTGAAATAGAGCCTACTCCAATTGCTTACAACGTCAAATCCTCGGATCAAAACCTTTTCACCAATACGGAATTAAATAGCATCCAATTGAGAGATATTTGCGACACGTATGGTATTCCTCGAGAGGCTCAAAGAGAACTTGTCTATCTAATGCGTACCATAATCAAAAACAATGAAGAGAGCCGTAAAACCGATGGATTGGGTATGTATCTATTCAAATAGAGTTAAAAAAAAAGTACTTATCAGCTTTTATTCCCATTATATATAGGTTACCTACCATCCACTCTCATGTTCCCTGATACCTTGGATCGTACTCTTAAAGCAAAAACCAATATTCAATGTCATTTTCATGATGTCTGCGTCAATGGTTGCATGCTGTTTGAAAAGGAAGATATAGAGACTATTCAATGTAAAAACCCTGCTTGTAAAGAAAATCGCTTTGATGATCATGGTAAACCTCGTCGCTCTATGAAGATGCTTCCTATTGGTGAACAAGTCGCTCAAATGCTTGCGAATGCAAAGACAAGAGACTTGATGAAATACCGCTACAACTATAAATCAACTGACGGTGAATATAAAGATTACTTTGATGGTGCAGCATACAAGTACTTTAAGGATAATAGCATTCTGTTTTCCGGTGAAGATGATGTCGCAATGGTTCTTTTTGTCGATGGTTTCTGTACTAGCAAGAATCATAAAGGGGACAAGTTAACAATCATCCATCTCTTGAATATGAACATTCCCCCAGAATACCGCTACCAAGACGAATACATGCTTCAATTGGCGATCTTGCCAGGTCCAAACTACCCAAAGTACATGCATACCTTTTTAAAGCCTATTATTGATGAGTTTCATGCTCTGTCTACCAAAGGCATGCTTGTACAAAAGGATGGTGTAATTGTTTGTCAAGCTAAAGTCAACTTGGTGATGGCTACTGGTGATCTTCCTGCTGCAGCTGAGCTTGCAAATCATATTGGTCATATGGCTACGTTTGGTTGCCGTATTTGTCGTGTCCAAGCTGAACGTCATGATTATCATAATTGTTTTTTAACGATCGACAATGAGATCAGAAGCAGAAACGATTTCATTTCCCCAGATGCAGCGAATGTAAGTACTATAATCAGCATTAATCTTTACAAGTTTTTAACATTTCTTTTTCTTTTTACCTCATAGAGCTACAGTATCAAGTCTGCAACACCATTTGCAATACTTCCCAGTTTTACTGGCGCTACTTTTTTTGGTTTAGACGAAATGCATCTTCTCGGACAAGGTATCGCTCAACACGTATTCAATATGCTGACAGTCGACATGGGTAAAGAGTACAATGCAGCAAGAAAAACTCGATATAAGCCCAATGAAGATGAATTGAGTGATGCCCGATTGAAGTCTGCTGATGAATGGCCGTATACTTTCTATATTCCAAAATTATCGCTCATCAAAATTGGTAAACTTGTTGAAGCTTCTAGAGCCACTGTACCGACATCCTTTTCATCCAAATGGGAAGATCCAATTATCAAGAGTGGTGGCAAACGTGCTGTTGACTGGATTGATATTTTCTTATATATGATTCCCACCTTGTTCGTTCCTGAATTGATTCAAGAATCCGCTAAGAAACCATTGATTCATCTGACAAAAGCTGTCGCATTGGCTCTTAAATGGGAACTTTCTATTGAAGACCTTATTCTGATGGAAAGGTAAATATATTTTTTTTGTACTCATAAATCTAGTTTACTTACATACTTTCCAAAGATATATCAAAGAATGGCAAGAATTTTTGTTGGCAGAAATCAAGGCAAAGCGTATTCATTCCGGTGTATTCAAGCCTGTTCAACACTACCTTTCGCATATAGTCTATATGATCAAACAACAAGGTGTGTTGAGAGCATATTCCGCCCGATCAATGGAAAGAAGCATCGGAAAATACAAAAAGCTCATCAAGTCAAAGGTTGATGCTGGCGCAAACGCTGGTAATATCTTGGAAAGACTCATAACGCGTAATCATATAAACAGCCAGACTTGGGATGTTCATACTGAGCTTGACCTGATCACTCCTCGAAAATACAGCGAATCCACTTTCAGGAATAACCCTTCTGGTGATGCTAGTGATCCACAATTATGGGCTCCCTTTAGTAATATTTCAGTGGATACTCTTCCCTTTGGTGTCTCCACTCAAACTTTTTTGAAGGCGCTATTGCATTACTATCGCCGTACTGAAGCAAATGGTGTAAATATTGCTGAAATTGATTCGTTGAATAGTATTTCCATCGCTGGTCGTGCCTGGGCATATGGCAATGTATATACGTCTACCATGTATAAAAGCCATATAAATGAATATCGTCGAGGAAACAATTACGTGATGATCACTGCCAGCTACTTGAAGTAAGTAATTAGCTCAAGAACAAAAACCTCTTTGATTAACCAACCTTTGTTAATAGTCGAAATAATTCCATTCGTGAAAGCTGGTTCATTGGTTCTATCGTTTTCTTTTTCGAGCATTCATTCAATGGTAGACCACAGTATTTGGCTTTGGTTGATTTAGCGAAAAAGAATGCAACTACCAAATATGACAAGACTATTGCTTTGGTTGAGCTGCACAGTAGCGGTGCACACAGTTACGCTGTCTGTCGGTTTGAAGATATTGTTGCCAGTGTAGGTCTTGTGCGTTCAAGTGAATCTAATGAGAAAGAGTTCAAGATCATCTCTCATCATATATTTAAACAAGATCTAGAGCAAAATGCTGGCATATTAAGTCGTTTGTAAATAGCATGAAGACAAGAGCAAAAAGCGTTTTATTTTGAAATAAAATTGTTCTCTGAATTGATTATGTATTTAAACCACCGAAAATAATATAAAGCTTCCCTCCAAAAGGACTTCATCATAATATAGCAAAAGTAAAATAGGTATTTACACTTTCTGTAGTAGATATAAACTATAGATAATTTAACTCGTTTTTATATATCATGTTATTAATTCGAGAGAAAGGTATTAGCAATCTTGCAACAGAATGTAAAAACATTTCTTAATCAAAAATTTAACCCATTTCCCTGATGTTTAAGAAATTATTTCATAATATCAGAAATATAGAACCAGGATAACCCAAGTTATACAGTTCTATATTCATCATTCAATAATGTTAATTGACTATTTAGTTGCTCCAGTTAATCTTTAAAACCAAATGTAAAATATGATTAATGCTCTTGTTTATCTTTATAGTAAAATTAGTTTATTATCAAGCAATGCGGATTAATTTTCCAACAGACAGCAAAAATGTTCATCGATTGTAGTTTTCTAGCACCTAAAAAAACGTGCATGTTTTTGAAGCTTTCGATCGTCATTAAGAATTCTATCATAATCATCAATTACTCGAAAGTCCAAAAACGAACGCGTTTTTTTGTAGTTTGAGAAGTGGATATATGATTTTGACAATAAATCATCTAGTTAAATAACCGCCTAGCAATAATGACTAAGATTACTGGCAATTAATAATCGCTACTTGACCTATTTTTTTTTTACACAATAATTTATCTCTTTTTTACGCAATATATTTCTTTTTTTTTACGCAATGTATTTCTTTTTTTTTTAACGCAATGTATTTTCTTTTTTTCTTTCTTTCTTTCTTTATTCTATAATTTTACTAAACATAAAATTGAGTAAATTAGACACTTAATGGCAGCTCATTCTTAATGTCATTCAGCATTTTAAATACACAGCTATTAGCCAAAGGCTAAATCACGGCAATGAAAGTGCTCAGCTTATTAAATGGAACTAGCGATTCGTTCTTGTTTCCAAAAGAGTAATTTACAAGAGAATTTTTTGCAACCTGACCTGTATAAGAGACTTTTCAACGAATAATAAACGCATTTGAAAGACAATTGTTCAACATTATTTTTGACAAACGTTGAAATTAAACGTTTCTAGGAATTTACATAAAAGATCGTTGAAACGAAAAGCAGAGTTCATTTTAGTAAATAAAATAAACGAGGATTATGTTGTTGCGTACAAGCATCAGAATTTCATGTACTCATTTATAAGAAGTTTGCAAGATTTGGCTTTCATCGGCAAAAGACAAGAATACATAAAAATTGTTTGCAAATAAAATGGAGTTCAGGCTTTTCTTTCTTATTGTCAATTTATGTTATAATATTGACTAAACCCATAACATTATTGTCTGCTTTCCACTAATATTAGGAGTAACCACTAATAAATGAGCAAAGCACTGTTAATTGCGCAGCCATAGAAAATAATTGCTCTAATTTCATTGGTTCGCAGATTATTATTAGTAGGTAAATCTATAGTATTAGTAGGTAAATGATAATAAAATCGTCGTTTTACCACATAATATTATGGGTAGCACACAATATTTTCGCCATAGTGTATTTTCAGGCAATAGAAATATAGGCCAATCCGCGCGGAGAACAGCAGGCATAGTATCCCAAGCAGCGAAAAGGTATTCAGGCTCAAAGGACTCGCTAGCAGGCGGTATATCAGGAGAATCATAGTCCATTCTTGACAAAGTGTCAGCGATTTGCATCTTGTTCCCAGGTTTCCAAAGGATTTCGGGTGAGTATAGTTCCAGTTCATTGATATATCTGATCAATCGGTTAGGAGGCTTTTCTTTAGATCTAAAATACTGTAATGGGAGATGGTCCGAGTAAACTTTATAGCCCTTTGGACACCCTTCTACGAAACATCTCCAAGTACGTAATGCATGTAGTATACCCAATAGTTCCCTTTCTTGAGCTGGATACTTTCTCTCTTGTTCTGAAAACTTTTTTGATTCAAAGCTGATAGGATGCCATTGTTGATTAGGATCATCACCAGGTTGAAGTAATACCGCACCACAAGCACGATCTGAAGCATCCACTTCAGTAGCAAAAGGTTTATCCATATTAACCACTTGTAGGACAGGACTTGAAGAGATCAATTGTTTGAGCTTATCAAAGCTTTTCTGGCATTCATCAGTCCATATAATCGGTCTTTTCTTGACACCTGTGCCTCGCGTGAGATCTGTTAGAGGAGCAACAACTTGGGCATAACCTTTGATCAACCTCTTGTAGAATTGAGTGAACCCAATAAAGCGTCTAACATCTTGAACATTTTGCATACGGGGCCAGTCTTGTACTACTTTGATTTTTGCAGGATCAGCTGAAATTCCTTGTGACGAAATCTTGTAGTCTACAAAAATAAGTTCCTTTTTCCCAAATGCGCATTTTTTTTTGTTCACGATCAACTTCTCTTCTTTAAGCTTTTCCAATACTTGTCGAACGTGTATCTTATGTTCCTCTAGGGTCTTGCTGTAAATCAGTATGTCATCTAAATAGACCAAACAAGTCTTGTCGATGTAATCCGCCAGAATCTTGTTCATAAGAGTCATGAAAGCAGGTGGGCTATTTGACAATCCCATACTCAGAACCAACCATTCATACTTCCCATATCGTGTGTTGAATGCAGTTTTTTCTATATCTTCAGGAGCAATGCGGACTTGAAAGTATCCACTGCGTAGATCCAGAGATGTAAAATATCGCGCACCACTTAGTCGTTCTAAGCACTCATCAATTCTTGGAAGTGGGGTAGTATCTTTGATAGTGACTTTGTTCAACATACGGTAGTCGATACACATTCTCAACTTAGGTGGTTGATTTTCTTCACCGGAAACAGGCTTCTTGCGAACAAATAACACCGGAGCACCCCAAGGAGATTGACTGGGTCTAATTAGTCCTAATTCAAGAAGTTCTTTAAGTTGTTTTTGTAGTTCATCAAGTTCCAAAGGACTCATCTTGTATGGTGCTCTTGATACTGGGTGAGCATCGCCCGTATTGATAACATGATGTATACCACGTTCTGGCGGTAGACCATTCAGCTTCTCATTAAACACTTCAGCGAACTCTTGCATTAACTTGTCCCAATACACCTCATCTTCTAACCCTGGATTTCGTACAACCCCTTGACCTTCTTCTTCCATAGGTTTAATATAGAATAAGAAACTATCAGCACCTTTCTTGATATATCTTGCCGCTTGCTTATGTGAGATGAGATAGTTTAAACTATACATGGGAGAAGAAGGCTGTGAGTGTTTTGAAGGTGATTTACATGGGGAGAGTTTTATACTGCCCTTTTTCAGATACCA
Organism: Actinomucor elegans; assembly: GCA_026027325.1. Classification (NCBI taxonomy): domain Eukaryota; kingdom Fungi; phylum Mucoromycota; class Mucoromycetes; order Mucorales; family Mucoraceae; genus Actinomucor; species Actinomucor elegans. The sequence continues at coordinate 294,608 of JAMSLZ010000019.1, forward strand.
TGAATCTGTGGACCATTCCGGTAGAGGTTGTGTTTGTTTAAGCCAGGAACGTCCCAAAATCAAGTCAAACTTTGTTGGAAACACATACGCCATTATTTGATCCTGAAACCCGTTTAGGTTAATCTGCATGTTGACTTTATACTTGATTTGAGCAACATCACCACCAGCAGTTTCTACTTGTCGATCTTGTACTGGGACCAGTTTATCTGGTTTCAAATGGTTTATCACCTGTGGAGACACATAGTTTTCACTTGCACCAGAGTCTATGAGTACTTGTAAAGGGCGACCCTCGAATTGAACCGAGTAAAGAGGAAGAGTAGTAGCGATTGCGTTTAATTCTGAAAGATGTTGCAGATCTTGCGGAAGTGAGTTTGGATAGACAATCGGTAATAATTCAGTGACCACATTGTGAGATTTAAATGTCAAGGTGTTAGAGATCTGATTATTATTAAAAGTAGACGGTGTTAAAGCAGGAAAAACGTTATTATCTAAGCCATTATCATTCGAATAGGGGTCAAATGAAATCAAGTTTTTATTATTGTCGTTATGAGTAGAAGTAGAGAGACTATTGTTATTGATAATGGATGGATTGATAGCTTGATCCTCAATCGTGTTGACAGACGAGGAAACAGATTGTTTGTTACGGTGTTGTTCATCTAAGCGTCGAATATCCATTAAGCGTTGTCGACAATTTCTCTTGATATGACCCGCTTTTTGACAATAATAGCATTGTTGTTTGTTGTTGTAACACCTGTTACTGTTCCTGTTATTATATCTTCGTTGCTCAATGACGTCAATATCCATAGGATCATGGACGACTTGCTGCGAGACCTTATTGACACGCTGAACATTATTGTAGTAATATTCTTCCTGATTGGCGCTCTCAAAGGATAGAGCGTCATGAATGGCTTGTTTAAGCGTCGAAGCATCGAATTGCCGTATATGAGCTCTCATTTGTCTATCTGATAAACCACGAATGAACTTGTCCGAGGCCTCTTCATCCGTCATTGTGGGAATTGAAAGCTTAATGTCCATAAATTGATTAATGTAGTCCACTAAAGAGCCAGTCTGTCTTAATACTGCAAGCTTATCTCTTGCAATTCTTGTCACATTATCTGGTCTGAAGAATTCGGTCAAAGTTGCCTTTAGTTCAACCCATGTGTCAGGAGCATCACCCATAGTTTCCAAGGTCCTATACCAAGTATCAGCCCGATCTCGCAAGAGAGCAGTAGCAAAAACACATTTCTTCTTATCATCCCATTTGTTGTAAAGGTGGTAGATAAAGATTTTGGAAGATAGAAATACTTTTAAAACTGTGGATAGTTTTTTATTAGAGATCAAGAATTGATTAACTGGTCAAAAGGTGATAAAACGCATCTCTTATATACTTTTTCTCGGTCGGTACTTGATTCTAAATTCATATTACGATTTGCCAGGAACAAGGTTGGACTGCGTATAAAGAAGACCAGGGATAATAACCAAATGAGCGGACCAAGATTAGCGGCGAGGAGTGTCGGGATCAATATATCCAAAGGTAATAGTATTGAATGTAATATTTGGTGTGAGAGATAGTATTTATCAATTAGCGTCTACTTGCTCAGAGTGATATATAAATAAAGATATTTTAACATAATCAAATACAGTCATTTACATTCTGGTTCTTGGTAATAATGCTTTATACACTTCTGCAGCTATATATAAGGATATCTATACGATTTTCTATCTGTACAGTATTCTCTTATTAATATAATTATGAGCGTTTACAACATTATCCTCCACCAGAATCAAACAAACTTGTATTGATTCGGCAAGTGCGTCAGTTCCACCAAATAGTACATTCATGCGGCTGAGTTTTGATTAACACGCTCAGGTATACCTCCTTTTACGCACCAATTCAGGGTCTTTTCTTGCATCGTGGCTTTTCTTGGTTCTTGTTTCATAACTTGCCTACTTATTCTATCTTTCTTTTCTTGTTTGAACGTCTATTCAGTATTCTCTCTTCTCTACTCGTAGTGGCTGCAATATTTGCTCTTTTGTTTTTCGACATCTCGATCGCTACATTTGACATCTCATTCCCATTGCATTTAGGAATCTTGGAAGTTCCAACTTTTTTGCGTCTGTTAGGTTCAGAGTTTTGAATTGACTGTTCGACTCTAGTTTGCTCTAAACGTCGTAATTCTCTTTGCTTATTCCAGTACCGTTGAATGATAGTTGGATCGGTGAAATCACTTGCTTTTTGCCAAGTATTTTCTTTCTCAGAATAACCTTTCCACTTAATCAAGTATTCTCGATGACCTTCTTCACCTCGATGATCACGGATACCTTCGACTTCGTAGTATTCTTCTTCGATACTAGACTCATCCAGGGTAACTACTTTCAATTCCGACGGTACATAGTTTCGGGATAATAATTCATTCTGTTCATCCTTTAGTTCATACGATCCACCAGTATTTCTTCGAACAACAGTGTAAGGTCCCTCATAAATCGGAGCTAACTTACTAGATCGATTCTGTAATCTGATCATGACATGCGTTCCAACTGGAATGTCGACAAGAACACTCTTTTGATTGAACTTTTTGTTATATTCCTCATTTATCTTCTGAGTTCTTTCGAGGATGGCTGGGAATACGATCTTATCCATGTAATCTACGCGTTCTTCCAACTCTCGCATGGTCATAGACTCAATGGGTAGTTTGAACTTCTTCTCGTTCCCGTAGTCATCAGGTAAGTTGACTCTACGTGCAAACATCAAGGAGAAGGGAGAACTCATAGTTTTTGCTTTAATGTGTCGGTTCATGCAGAGCTGTATGATAGGAAGATAATACGCCCAACTATGACTGTCTGACTTCATCATTTTTCTTAACGTGTTAGTTGCGGTACGAACTGCATTTTCCGCTGCTCCATTTGCTCGAGGATGATATGGCGTAGTGTATCTTCTATCAATTCCTAGGTTCTTCGAAATACTGTTCATCACAGCATTCTTGAACTCTAGACCATTATCAGACTGGCAAATACGTGGAACACCAAAATCACCATAGACTTTGACCAACTCTTTTGCAACAGTATCGGATTGTTTGTTCTTCAGAGGTCTGAGAATAACGAATTTCGAACAAATATCTGTTATAACCAACATGTAAACATATCCTTCTTCAGTTACGTCAAAAGGTCCAGCCAAGTCGATAGCAATATGATCAAATGGTCGGTTGGCTACAACATTAGATAATGGGTGATAACCTCTCTTACTGATGTTGTGCTTTTGACATTCAACACACGAACTAACAATGTCTTTTGCTTCTGCGTAGATATTCGCCCAATGGAGACCTTGTGAATGTAAATCTCGCACAATTGCTTGCGATCCAAAGTGTCCAAATGCATGCGCTTCTTTCAACAGAGCATCTCTCTCTTCTTCAGGAGGAGTCATATAGTCAGTCAGCTCATCTTTTCTTTCAACTAGTTTAGTCGCGAGTACGTTAATCGTTTTATCTCGGCTAAATCGCTTTTTTCTAATGATGGCTTTCTTTTTAGGGCTTCGTCTGATGATTTTGCTCGTAACACTATCCTCCACCAGTTTGTTTTCATCTTCTAAAGGTGAATACAAACGGCTCAGAATATCAGGCAATTTGTTCAATATACCGGGGATGTGCACTACATCAAAATCAAAATCCAGAAGAGTCTCGATCCATCCAATTAACATGGGATTTGCGATCTTTTGCGTATGTAAGTATACTAGTGCCTTGTGATCTGTAAATACAGTGAACTTTTTGCCCCATATATACTTGCGAAACTTCAGTAATGCTAACACGACTGCATACAATTCTCTTTTAGTAGTGCTCCAACGGCGTTGTGAAGGTGACAAGGAGCTCGATACAAATCCTATGTAAAGATCTTGGCCGGCCTCATTCTTTTGAAACAACACTGCCGCGACACCATAAAGTGATGCGTCTGTAGCTACGTAAAACTGTTTTGACAAATCCGGATAATGCAGCATCATCTTCGACTGCAAAATCTCTTTGATAGTTTCAAAGCTCTTAGTGTGACGATCGGTCCACAGCTCTTCCACATTCTCTGCATTCACTAAACTGGTGAGTGGTTCTGCTACTCTGGAAATCATCGGAACGAATTCTCTCAGGTAATTGACCAAACCCATAAATTGCTGGATGTGTTTCTTATTTTTATTTGGAAGTGGCCACTTTGAAACATTGGTAAGTTTTGATTGATCCACACGAACTCCTGAAGCGTCCACTACAAATCCCAACATACGAACTGAATGTTGAAACCATGAACACTTGGATTCTTTCAGGATTAAATTTGCGGAATTTAATCTGTCAATCACAAACTTTACATCTTTTGCATGCTGTTCGATACTTTCACTGGCAACAATACAGTCATCCACGAAGTTCTGAACGCAATCAATACCTTCAAACAAGGTTGCCATGACCTTTTGAAATTGCGAGGTTAGCATTTTCACTCCAAAGCACGCTTTTTGAAAGGAAAAGCCATTGCCATTATAAGTAAACGATAACTTGTGTACATCCTCGGGTGCCACTTTGAATCGATGATATGCATTCGACAAATCCAAAGTTGTAAACACTTTTTTACCGGCCAAGTTATCAAAGATATCCTTAACCAAAGGTACGGGAAAATTGAATGTTGGAGGTAGAATTTGATTCAACGATCTCACATCTAAACACGCTCTATGGCTCACAATCTCACCATCTTTGTTACGTTTAGGAACAAGCAGTAATGGACTGTTGAATGACGTGTTTACTCGGGATCGAATGATTGTACCTGTTTCCAACCATTCTTTTATTTGCTTATCGAGAACTGGTCTTAATGCATAAGGGATGGGGTATTGACGTCTATACGCCGTTGCACCCTCTTTCGTAGGTAATCGAACAATGGATTCAGGCAAAGGACATGAAGATGTTATGGGTATGCTCTGATTAATCTCTAGTGATTCTTTAATTATACTCATGAACTCTGCTCTTTGCTCAGGCGTACCAGCAGGCGAATTGTCAGGTTCATGTTTTCTTTCACGTTCAATGTTCAAGTTTTCAAAAATAGCTTCATCACTCAAGGCAGCGTCAGAATGTGCATGATCATCTTTGATGCGAAAAGCCACTCCAGTTAATCCGATATTCATTTTGGGAAGAATATCTGTGCCAAGAAGAATATCAAACTCGAATCCGTCGTTAAAGTTCATTACTTCAAATGAGTGTTTGAACTTAATGCCATTTGCATACTTTATTTCCAAAGGATCGGTGATACCAATTCTCTTTGCAGTATTTTGATGAGACAAGAAATTATAAGAACCAGGTAATTTATGTACTTTATTTATATGAAGTTTATTCTTCAAAGAAGACAAACTAACAAAGCTACAACTACTTCCTGTATCTACGCGTCCCAGGAGACGTTCAGACTCTACAATCAACGGTGTACATAAATTAAATGCGTCATTAGCCTTTAATTTGTCACTCTTCTTGTTCTCATTCAGGTACTTACATTGATAGCTCTGATTCTCAATCTCGGAGTCGGCCATCTCCAAGTCCTCTTGAACTTGCTGCTCAATTGACTTCTCACTCGAGGAAGCCGCAGGCATCACAGCCAAGACAGTACTGCTACTACTGCTTTCAGCAGCACCACAACGATGACCAGGACGCCATGGAGACACACCACAAGTCCAACACTCTTTACCCTTCGCCTTCTTCACAGAAGGAGGGCGTTCAGCTCTTCTCTTAGCGAGAAAACAATCCTTGGTGTCATGGGTCGCATTGTTACCATGATGGATGCACGAAAAGGGTTTCGCCACCTTACTCGCCTTTTGCACCCGACGAGCTGCATTCTTGTGATGATGGTGATAGGGGGCCTTTTCTTTGCGTCGCTCAACAACAGGCGCACCAGGAAGAAGAGAAACAGCCTCATTATACGACGTATGGTCGTCACCAAGAATATCACGACCAATCTGTGCGATTTGATCGACAGTGTATTCAGCATTCTCACCAGAAGATCCAGCCTTCACTGAATTCATTGCAACTCTGATCAGCGTCTGAACAGGTTTAGTCAGCGAGGCCAAAAAACGATCAGCTACTCTAGGACACTCTCTAGGTAGGCCTGCATCAAACATTGCTGTTTGAAAACGCTTAGCATAGTCGCCCACCGACTCATTGTTTTCCATTACCATGGTAAACACAAGGTCAGTATATCTTCTCAACACAAGGGAAGAACCGTGCTGCTTCTTAAACTCTCTACGAGCATCTGCCCATAGGGTACAACCTCTACTCAGCTCATCTTTCACCCATGCTTTATCGCCATGGGGAAGGCAAAGGGGTAAGAAGTTCTTCCACACCTCATCAATGGACATGGAAGAAGACTCAACTACATCCTCAAATTCTCTCAAAAAATGCTCAACAGACTCGAAGGCTTCGTAACCTGGAAAAGGTTTGACAGCCGAGGTCAAGAGTTGGAACTTGGGCAAGTCGCGACGATTCAATGTCAAACCAGTAGGTGGCTTAACACGATCAACCTCACCGATCAATGAACTGCACTCTTGGATCTCACGGAGCATCCTCTTGGAGCGTTCAAGGGCCAACAAGGCTTCATCAGCCGCTACGTCATCTCTGACTACACGAGCACGACTAAACGCTTGAAGGTATCGGGTAATATCTGCACGGAGCCCGGCGATATTTGTGTCAATCAGTTGTGGGTCAGTCATGTCAGCAACAGCATGCTCAGCCGACTCAGACAACAAAGAACTAGCACCAGGAGACTTGATAAACTCATCAAGGTTGCTTGACAAGGTCGATTCATCAAACATGGGGGTGTCAGGGTTAACACCACAGTTGGCAGAAGAAGAACCAGAAACGTTGTTGGAAGCCATATCGATAAAAGTAAGGAAAATAGGACAGTAATTAAAAGTAAAAAATGTTGTAAAGGTGGTAGATAAAGATTTTGGAAGATAGAAATACTTTTAAAACTGTGGATAGTTTTTTATTAGAGATCAAGAATTGATTAACTGGTCAAAAGGTGATAAAACGCATCTCTTATATACTTTTTCTCGGTCGGTACTTGATTCTAAATTCATATTACGATTTGCCAGGAACAAGGTTGGACTGCGTATAAAGAAGACCAGGGATAATAACCAAATGAGCGGACCAAGATTAGCGGCGAGGAGTGTCGGGATCAATATATCCAAAGGTAATAGTATTGAATGTAATATTTGGTGTGAGAGATAGTATTTATCAATTAGCGTCTACTTGCTCAGAGTGATATATAAATAAAGATATTTTAACATAATCAAATACAGTCATTTACATTCTGGTTCTTGGTAATAATGCTTTATACACTTCTGCAGCTATATATAAGGATATCTATACGATTTTCTATCTGTACAGTATTCTCTTATTAATATAATTATGAGCGTTTACAACACCATTCATAGAAATCGCCATAGCGTTCTATCGATCGGATCCACCCGTCGATCAATAGTGCATCTCGGATACCAGTATATGTATCAGGTTCCTTTATCCGAGCCATTTGTTTGTTACCATGTTCATTCAGAGCAGCCGTAAAAGTTTTGATGAAAGCATTCATTCCAGAGTCACTTATATTATCTTTCGACGCAAATTTCGACGAAGATGTATTTCCTGAAGGTTCAGCCATAACAGTAGTCTTGATTCGTTAGACCTGGTGCTACCAATGTAATTTGTATATTTAGTCAACTCTCAGTGGTTACTAAACAATTTCCAAATATAGAATTATAACCCTTTTTAGTATACGGAGTTATAATCAAGCCAATTAAAATAAAATAAGAAATGAAAATGTAGAAAAGTGAATAATGAATAATCTTTATTAATTCATGTCTTTCTGGATATTTATATGTTTTAGAAAAGTGCTGAGTAATTATATAGAATAACATATGCTTATAATATAGTGAAATATACTGATAATAATAATTAAGACATAGTGGGGTGATTTGCTGATGTTTGATTGCGTCTTTAAAGAAACTTCTTTCGTTTTGTATTTTGTCTGATGACCGACATGTTCGGCGTAAACCGCCTTTTCTTTGCTTGTTTCTTGCGCAGTTGTATTTCCAGTTCAATAGGCACGTCTTGCATTAATTCATCCATAGTAGTGGATTCTTGAACTTGATTGACTGACGGCCCTTGAAGTCTGACAATTGTGTAAAAGCCAATATTAGTCAACTCTCAGTGGTTACTAATATATTTTTTCCAAATATAGACAATTATAACCAAAAGTAGAAACTGAGTTATAATTGATCCAATCAAAATAAGTATGAGTTTTAAGTGAAGAATTAATGATGTTTATTCAATGATGCTTTTGGGTATTTATATTCTTTTTCTATTGTATATACAAAGACATATGATCCAGTTAAATGGGTAATAATAATATATCATGACAATTATATACAAAGTGAGGTGACTTGCTTATGTGATTATATCTGCTTCTTTCTTTTGATATTTCGTCTGGTGATTGAAGTATTCGGCGTAAATCGCCTCTTCTTGGATTGTTTCTTACGTAACTGTATTTCAAGCTCGACCGGAACATCTTTCATTAGTTCATCCATTGAAGAGGTAATACCAGAAACAGTGGTTTAAGTTTAGATTGCATCAATTGGCGTTCATCAGCAGTACCAAAAGGACTATTATTAGGTTTGATATCTTCAGGATCGATTGGTGATGGCAATGCAGGACCAGTATGATCATCCCAAGTTGATACCAACCCAGTGATAGCGATGTTAAGAAGAGGCATAATGTCAAGACCAAATAAAATAGGCGCACTATCGTCCTCTGTATAGAAATCAAACAATTCAAATTTATGCTTCAATTGTATTTTATTGTACAAAATGTTCAAAGAAGTATAACCAATCCTAGGTTGTTGCGTGTTAACATGACCAAGCTGAACCGTACCAGATGAAGGCGTAAAGCCAACACCAAGAGAACGAAAGAAGCGAGGAGAACATATGCTGAACGTACAGCCTGTATCCAAGTATGCGTAGACGCGAATGTTCTGCACAACAATAGGTAAAAGAATCGCATTAGATCTTTGTTTGGGTAAATTTGAAAATATGTTTGACTTACAAAGTTGTGCCTGGACGGCTGCGTGTTCATCGATATTCATGTGTTCCTGAACAGGAACAGCAGAAGATGAAGAGCTAACTTCGGAATTGAAAGGAGTTGCTGCGGGAGCAACTGTTGATAAGTTCGAGGCCGGAGCCAACGAAGCAGAAGATGATGCAATAGCACCAGAAGAACCAAAGGCACGAGAAGCAGCACCTGCAATACTCATCATCCCAAAACGATGAGTTGGTCCTTGATTGGGATCGTTACGCACAGCAGTATTGCAACGATGCTGGCGTGTCCAACCAGGAGCTCCACACGAATGACAAGTACGATTGTTAATGGGAACTTGACTTGAAGAAGGCAAAGAACCGGAAGCAGCAGCAAGAGGTTGCTGGTTAGCAATAACAGATGACGCACGAGAGATAGCCTTACAATTGGCAGTATCATGGGTATTGACTTTGTGAAAAGAACAATATTTCCCAGTGGAAGCAGTAGAGGAAGAACGTTTGGCAACCTTACCAATAGACATGGCAGAAGAGGCAACACCAAGAGAAGAAGGAACAGCGTGACGAGACTTGTCACTTTCACGGTGCACATAGTTGGCAGCAGAAGGTATGTTTGACACACGCGAAGAAGAACCAGAAGCAGAAGAAACAGAAGCAGAGACACCAGGAAGACCTTTCTCTTTGTACAAGTCATTGTACAGTTCACGAGCAAGACGCATCACTACATCCACATTCGACTTTTGATCCTTTGGTAAGGAAAGACGCGAAGTAATGACCTTGTCAGCAAATTCAGTGGGCAAAGCGTGTAAAAACTTATCCACAAGAATGGAGGCAGGTAAGCACTGGTCAACAGCACGACGACGGAGATCATTGAAGCGATCAATGAAAGCAAAAAGAGATTCACCTTTGGCTAACTTGATGTCAACAAGAGAGCGAGCACAGGCAGCACGATCTTCATCAACGGTTGTACCAAACCGAGAGAGGAACTCATTCTTGAACATGAGCCACGTAGGAGAAGCAATACCAGCGGCACGAGCGTTCTGATGGAACTCAACTTCATACCAGGTAAGTTGAGCTTGCGACATTTGAGACAACACTAATCGTTCATAGTTGGTGTCGAAGTCCAAACGATGAGCATACATTACGTTTTGAAAACGTGTCAAACAAGCAGCAGCATCGATAAAAATATGAGCACTAGGCTCATGAACTTCACCAACCCATTGAAGATAAGGCATGTTGTTGGGACACACACTAGAAACCTTGATGGGTGCCTTGGGATCAACAACAGCGCGAGCATATTTGACAGAGTCAGCATTGGATTTCTCAATGAGGGCTTTGGTAGCAATGACAGCCTTGAGAACACTATCCTTTTGTAAGTATTCAGCCTGGAAATCATCGAGATTATCACCAGACAAAGGAGACGAGAGACGAGCAGCAAGAATGGTTAACTCAATAGTGAGTTGATTGATAGTATCTTGCATACTACGGAGAGATTCTTCAGCTTGTACTTGTCGATCAACAAAAGAAGCAGCAGAACCAGAAGATTCTTCCATGGATGTATCAAGACTAGGTAAGTTGGCTTGAGCAACAGAAACAGTAGGTTCACCAGAGTGAATGGAGGCAGCAGGAGAAGACATTGGTAATAAGATTGTAATTGTTGGAAAAAGCTTGATTCAAAAAAATGTTATATCCGGTGCTAAAGACGAAGGATATAATTTAAAATACAATAATAAAAGAATAGACAGTAAATGGAATCAGCTATCCTGATAGTAAAAGTTATTCTCATCTTTATTCACAATTCAAAATCAAGTCTTCTTTATATACATTTCATCAGAGCTTAATAGTGTAGCATTCAATATCTATCAGCACGCATGGCCGTACAACGGAGTCCAATCCCAGCAGCCACTAATAAGCCTTTCAACCACGCATTGTTGTAATTGTATAACCCACGCGTTATTCGATATTCAGGTCTTATCTTGAGATACACTCGATACTACTCGATAGTATGATGCCGCGTGTTTCTTGTAAGGATTATTGGCTAATAGTTCTAAGGATGACACATCGCTTGTATTTATGCAGGCCTCGTTAATCTGATTGGGTTATCAGATAGAGTCCGTGTATGACATAAATGAACAGTTGATTCCTTACTATTATGTCGATGCAAAATAGTAGGTGGAATACAACAGATCAACTATTGCTAAAAAGTTGTTTCCCAAAAACAAGTTCAATGTGGACCAAATTTATAACTGGCCACCGCAAAGCCCGGATTTGAACCCAATTGAACATATGTGGCACCAATTGAAAAACCGTTTGGGACAGTACCCAACTAAACCTCATACTGTAGAAGAACTAGAAAAGAGGATCAATATAGAGTGGTATAAATTTACTAAGGAGGACTGCCTGAAATAGATTGATAGCATGCCTGGTAGAATTGAAACTGTTATAAAAAGTAAAGGTCAACAAACAAAGGGTCATTATGCATCTAACTCTCATATAATTTTTTATACCATTTCTTCAATTAATTTTATAAAACTATCAATTGAAGTCTTCTTTATACTATTAAATGTATATAAAGGAAAAACTAAATTACTATTAATTATTTTTTCATTACTACATATTTTGAAACTTATTTCTAAATTTTTTAAAAACCTTGATTTGTTTTTATCATACATTTCATAAATATTATCACTATTTATTTGATTATTTTTAATTTTTGTATATAAATCATTAAACAATTTTAATGTATTTCTATTATTAACAATTACATCATTAAGCAAATTAACATCATCTTTACATTTAAGTAAATTCAAATTGTTCTTTTTTAATCTATTTATTACCTTTAAGTTTTCTTCATTATTATTTATTTTAATATAATCTTTTCTTTGTTTTTTATTATTATTACTGTTTGTAGTGGTACTATAATTACTTGTATTACTGGTTATAGAACTATTATCATCATATTCTTCAATATCATTACCGCTGCTAATACTATTATTTTCCTCATATAACTCATCTTCTATATCTTCTAAATCACTTTCTAATATTTCATCTTCATAGCTTTTATTTTTATTATTATTACTTTCTAAAAATTCATCATATATATCTTCTTCGATTACTTCTTTATCTATTTTATTATTTTGTTCATGATATTCTATAACTTTAAAATGATTTAAGCAATATAAATTATTATTAACTAACCAATTACCAACTTCATTGCATTTATCATTATAGCATTTTTTACTTTCTAATTTTAATGTATTTCTATTAATATTATTTAATTGATTTTTTAATTCTTCATTTATTTTTTTATAATTATTATTTTCATCTGTTAATATTTTATTATTTTTTGTTAAAAATGAAATCTTTTTAATGAGATAATAATAATCCTTCTTGTTAATTTTAATGTATTTTAATTTTTTATTTGGTCTTACTCTACTCATATTTTATTATATAATGAAATTCAATTTTTAATCTTTCAAAAAGTTTTTCCAAATATTATATTCTCTATTTTTTTTTCTCCATTGATATTCCCTGAGATATAGAATTATGTCTTTCTTGTTTCTATTTCTAGGTATAATACTTTGTTTTAATCCATTCCATGTTCCTTCTATGGTATTTGTATGAATTCCTGTTATAGGATCTTTAAAATGTTTTTTATGATTTACTGTTTTATGTTTATACCCAATTTTATTTAAATCATTATAACCTTTCCAACAATCTGTGTATATAGTTGTACCTTTCTTAATATACTTACTAATTATTTGATTAATATTCTCTATATTTCTTTCTTCAATAGGTTCTAAAAATACTTTTTTATTTTCATTTGTAACCTTATTCTTTAATCTACTTCTTTGTATTCCACCAATAACCCAAGCACCTTCAACTTTATGTCCCTTGTTATATTTTCTTTTTGCAATTTTAGTTTCATCAATTTCTACAATTTCATTTCTTCCACCTATTTTATTACTTGGTTTAATAAGTTGTTTATTCTTAATGTATTTTCTGAAAATTTTATTATATCTACTTACTGTATTTTATCAATTTGTAAACTTGAGGATATAAAAGATGAGGGTGCTTTTCCTAAAAATAAATACAATATGTGTAACTGGATATTTAACGGTAATCTTAATTTACTAAATATTGTTCCTTTCAATGGTGATATAGCTTTTCTACATTTATAATATTTACAAACATACAATTTTTTTTTCAAATTTAATTTCATATCATGTCCACATTCATTACATTTTTCAATCTTATTCACATAATTATTTTTAATTAAATATTCCAATGCATCATCTTCATTATCGAATATATGCTTCAAACTTTTATAAGATTCTATAAACATAATAGATAATAATATCTTGGGTATTTAATTTAATAAATTATGAAAATTCAATTTTGATGAAAAACAATTTTAATAATTCGGAGTTTAAATATAACCTGAGACCTATATGCAGATACATCCCAAACAAATTATTAATTTTTTTTCCGTACTTTTTAGCAAGCTTAATTTTTTACTTTTTAACTTTATACTTATATAAGTACTAATAAACTTTTGTTTGTTAAGAACAAAGCATATATCATCTGAAAGCCCTTCATTTCTTCAACAACTTTCTCTAAGTAACATGTTTGTTTTATAGAGTTATAAGCTGCTTATATGATGAAATATTCAAAATTGGAAAACATTGAAACCCTTTTTTCGCATACAGTATATCACTTTGAGCAAGTAGACGCTAATTGATAAATACTATCTCTCACACCAAATATTACTGTTGTGTTTGCACAGTGAATAATAAAGAAGACTAAAAAGAGTACTTTTTGAGACTGTGCTTTATTAACAAAGATGAATATAAAGATCCTATAACTATGTCTAAACTAAACCTATTTATACTAATCGTCTATATCTAAGTGTGGTGAAGAGGATTTAAGAAGATGTTATGTTATAGGTCTATGTTCTAGATATATATCCATCTGAGACATGAATCTTAAACATATCAACTCGTAAGTGCTTCCGTAAAGATGAGATTGATAATGAATAAGTTATTATTCATACAATAGTCTCTATTCTATAACAATTACATCCAATACTATTACCTTTGAATATATTGATCCCGACACTCCTCGCCGCTAATCTTGGTCCGCTCATTTGGTTATTATCCCTGGTCTTCTTTATACGCAGTCCAACCTTGTTCCTGGCAAATCGTAGTATGAATTTAGAATTAAGTGCCGATCGTGAAAAAGTATATAAGAGATGCGTTTTATCACCTTTTGACCAGTTAATCAATTCTTGATCTATAATAAAAACTATCCACAGTTTTAAAAGTATTTCTATCTTTCCAAATCTCTATCTACCACCTTTACAACAACCACACTTAGATAGACGATTAGTATAAATAGGTTTAGTTTAGACATAGTTATAGTATCTTCATCTTTATATTCATCTTTGTTAATAAAGCACAGTCTCAAAAAGTACTCTTTTTAGTCTTCTTTATTATTTCACTGTGCAAACACAACAATTGCTATTACTCCGTTAATTTTTTTTAAATTTAACCATATCAAGTAATATTGAGCTATAGCTCTAACATACTGCATGAAAATACTAAATGTTTAGGCTAGGGTTTATGTTACGTCATAGTGATAAAATGATGATAAACCGTTTTTTCAACTTTTAAAATTTGAGGGCTTTTCCGTTTTATGACGTAAATAGACCATAATCACTAATAATAATTCCGTTTATCTATTGATACTAATGAAACATTGCCTATGGCAACGGAAAATTATATAAAGAAGCCTATTCTGATTCATTTCAGCTGTTATATCGAATATAATAAAGACTGTAAAAATAACCAGACTGATAAAACGAATTAATTTATTAAAGCATTAAAATGATGAGCTATTTATACAAAATTGAAGTTCGGATTTAACTTGATATTATAGACGATTGAGTTAGTCAAAGACTGCGCTCATGGAGTTAACAAGGATTTATAGTAATCCATTCTAGTACGACTTTATATTCGGTGATAGATAGTTTATGAAGGTTAGCTGCACTAAGCATTGATTTCCATATATATCTCTTAACCGACGTTACAAAGCTGTCAAAGCACAAGCTGAGTATAAGCATTGTCGAACATTGACCTGATTGGTGACGGACACTGAACAAGTCATGTTTACAACATTGCCCCCTTCTAGACAGTTGCTTATACTAAGAGTGTTTGCATTGTTACTAGGTATAGTCTATAATGTGCATAAGTTAATAGGAAGTTACATACTTCGGTGCGTGTCCTTTCGCCTTGTAATGAACTGATCGTAGTTATTCCTCGATAAAAACCTTATGTAAAAAACCCGTAGGATAAAAGTGAAGGAAAAGAAGAATAACAAACAAGACTGTATAAAAAGTCTATGATCTATTGTTGGTTTCTACTGCGTTTGTTCCGAGTAGCTATCTTACGTGTATTGACTGTCATAGGAGCCTTACGTTTCTTGGAAGAGGATTGCTTATGATCAGCATTGCGACGTCCCCAATATATTTCAATTGGTTTCTTTGAATCGAAGTGTGATGGAGGTTCCCATGTATCATCTTCATCGTTTGGATATCCTTTCCATTTGACTCTGTATAAATAATTACCAGGTGAACCAGAATGATCAATGACTGCTTGTATTTCAAAGTGATCTTCTTTAAGCTTTTGATATTCTTCAGTAGATATATTATCTGAGGAGATGAATATAATATGCGATGTAGGTACATCTCTAGATAAGAGAGTACCCGCTTTATCTTTCAAGATATAGCTACCGTTCTTTGTGATTCCATGTATATAAAATGGACCGAGATTACGCGCATCTAATTTGCTTAATCGTGTTACATTCTTAATCATAACTTTACTTCCAACAGGAAACTGCTTAGTTACAATCCTATGCGTTTTTACGAATCTGTCGTGATCACGTTCTTGCGTATCTCTTATGCGTTTAGACAATGCTGGTATAACGACTTCATTGACAAATTTGAATTTTTCATCAATCATTTTCGTGTCAGTTTCTTCTAGTTGCAATACAGGTTTAGTATTTGAGTAGTCTTCAAAGCCATTTGGTTGTCTATTGAATAACACTGTATAAGGACGAGACTTATGTAACCGTGCGTATTTACAATTCATAGCGTATTGACAATAATTCAAATAATAATCCCAGTCAGCGCCTTTACCGCGTAATTCCTTAACAATTGTACGTTTTGCCAAACCGACATATGCTTCGTTTACCGAGTTACCCGTAGGAGAGTATGGTAATGAAAGTCTTCGATCAATGCCACTCATCTCAATCATTTTTGCTACAATATCAGCTGTGAACTCTGCACCATTATCCGAATTCAAGATCTTTGGAAAGCCAAATAACGAGAATATAGATAAAAGTTCGGCAGCGATAGTCGTACTATGTTTATCAGGTAATGCTCTAAGAACAGTAAACCTTGAATAATAGTCTACCATGACTAACATAAAGTTATTGCCGCGAGAAGAGGTGACATCAAAAGTACCTAAATCCATACACCAATGATCAAGTGGTTGATCAGGCAATACAGATTTTGGTGGGTGATAACCAACTTTGGATATGTTGAACCTATTGCATTCAGTACATTCGCCCAAGATTCGTTGAATATCTTTTCGCATGTTTGTCCAGTGAATACCATCATGGTGTAATTGGTTCTCGATGCTTTGTAAACCATAATGTCCTAAAAGGTGTGCTTTAAATACGAGATTATCACGTTCATTTTTAGGTGGTGTAATATAATCAGCAAACTTTAATGTTCGAAGAATCAGGTCTTCATCGTCATTAGAAGTTTGTTGTGGAGATATAGTAGCGCAAGTATCATTACTCTGATCAGTAAGTAATATTGGTACTGTTGAAGAAGAAGCTAAGAGAGAAGTATTATTTTTATAAATACTAGGGCGTGACTGTTGAGCAAATTGCTTTTTGCTTTTAGCCATAGATCCCTTTTCACTATCTTTCAAGCTTTTCTTTTTGTTTGAAATGCTACCAACATCACCAAGCGCGACTATATCGAGACAACTACCCCCCTCCAGAACATTAATCGGTTGATCCTCGTCCGTATAAAGGCGTGAGAGAGCGTCAGGAATAAGATTTTTGAATCCAGGCAGGTGAACTGTATTGAACGTATAGCCAAAAATACCCTCATACCAACCAGCCATTAAAGCATTAGGTACTTCTTGAGTCTGCAAGTAAATGAGACTTTTATGATCAGTATGCAACGTAAAGGGAATAAGATACAGCCACTTGTGGAATTTCGCAAATGCATAAACGACAGCTAACAATTCACGTTTGGTAGTGCTATAGTTGCGTTCGGAAACACTAAGCTTTCGAGAAGCCAAGGCAACAAACTTAACTTCATTATCGATAATTTGATACAGCATAGCACCAATACCAGACACACTTGCATCTGTTGCAACATGAAATCGTTGACCGATAACTGGAGGCGAGATAACAGGAGCATTGGCCAGAGCGTATTTAAGAGCTGCAAAAGCTTGTTCGTGTTTGTTTGACCAGACTTTAGTAATATCTTTTACGTTACGTAGGTCATCTAAATCAGCAGCGAGTTTAGCAAAGAAAGGAATGGATGAACGGAAGAAGTTCATAAACCCGAGAAACTGTTGGATATGACGTCCAGTAGTCATTTTAGGCCAGCTTTCTAAGCTTGCTACTTTGCGAGGATCAGGGATCAGTTTACCTTTTATCAACGACCAACCCAATATGTGTATACTCTGTTGAGCGAATACGATCTTATCAGGATTCAGTACGAGATTAGCACTAGTAAGACGTTTGGTCACTTCAGCAACGCAATCTGCATGATATGATAGCGGAGGAAATGTAGAAACAACGATGTCATCTACATACACGTTGACGTAAGGAAGATCTTCAAAGAGTGTTGTCAAATTGCGTTGGACGACCGATCCAACGAAACTTATGCCATAGCACGCTTTGATAAAGCGCATCTGCCGATTGGTATAGGGACAAGTAAAGGACAGTTTCTCGCGATCTTCATCAGCAACTTTAAAACTTGTAAAGCAAGCATGAATGTCCAATATAGTGTGGATTGGAGCAGAGCCAATACGTTGATGTATTTCTGAGATGAGAGGTAGTTGTTGTCTATCATTTACAATCAGCAATTGGTTAACTAGACGAACATCACAAACCACTCTAGGTTTAGCATACGTGTAATTACCGAATGAGTCCTTCTTTTTGACGCAAAGGATTGGACTATTCCACGATGTATGAGAAGGAGCTCTTTCAATGACACCTTCCTGTAACCATGTTTCTATTTGGTCAAGGACCGCAGAACGATAGGCTTCAGGCAATGCGTATTGTTTTCTGTAAGCAACACTTCCAGGCTTCGTTTTGAGATGAATAATAGCGCCTGGTAAATTGCAGTATGTATTTTTCATATCAATAGAAGAATTGACCTGTAACAACTTGTTTATTTTATCAAGCAAAGGCTTTCGCTCAGTAATCGTTCCGTATGGATTATCATTTGGTTTGACCTGATCAGGATCAATTGGGTCTGGGAGTCAATGGCCAATTTGTTCAAAGTGTGAACTAACAAGACCAGTGATACCAATGTTCAATTGAGGTAAGATGTCAAGACCAAAGCAAATAGGAACATCTTCATGAGTAAAGAAAGGAAAAACTTCAAAAGTATGGTAAAAGGATTTTTTATTATAGAATACTTTTAGAGTGCAAGACCCTATTCTACTGATCGCATTATTGACGTGGCCAAGCTGGATTGTGCCTTCTTGCTTCACCAAAGGAATAGGTGGAACAAGTGAGTTAAAAAACTCTGGCGTAACCATAGAAAAGCTCGAACCCGAATCGATCAAACTGTAGGTAGTAATATTCTCTATAATAGCCGGTACAAAGAGAGAATTAGAAATCTGTCTTGGTGGCAATGAAAATCCTTTGTGATACTTACAAGCTTGTGCCTGCGCGGCGACCAGAAGCGATTCTTCATCTGAAATATCCATATCGTTGATGCGTTGTGTGGCAACAGCCACAGCAGAAGAAGAAGAAGCATTGGTTGATCCAGCAGAAGAAGCAACAGAAGTATTAGTCTCGACGGTAGTGGAAACCGGAGCACGAGGAGCAGCAGAAGAAGTAGTAGTAGTGGTGCGAGAGGCAGAAGAGGAAAAACGTTCGGGCGACGTGGACATAGCTCTCATTACCAGATTACTGGCAGATTTACCAACACCATTCACTGCAGCAGATGAATCACAGCGATGTGATGGGTTCCAATTCTTAGCGCCACAACGACGGCAGTCACCAGGACCAGGCTTGGGTACACCTCCCAGTTTAGCAGCGCGACAAGAGTCCGTGCTATGCGTAGTCGATCGGTGGAAAGAACAGAACAACCCTTTCTTTTCTCTTGTACTAGACGAAGAAGAAGGTTTTGATGCGTACTTCGAGGCAGCAGCACCATTAGGAAACGATGACGACGATGGTTCATCAGAAACCTTTGACTTTTTCGTGCCAAGAGATTCCCTTTGATCGTCACCAGTACGCTTGTTAGCACGCATAGAAGCCAAACGACTGTCCAAGTTACGAGCCACAGCGCAAACATACTCGAGATTCTGCATCTGAGTTTCAGTTCCCATATTCATAGTATATGCCATACGTTCTTGGAATGAGTCAGGCAATCCACGCAAGAAGGTAGATATTAACAAGAACGAATCATTCAAGTCAGCACGACGACGTAACGCGTTGAAGCGGTCAATATACTGTTCAATTGTCTCGGTTGACCGTTTGGTAATGGCCATGAGCTCGTTAGCAGCAGTAGAGCGATCTACACTTGCATTCACACCAAACTTCTTCAAGAAGGCATCTTTTACAATGGACCAAGTAGCAGCAACACCAGGCACAAAGAAGGTTTCTTTCAAGAATGTTTGATGATCCTCGTTTAAGCAACAGTACTTAAGTAGGCGAGCACCATTGACGTCCAAGTCAAGACCATGACACTCTACAACGACTTCGAAGCGAGAAAGACAGGTACGCAAGTCAGTGAAGATGGTAGACTTGTTGTCAGAAACCATACCAACCCATTGGATAATAGGTAAGTCATTGGGCACAAACTCAGTACGTAACATAGTACTCTTAGTAGGACCCAGAGAAGCAGAAGCAGGACTAGCAGCAGAGCTACCAAGGGATTCTTCCATAGCCAGAAGAGATTCCTTAAATAGCTTCAAATCCTTTTGACGAAGAGCAAGATCACCACGAAGTTTCTTGGCAGCTTCTTCAGAGAGAACACCAGGAGTCACCAACTGGATAGTCATCTTGGCGATTTGAGCAGAGGCTTGACGGATAGCGTCCTTGATCACCTCAACGGAGTCAGATACGGATAAACCGTCATCACAGTTGTTCATCTCTACGTCTTGATCAGCAGAGGATTCAATAGCAACAGGAGGATTAATGACAACGTCATTAGAACCAGAAACAGTAGAGATAGGAGCAGACATATTGAGTAGTAAGTGTATAATAAACCAAAAAGTAGCAGATAAGGTTAAAAAAAATGTTATATCGAATATAATAAAGACTGTAAAAATAACCAGACTGATAAAACGAATTAATTTATTAAAGCATTAAAATGATGAGCTATTTATACAAAATTGAAGTTCGGATTTAACTTGATATTATAGACGATTGAGTTAGTCAAAGACTGCGCTCATGGAGTTAACAAGGATTTATAGTAATCCATTCTAGTACGACTTTATATTCGGTGATAGATAGTTTATGAAGGTTAGCTGCACTAAGCATTGATTTCCATATATATCTCTTAACCGACGTTACAAAGCTGTCAAAGCACAAGCTGAGTATAAGCATTGTCGAACATTGACCTGATTGGTGACGGACACTGAACAAGTCATGTTTACAACATCAGCCATTATCCTTTCTTCTTTCTTAACCATACTTCGTTCCATATAATGCCTTATAAAATCTCTCATAACAAGCACGACAGCATCAAATCACTGGTACTAAAACAAGAGCCAATCAGTATTATTGCGCAACGTGTAGGAGTTTCAAAATGGACAGTAAACCGAATGAAAAACGAAATAGACCCAGAATACGTTCGACCTACCGGTAGTGGGGCCGTAGAATAGTGCCTCAACGTATTATGGTAACACTGAAATACAAACTTCGAAGCTTAATGAGTTACACCTTCAAGCTATTCATAAAGGTGGACATATGGCTACCAAAGCCTATACAACCTCTTTACTGATATAATTATGAGCGTTTACAACACTGGCAAATCGTAATATGAATTTAGAATCAAGTGCCGATCGTGAAAAAGTATATAAGAGATGCGTTTTATCACCTTTTGACCAGTTAATCAATTCTTGATCTATAATAAAAACTATCCACAGTTTTAAAAGTATTTCTATCTTTCAAAATCGCTATCTACCACCTTTACAACAGACTCTATCTCTGATAACCCAATCAGATTAACGAGGCCTGCATAAATACAAGCGATGTGTCATCCTTAGAACTATTAGCCAATAATCATTACAAGATACACGCGGCATCATACTATCGAGTAGTATCGAGTGTATCTCAAGATAAGACCTGAATATCGAATAACGCGTGGGTTATACAATTACAACAATGCGTGGTTGAAAGGCTTATTAGTGGCTGCTGGGATTGGACTCCGTCGTACGGCCATGCGTGATGATAGATTGAATGCTACATTATTAAGCTCTGATGAAATATATATAAAGAAGACTTGATTTTGAATTGTGAATAAAGATTAGAATAACTTTTACTATCAGGATAGCTGATTCCATTTACTGTCTATTCTTTTATTATTATATTTTAAATTATATCCTTCGTCTTTAGCACCGGATATTAACGCTAGCATCTTCATCGTCCGTTTAACTGTATTGATTTTGCCACTTTCGTTGTTATAAAGAATGATTTCTTCTACGGCAGAGCTATATTCCGGATCAAGAGAACGTCTTGGTCGACCAACAGGTTTATATTCGGAAGCTTCCGCAGGGTGATTATACATATGAATGGCCTTTCTTGCGACATGTTCAGAAACACCACAGACCTTCATTAGAAGGTCCCGTTTTTTAAGGTCGCGATACTTTCTGTCTTCAAATTTTGTTTTCAAAAGAATACCATAAACATGGGTCAAAATCTTGTAAACGTCATTTGACAAATGTACATTTGTTGTTGTTCCAATGGGAGATTGCATTTTTTTAACTGAATATGATTAATGAAAACAATTAAGGTAAAAAAATACTAATGAAACTCAAGTAGTTAGATTTTTGTCTTTTTTTTTAAGGAGCAATGGCTTTTTTTTAAAAAAAATGAAGAATTTCGGGGAGATAATTTTTGAAAACGACTATATCATGACAATTATATACAAAGTGAGGTGACTTGCTTATGTGATTATATCTGCTTCTTTCTTTTGATATTTCGTCTGGTGATTGAAGTATTCGGCGTAAATCGCCTCTTCTTGGATTGTTTCTTACGTAGCTGTATTTCAAGCTCGACCGGAACATCTTTCATTAGTTCATCCATTGAAGAGGTAATACCAGAAGTTACTTGCTGAGGATTAATCACCGGAAGCTTGACAATTGTGAAACGTGGTGTAGTAGTGTTGTGTTTGCACAGTGAAATAATAAAGAAGACTAAAAAGAATACTTTTTGAGACTGTGCTTTATTAACAAAGATGAATATAAAGATGAAGATCCTATAACTATGTCTAAACTAAACCTATTTATACTAATCGTCTATCTAAGTGTGGTGAAGAGGATTTAAGAAGATGTTATGTTATAGGTCTATGAGAAACATTTTAATTCACAAGATTTTTTTACAAAATAAAAAAAGAAAAAAAAAGTTAAAAGTATATTATTTAATACAATTAATACTATTTTCATAAATACAGTAAATTGTTTAAAAAATTGTTAATGTAAAAATAATCATTATTTAAAATTTAAAAGTAAAATAAAAATTTTGATAAATTCCAAAATTAATCAATATATGTTAAATTAGTGTTAATATTGAAATTTTCACAAACCCACATAATTTGCATAATGTTACAATTTATATTAATATCAATTCTTGTGATTTATTTTAAATTCGATTTTTTTTATAATAAGAACATTCCTCTATGTTCTAGATATATATCCATCTGAGACATGAATCTTAAACATATCAACTCATAAGTGCTTCCGTAAAGATGAGATTGATAATGAATAAGTTATTATTCATACAATAATCTCTATTCTATAACACCGACATACTGCGGTACCATATCGAACTGTAAATAAAGGTAAGCATTTCATCTCGGCATAACACTCGATTAGGAATTTGTCTTTTACTGCTATTTCTTGTTTTATAATAAAGTGTGTGGTGAAATAGCCACATAATTGAAGTACAGACAGACTAGAGGCCTGTGCGCCCTAGCTGTAGCACATACATACTAAAGCATCATTGATTACCTTATACAGCGATACAGTCCTTAAACAGAGATACGTCCTTCTTATACTTTTTATATGAACACAAGTAAATAACCTTCAGTCACAATTCAACGAGTATAAATACAAGCTAGAAAAACTAGTTAGAAATAATTAATCACATTTAAGTTGAATAAACTATAACCAAGTTATAATCGACTTACTACCTGCTTTTATATTTTAATTTTACCGCAAAGTGTAATAATTACACAGTTGTTCATATTCTGGATTCGGGTAATAATGAGTTTTACATCTTCAAGCTATTCATAAAGGTGGGCATATGGCTACCAAAGCCTATACAACCTCTTCTTTACTGATATAATCATGAGCGTTTACAACAGAAACACTTTTTTTTTCGCATACAGTATTTCTATCTTCGAAATCTCCATCTACCACCTTTACAACACACTTCTTGAGGTCATCAATAAACTCCTTGTTGAGTTGTGGATTCTTTGTCCACCCCTCATGATTGTATCTGGGGATTTGTTTCTTGTATCGTCTAATATCGTCTTTAAGATCAGAGGTTGGTGTTGTGTCCAAAATCTCTCTGATCCCTTCTGGAAGTTGTTTTCCCTTATAACTGAGTTCTCTTTGTTCGTCTCTTTGTCGTTCGAATTCCCTGAGGATGTTGTTAACATCATCCCTGGTGTAAATAGGGACTTGTGCTTGTTGTTGTTGATTAGTTTCATTATTATTGATACCACTCATAATTTGTTCCACGATGCGCGGCTTTGAAAGATATAGGGAAGAAAGGGATTTTATTGGATATTATTATTATATATTAAAAAATAAAGCGTGGCTCTGAGAGCATTTATCACATTAGGAGCTGAAGCGGAGGAAACCGAGATTGTTATAGGTACGACTAACAATTAATATTTATACTACTTACAAAGGTTGCACACCAAGACCGTGTGTACCTGACAGTATAAATATCAAATAGAACGCTAAGAGCATCCGCAGCGGTCACATTAACTTTTATATTACATTTAATGTAAAAATTGGCAGTCGGCGTTTGAATTAATAAATAATGTGCTCTGCGAAAAAGCGGTTACATTAAATGTAATACTTTTTTCCTGATTTATATTTGTCGTATACACGCTTATATTCACAGGCTATGCATACGACATGTCTCAATTAAAGCTATATCTAACTGCGTAACTGATTGACCCGTCAAACAGGTTTCACCAATCAAGCAATCACGCATAATCAATTAAGCTTCTAGATCGATTCATCATCACTTGTCATTAACATTACTCATCAGAGGGATATCTTTTTTTATATGAATTTAATATATATATTAGTAGAAAACATAAATATAATGTTGTTTTTTCATGCATAATGGAACAGTTGCCTTCTTGATAATGTTTATTATACAGAATAATCATTTTAATTTATAAAAAAGGTTATAAAGATATAAAAACTATGGATATATTAAAAAGTTTAAATATATATAGAAAAGATAAAAATGATGTAATGTCTGTATATATCCGTCTACTATAATAATAATAACAGATTATTACTAATTTTTTTCTCTAATATACAAAAATTGAATTTTCTAACTAATAAAAATGGAAACTATTAATATTAAATATAATTTACTAAGAGAATATCAAACTTTAACAAATGAATATTGGAAATTTTTAAATTATGGTTTGCCAATTATTAATCAAAAAAAATATCATACAAAAAGGCCAATTCCTATTAATAAAATCAAGGAAATTAAAAAGGTTTTATTTGAGAAGTTGGGAATTATACCAGTTTATTTCTTTTTAGTTACATTGTTTGGTGATGGAAACTATAGAGGATATAGTTTATATGTGGAGCCAATAATAAATAATTCAGAATTAAATGATTTTAACTTTGTATATCTTATTAGAAAAGATAAAAATATAAATTTAGATGATGTTGAATTAAATTATAATGATCAATTTGGTAGTTTTAGATCAAAAATGGAGAAAGTTTTTTCTGATATTGGATTCATATTTCAGAGATTAAATAATAAAAAATCATTTTTAACATCTAATATAAATATATATAATATACAATTAAAAATTGCATCTGTACTTCTAAATATTAAAAGATATGTAAAATGGACATGTTTATGTAACATTATAAATCATGTGATTTATAATTGTGTAACCAAACATTAATTGTTTTAAATAGAAAATAATAAAAATATAAAACACTTTTTAAAAAGTGTTCTAAATTGTTTTAAGAAGAAAATATAAATTATTAAAAAATGTTGACATGAATGGCAACTTTTTAATTTTTATTATTTTCAAATGACAAACAATTTGATAATATTTTTATATTTTCAGAAAGACAAACAATTAAATAATATAGAACATTACAGTTTTCAATCAAATTGGATGAATGATAACTTTGATTTCGAATATAAAAATAATTTAACTAGTAATATAGATAGCTATAGTGCACCTCCAAAATTAAATGATAGAATAAATAATTTAGATAAAATGAAATTGTTACAACATCAATTTTTAGGATTACAATTATCAAATGTTATAAATGATTTAATAATAATATGGATTTAGAGATAGTTGTAAATGATGATGAAAATATTTATGAGATTGATATTATTTTAGATCATAAAGGATTAGTAGTTGAAGATAGTTTTTATCTCATAAAATGGAAAAATTACGATAATAGTGAAAATTCTTGGATACATTATACTAAATTTAATACTTTTGAATGTATTAATGCTTATTGGAACAGTAAATAAGTAATATTTTCGGAATAAATATCAATGTTGAAAAAAATATTACAATATTAAATACAACTTTATTTAAAATCCCATATTTCTTTAATACTAATATAACCTTTTCTGAGAAACCATGATTTGAAATATGTTTTTCTAATTTCTTCTGTACTTTTCAATGTTGTTTTTATAACTAAATTTGCATGTACATTTGTATTATTATCACAAAAATCATAAAATGGACCACTATATAAAATATCTTCAATATTCTTAATGTTTTTAATCCAAAATAATATTTTCTTGCTTAAAATTTCAAATTTTTTTCCATTAACGTCTTTTTTTTCAGGATCGAGTGTCAATACAACAGCGTAATAATGATATGTCATTGTAAAAAGATTAAATGTTTTTTTTTGTAAATATATAATAGAATATGTCAATATTTATATTTTTTTTACAAGATATTTTTAGAAATACCAAGAAATTTATTTTTGTAATGTTCATGTGATTATTTTTAATTAATATAACAACTTTGTATTCCCTATGCCCTATAGAAGAGGGATATCTTTTTTTATATGAATTTAATATATATATTAGTAGAAAACATAAATATAATGTTGTTTTTTCATGCATAATGGAACAGTTGCCTTCTTGATAATGTTTATTATACAGAATAATCATTTTAATTTATAAAAAGGTTATAAAGATATAAAAACTATGGATATATTAAAAAGTTTAAATATATATAGAAAAGATAAAAATGATGTAATGTCTGTATATATCCGTCTCAGTAATAATACAAGAACCAATACAAGAACAGTACGTTTACTTGTATAAACTAATTCTACCGTAACTTGCAAGTAATCGGCTAAACATGAATTATTGTTTCATTCATTCATTCTCAGCAGTACCTGTCAATCGGTTAAACATAAGACCTTTAACCAATATAAATACATCTTCATTTTATGACCGAAATAAAGAACAATCAATAACTATCTTATTACCAATCAGTAATCTGATTATATATACAAGTCTTATTATTATATTATTACGTGAATCTTTGGTCTTTAGCTACTTCGGATTCAACAATATTGATGTTATTATATAAAATGTACATTCTGCATTAAAAGTATTACTAAAATGGATACTCAAGAAGTTATAGATATTTTCCAAGAAGTCATGATGAGTATGAACGACTTTCTCCTGTATAAAGCAACAAAACGTACATCAGATGCTGAAAAAGCCGAAGCAATCATAAAGAAGCCTCGTAGCATGATTTACCGCAAAAGACAGCGAGCTCACGTACAGTTATGTGAGGATTACTTTAATGAAGACTGTACGTATACAGAAGACCAATATCGGAGAAGATTCCGAATAAGTGAAGACGTTTTCTTTCGCATACTGGACGCTGTCCAAGAAAAGGACGGTTATTTTAAGCAGAAAACCGATGCTGCACGCAGACCTGGTTTCTCTGCTTTACAAAAAATATCGGTTGCAATCCGCCTGCTTGCTTATGGAGTATCGGCAGATTCTTTGGACGAATCTTTCCGAATGGCAGAATCAACTTCTCTGGAATGTCTTAAACGTTTCTGTTCTGCAGTTGTCTCAATTTTCAGTGATGAATATCCGAGGGCACCAAATGAAGAGGATATCTGTTGGGTTTGCACAGTGAAATAATAAAGAAGACTAAAAAGAGTACTTTTTGAGACTGTGCTTTATTAACAAAGATGAATATATAGATGAAGATCCTATAACTATGTCTAAACTAAACCTATTTATACTAATCGTCTATCTAAGTGTGGTGAAGAGGATTTAAGAAGATGTTATGTTATAGGTCTATGTTCTAGATATATATCCATCTGAGACATGAATCTTAAACATATCAACTCATAAGTGCTTCCGTAAAGATGAGATTGATAATGAATAAGTTATTATTCATACAATAGTCTCTATTCTATAACAGCTAGAGAAATGTCTGGTAGTTGTTTCTGAATTCTTGAGTAAGGAGTGTTTCTTGACAACAGTGACTTGAGAGTGTCTTGCTTATCTTTAGTAATAGAACGAACCATGATGTTAATTTTTTTTATAAAAAAAAAAGTGGTGAAAATATTCAATTTGGACAGGACGAGCCAGCTTCTTTTATTCTTTATTTTAATTTTCCTACTCATAAAGAATGTCCCATTGTTTTGGACCATGTTTTAAATTTCTTCGATAGCTCAATTTAAAATAATTTTATGCGATGTTAAGTAACGACATATTTTGAAAAATCAAAAAATCAAAAATTCTCAACTTCTCCTTAACTCCCTAGTTTTAAATACAGTTCAGAATGAAGAAAAAACTATAGAAAAAAAGGTTAAATGCTAATATAAGGACACCAGGTGGATTTGGACGAATTGAGACCCTAAGGGGCTTTCCTAATTTGGACGAGGTCACGTGGTTTAAACTCCGGTCGGTAGGGGCAAAAATTATAAGTTTTAAAAATATAAAGTTGCGCACTTAGTAAAGTGGTAGTAATGCAATCTGACGCTGATGAGGCCTTAGGTTCAATACTGGCTCAAGTCAGTTGTATTTTTTTAGTAGGTGGTAGTGCATGTAGTCAACATTATTATTGTGAAAGTCTATGAAAATGGATATTGTTTTGTATTTTATAAGACTTAAGATGCTGTACTTTGATTAGTAACTTAAAGTGTCATATATACATATATAAGTTGAATTTTAACATACAAATTTATTAATTTTAATTTAATTTAGCCTTCTTCTTCTATGGCGTCGTCTTTCAATTGGTATATCTTCTTCTGTTTCACGTTCTTCTATTACTTGAGTATATACTGGAGGATTGAACTCCCTACGGTTGAATTCAACCTCTCTCAAAGTCTTCAGAAGCCCTCCAAATATGTCGGCGTTGTATTTTCGACGCCACATAAACTCGAGCAATATCCAAGGCATTTCTTCAGCGGTACGTTGGCGTGGTTTTGCATGGAGTTTAATACCATTCCAATTACCTAAAGTTTATAAATTGTGTTAATTAGGCGAGTTTATATTAATGTATTAATAAAAATACCTTCAATTACTTGAGTATGCACCCCAGTTCTTGATACAAATTCCGCTGAATGGTTTACTGTTTCATGCGAAAAGTCACCCCATTGAGGAATATTGTTATATGCCCTCCAGCAGTCTGAGTGGATAATCGTACCTGGTTTTATAAACCTTTGGATGATAACCTTCATCGTTTCAGCACTACGATTTGGTACTGTCACCATAAAACATCTTCGTTTGTTGGTGATCTCTACACCACCAACAACCCAAATACCATCAACTCGGTGGCCTCGATTATATTTTCGTTTACCAAATTTGGATTCGTCAATTTGGACGATAATGGGATTTCTATTATCGTCCAGACCTCCTAAGGAGTTAATTTAATGTAAGTAACGTAAATTTATCTCGCTTCCTTAGCTGGTACACTTACCAATTTTAAGATCTTCTTCCGTTTGATTACCAGATAAAAAGTCCTCTTGCATTATCTGGTAAAAATCATCTATTACGCCTCTAATGGTGTCAGGATGGATACCAGTAGATAGAGTAATTGTATTACGAGGAGCCTTACAGCATAGCCAGTAATACAAAACAATAAACTGATCACGGAGAGTGCTTTTACGTTCAGCAAAGAACGATTGAAAAAGAACCGAACATCTACTTTTGTTGCAGCATTTGCTCTTGTGACAACGCCAAACATAGCCGCGATCGCTATTAAAGGTTAGTTTCATGGTGATACCATTAGGACACTTTATTCCTGTGTGAGTATAGTCATAAAGTATTTTTTGTTCCATGAGATAACTAAATAAAATGAATTCAGTTAATTATACTTTATGCTAGGTGAATGTATATACGTACCGCACTGTACTATTGTCGTCTTTTAACTGATTTCCAATAAGTTCAAAGATAGTGATCATTTTAGTGGTAGGTTTTCTAGACCAAAGCTCTATTTCACCAAGCTGACTAAGAGGCAAAGCCGTTGGGAGAGAAACGCCACTAAATGTACTTGGTTCAACTTGCTGAGGTTGAAGACTATCCAAATAAGCCAAATAAGCATCACCATCATCCTCCTCGTCGCCAGAGGATCTGGTTGAAGTCACAGTATTCTGCTCCAGACTTAGGTCATCCAATAATTGAGGACTAGTCGAGCGAACTTCAATAGAAGAAGTAGGAATAGGAGTTGAGAGAGAACCAGAAGCGTTGGTAGAACTGGAATCAAAAGCATGGAATGAGGAGAACATCTTGACAAGAAGCTTAGATAAAATGAAGATAGTAAATACTTGATAAAAGAGATAAAGAAAGGGGAGAAGGTGGAAAAAGGCACCTTTTTATTACTTTTTTTCTACAACTAGCAGTCACAATGAGTCATAATATGTCATACTGAGCTATATAAGCCAGCCAATTACTAACTACAAAAGAAAATGAGTCATTAAGACTCAAAATTGATGAGTAAGCCAGATAAAAGACTACATACACTACAGAGCAATGGAAAAATAATAATGTTGACTACTAGTATTGAACTCCCAACCGTTTCAATATAACTGAACCGAGCCTACACCTAGGCCAAATGCGCACTCTTTTACAAATAAAAAAATGGTAACAGCCCAACAAGGACATATATTAATCACGTGACCATCACGTGGTCTCATCCGAATTAGGTAACCCCCTTATGGTCTCAATTCGTCCAAATCCACCTGGTGTCCTTATATTAGCACTGATCCAAGTCTTTTTAATCTATGTTCATTCTTCATTAATTGTATTTTCAGCGGTGATTCAAAACTCCCTCTTTTGATGGATAGTTATTAAATGAATCCCGTCTTTTTAATATAATGTAAAATGTTATACAGTGGGTGAAAAAACTGTTCACGTGTTTAGTGATTTCGGATAAATCATTCCAAAACTCAAGAACTACTCGACATATAATTATGTAAAAATATCCATAAGAAACTTCGATTGAATATGCAACTATGATAAAAAATATGCATTGATTACTTTATTGGTTGTTGCGTAATGTACTAAACAAATAAGGTACTACACGTGAACAATTTTTTCCCTATTAAACTAATATCTAGTTGGTCCACCTTTCGCATCCAAAACAGCTTTAATTCGAGCTGGCATACTTTCAATGTACCTCCTACATTCCTCCTCAGTAAATGTATTCCATTCTTCGTCACACCGTTTCCATAGACCATGTACACCGGTTGGCTTCGTGTCGTATGCGCTTAGTTTAAGCTTAAGGTGATGCCACAGGTGTTCAATTGGATTCATATCAGGGCTTTGAGGTGGCCAATCGTCAATCCAGTTGACATTATGTTCAGAGAACCACTTTTTTGTGGAATTAGCCGTATGTTTTGGGTCATTATCTTGTTGAAAGTAGATATCCTCCCATTTCAAACCATAGAGAAACGATTTCATATTTTAATAAATTAAGGAAAATATATATTGTTATATAAAAAAAAGAAATTAGAAATAAAATAATAATCCATGAAATATTTTTTGTTTCTGTAAAAAGTTACATCCGTAAGAATTTTAATGTTATATAAAATATTCAAATTATATAAAAAAGTTACATAACAATGTTAATATTACACATGCTAATATTTATGAAATAAAATCGTTTCTCTAGCTTAATATTTTAGAAGAAGTAATAAAAGTCTAGACTTTGAATGAATAATGATATAAAAGTTAACTATTCGTCCATTAAATATGCATGATAATCTTCTATAATTTTCTTTTGATAGAAGTCACTTTCTTTAACCCATGAGTTATATTTTTTATTATATTTTTTCCATTTAACAAAATATTCTTTTTCAGATGTATTGTCATTTACTTTATGCGTTATGATATATTGTACTTCATATATATTTTTTTGGGGAGTATTTTTTTTAACATTTTCATTTAAGACATTATGACATTCAAGTATATTATTGTTATTGTTAATATTCATATTATTAATATTATATATCATAGCATTTAATAAATCCATTTGCTTATTTTTAATACTCTCTGCTAAATTAATTCTATATTTTACTTTATCTGTTTTTGGAATAATTCCTTTTTCTGGATAA
This sequence comes from Actinomucor elegans, assembly GCA_026027325.1. Lineage (NCBI taxonomy): Eukaryota > Fungi > Mucoromycota > Mucoromycetes > Mucorales > Mucoraceae > Actinomucor > Actinomucor elegans. Next base: position 327,017 of record JAMSLZ010000019.1, read on the forward strand.
TCAAAAGATTTTTTTGTCCATAAATAACATTTTTCAGGTATATTAAGTTTACTTATTTCGGAAAATTGTTTTATATTTGATAATAAACATACAAGTCTTAATTGAATATTATATGTTTTTAATTTTGTTACTCTTACATTATTTTGTCCTGAAAATCTTTTAAAAGAACTACCTAATGTTGCAAAGTATGTTTCGATTGTAGACCTAAACCCAGCACAATATTTGTTCAATTGTTCTTCTGAATCATCTAAATCAATATTTTTTTCTTTTTTAATTGGAAATGTAAAATTATTTATATTCATTTCAATATTGTTTGTTTGATTATATTTTAAAGTTGTTTCTAAAAGCGTATTTTCATAAAGTCCGTCAAAACATATATTATCATAAATACTAAAAAACTTATTAAAATCAATATTATTTATAAACATTAAATCATCATTATTATCACGGCAAGGTAATGATTCAGAAACGTAAACAACTATTTTATTTAAATCTATTATAAATTGCGTGTTTAAACCTGGTTTTTTGAGTTTCCAAGAATACATTTCCTCTCTATCAACATCTATATCTTCATATATAATTTTATTATGATGTCCATCTAGTAATAATGTAACATGTTTTACCATTTTAGGATTTTTTAAATAAGATGTTAATATTCTAATTCTTATATTTGAAAAGCAATTATCCATTATATTTGTAATCCATGCATCCAATTTATCAAAATTTTTAATAAAGATATATTTGTATATTTTAAAATAATTTGTTACATTTATATATAATATCATTTTATTAATTGAAAGACCGCAGATCATATGATATAAAACTATTAATGCTTTATCAATGTCTTTATATGGTCCTGGTAATTTAAATTTGCTGCAAAAATCTGTTATAAAAACATATGTAGCTAAAACACCAATTTTTTGTTCTATTTCTAATTTTATTTTATTAATATGATTTATTTCAATTAATTCTGTTCTGTGATACCCTCTTTTTTCTAACATATATTCGTTATGCAAAAAATACCATTTTTTATTTATTATACTTTCATATTCCATTTGCAACATTAATTCTATTTTTTCTTTATCATTATCATGATGTATAACTTCCATCTCATCCATTTTTATATTATAATATAATAATCAGTTTTTATTAAAAAAATACGCACAAATTAATTTTGTGTAACCTTGAAAATAAAAATAAATAAATTCTTAACGATAAAAGCGATGGAATTTATGTTTTTTATTCTATGGATTACTTTTATATTAATATAATTAAGATCCATATTTTATATTTCTAACTTTTATTTTACATGTCGGACTTTAAAACAGATTTCGGAGATGGAAAAATTAATTGGCTAGAGAAACGATTTCATATTTTAATAAATTAAGGAAAATATATATTGTTATATAAAAAAAAGAAATTAGAAATAAAATAATAATCCATGAAATATTTTTTGTTTCTGTAAAAAGTTACATCCGTAAGAATTTTAATGTTATATAAAATATTCAAATTATATAAAAAAGTTACATAACAATGTTAATATTACACATGCTAATATTTATGAAATAAAATCGTTTCTCATAGTAATCGAGGCTCTCTCGAAGTGTTGTGCCCAATATACCTTGGTAATCTTCGGTATTCATTGCTCCATCGTAAATTTGGCAAGCATATCCAGGCCCCCAGTAGGTCATGCAGCCCCACATCATAAGGCTGCCATTCCCATGCTTAACTGTAACGTCTATATAATGGGGTTTTAATGGGTTACCGGGCCTAGACCAGTAGTACTTGCATCCATCGGAACCCCAAACATTTATCTTCGTTTCATCTGACCAAACTACACGTTTCCAACCGTCTACAGTCCAATGCTGATACTTTTTGGCCCAGTTGTATCGCTTTAGGCGATTTCTATGGCTGATGAATGGCTTCTTTTTCTTTATTTCTGCATGGGAATCCCATTGATCTCAAAATATTTGTGGCTGTTTTGTATGACAAATGGTAACCAAGTGACAAAAACTCTTTGTAGGCATCTTGGGCCGTCAAAAGCCTACCAAATAGTATCTTCCGTCTAACTAAAGCCTTGCTTGTATCGTCCACAATAGCGGGTCTACCACCAGTAGCACGTTGACCATCTGGGAACCATCTCTTGTTGTACTTAGATACAACTCCAGCAGAGACGCCAAACCTTTTTGCAATCACTGAGTAGGGTGTTCCTTTGATAAGAAGAGCTTTCATGTCCATTTGGGTGTCGATAGATAGAGAATGAGTCATATCTGATGTATAATGAAGAGTATTAGTTGTAAGGTCTGAAAAATAACATATAACCGAACGAATATTGGTTCTTTTATACTTTACAGTACCTTACGTCATTGCTTGGTATATTCGGATCATTTCGGATCAACAATAATGGATTTACAGCACCATTGTTATGTTATATTACGTTTGGCGCCGGTGAGGAAAAAACTGTTCACGTGTATGCCCTATATTCAATCAGCTGTGTAACATTCTGTATTACCCTGACATATCAATGAATATATTGGCGTGATAGCACTTTACTTAAGCATTCTAATGATAGTTTTTCATAGCCGTATATCCATTTGGGGTCGAAAGCCCTATAAAAATATGTAAAAATACAAAACACGTGAACAGTTTTTTCACCCACTGTATGTGGATTTCACCACAGAACTGATAAAGGCAATTAAAGTGAGCAGGATTGATGAGAGTTTCGCGGTCGATATTTGTTGGATTGCAGGATGGGGGAAGTGATTCAGAACCAGTCAACAACAGATTTGATCTGGTTGAACTATCGACAAATTGGCAGTAATCAAAATCATTGCTGGTGGAGGAGGGGATGGTATGCAAGAAGACAGAGTGTAAAAGGTTGATCATAGTGGGATTATTGGATATTTGGTCGGGAAGATTCCTAATGAAGAACATTTAGTATTACAGAAATATGTTCAAAATAGTACAATATATAAAAAAATTAGGAAATAATAGATTTTTTTGAATACAAATAATAATATAAATAAATTTTATTCTAAAATAGAACAAGTAACCAACATTTTATTTATGGATAAAAAGGCAACATTATATTTATGCCTTGATTTTTTAGGAAAGTTAAAAATATTAAGTAGTTGTAAATGTTTATCAATGAAATCTTCTCCATGAACTAATTCCAAATATTTTCGCATATATGTGTATTCAAGTCCCTGCTTAAAGTTAATTGATAAATCTTTTATATCACCGTTAGCACGCTCCAAACTGAATAGCCAAGTTGTATAAATAGGACCAAAATCTCGGATTGTTTGAGCAAGATGGAGATGAAGGTGCATATTGGGTGTAATTGTTATAGAATAGAGACTATTGTATGAATAATAACTTATTCATTATCAATCTCATCTTTACGGAAGCACTTATGAGTTGATATGTTTAAGATTCATGTCTCAGATGGATATATATCTAGAACATAGACCTATAACATAACATCTTCTTAAATCCTCTTCACCACACTTAGATAGACGATTAGTATAAATAGGTTTAGTTTAGACATAGTTATAGGATCTTCATCTTTATATTCATCTTTGTTAATAAAGCACAGTCTCAAAAAGTACTCTTTTTAGTCTTCTTTATTATTTCACTGTGCAAACTCAACAGTAATATAATTTTTGCCGTAAATCTCCACACAACCGATACCAAATTCTAGGAAGAGTTGATGAGCTTCTTCGATTTCGGCATAAGTAATTGATGGAGCACTTAGAATGAAGTTTGCTTGGACAAACTTCAACCAGTTGTCCATAGCACGGCCAACAATCCTTCCCTTCAATAATGAACTAGAATACACCAGTACCCAGCTACGCCATTCATCACCTTTCATATTACTGAAACCAGAAGCAATCTTGTCACCCAAAGGTGTGAACTGGGGAGGAACTACAATCCGTTTTGCTTCTCGAGCCATTGCAATAAAATCAGTAGTATTAAGGTAGTATTGACCACTGCTGATTAGGGTTTTCTATCGTTTTCCACATTTGGATCATCTTCTTTGCGGTACCGAGATAAAGATTGTGCAAACCATCAATGACTGTGCACCGTACAGCATCAAAGTATTCCAAGCGATGAAGCTCACTCCAGCGTGTACCAAATTCATGTTCAATTTTTTCGCGCTCGGCCATCGTTCCAGCATTTATCCATAAGTTGGCTTGTTCACGGTTACTGATGTTATCTCTTTTTTTCAAAGTCTTTTCATCGAAATTACCAAAGCAACGCAAGTTCATGTGCATTCGTTGAGCTGGAAAAACATTTGAACATTTGTGGCAAGGAACCATTGAATTGATGGCAGTGAAACCAGATACTTTTTTAGCAGCAGGAATATCACAATTGACTAACATCAAGGCTCCACGAATATCATCTCCAAGGGTCGTATTACAGTTATACAGATCAAGCAATTCATCAACCAGTGGTCTCAAAAGTGGTTGATCTCAGAAGTTTTTGGTTCTTTAGGCCCTGGCATTAATCCAACAAGGATCATGTTTTGCCTTTTGAATCTCTGGTCTCGAGGAAGATTGTTGACAACAAGATAAATTGCTCCGATACTATATTGCATTGTTTTTGTTGGGTTGAACCAGTCTACATTTAGAGAAAACATCAATGATTTAGGCTTGCTAACAAAAGATGCATCTTCGTCCTCCTTTTTGAATTGATTCCAGTAATCACCATCGTACACATCAAAATCATGCCTTCAACAGGTGTACGCTTTCTCCATGCTTCGATAGACTCAGCAAAAGATGGACGTGTAAAGAATCGATGTAAAGTTTGAATAACAGAATTATACACAAACTCTTTTTTGGGTTTGATGGTCTTTTTGTTACATGGCGACACAAAGAGTTCGTTCCTACATGGGTTGGCTTCGGAGTAAGGTAGTTTTGTGTTGCTGCAGTTATGTTGGATGATAGTTGATTCTTTGACTATATCATCATATTTGTAAGTGCAATTGCAGACGGAACATACAACGTGGCGAACGATACCTATAATATTATGTTATTATTTGATTTGATCTACGAATATGGTAGCAAAGTTTTTCGTACCTCGATGGGCATAATCAGACTTGACAATTGCTTTGATCGTATTAAACTTGGCAGGAAAACTGGATTGAATGTTAAAAAGAACCAAAATGACATTGAAAAATTTAAACAAAGTTTCAACAGCAAGGATTGAGAGATGATTTGTCTGAAATAAAACCATAAACACCATAATAAAATACATAATATCGTTGAAATTGTTTTGTTCGATTGGTGGCATATCCCCTACTACTACTTGGTCTAAAATTTGCAAAATTAAATATCAAAAAAAAAGTTTATAATCTAGATTATTATTTGAGTTTTTACCTTCTTCAACGATTGTTTCTTCTAAAGTGTAATCAAAATCAGCTTCTACAATTGAAATTTCTTGGTCCTCTTGTACTGATATATCGCAGACATTATTGTTTGCATCAATAAACGTTTCTTCAAACATATCATCAACTATCATATCATCATTGAGTGACTTTTCTTCAGATATTTTGGTTTTAATTAGTAACGGTAGCCCATATTATTCAATTCCTAAATGAAATACGGTACGTGTTTGTGCGGTTGGCTGGCTTGATAGTGCTGAAGTGCTGGAAGAGCTTGCCTGCAAAATGGCATTGGCCATTGCTCTATGATTGCTCGCGGTATTTTTCGACACGAAAATTGGACGCGGTGCTTTTGCGCATGAAGGGCAATTACAAATAATCTGATCCTTTCGCTTGGGTGGCATTTTTTATAAAAAGTATTTGTAAAAGTTTATCTACAAGAAAAAAAAAAGAAATAATTTGTTCTTCTTAAATAACATCCAATCCAATCTTTGCATAATAAATAACAATTTTTTAAGGAATGTAATTAATATATTTTTTTTAGGACTTTTTTCCCTTATTTACATGGTCTGTGGTAAAAATATAGAATAGTAGCCTGTTTTATACTCTATGTGGAACCTAATCTAAGCGCATAATTATAATGATATATCAATAATAACAATAACAGGTAGGAGTAGTAGCAACAATGATAATAACAACACCAAACAAAGCTGGGAATAATTGAATTGAATAGATAGAAAACATATGAAATATATCAAATTAGAGGCATCTAAAAGAACTTTACTCTATTTTGAATAAACATCATCCATAGAAGACTTTGAGATATTTTTTAGTTTTTATATAACAATTTTCTACATGTTCAATAAAATTTGATTAGTATATAATTATTAACATTATCTAATAAGCTCAATAATACATGTAAGATTCCCCCTACCTATCAAATGGCCTGTGCATCACGATATAATCTCTTTAAACTGTAAAATTAATTTTAGTTAGGTATTTATATTTGCATTTTATTTTATTTTTTAATTTAAAACTACAATTATATTCTCTAAATTGTACGAAATAAAATTGGGTTATAAGCATTGTCACTAGAATGCGTTATTAATTTATGAGAAATTAAAAACAGTATGACTGGATTAGGCTTTAAAAATATGCCCTTTGAAAAAAAAAATTCATTTTGAACATTTCTTCATGCATCTCATTCAAATGTCGCATCTGATCTGCAATTTATGTTTGAAACGAACTGCGAAGTTTAATAAACCGTTATTTGCGCCGTTAGTAATGAGTATTTTATGCCTTTACGGCACACAGTAAATTGCACATGCATTAAATGTGAAATAAGGTCTAATAATTTCTTAATTTCAAATTCAAATGTCACAATTAGCTCCATTTAATTGTATTCAAAATAAATAATAGTATATATATTGAAGCATTTATTTAGCTCCAAAATAACTAATGTATATCTTTTTTCATAAACTAAGTGATATCAAATTGCGCTATGTATAGTTCTTCACTCAGAGTACTAGTCCTACAGCCAATCAAAAGGAATAAAAATATTTTGAACCCCTCTTAAATATACAAGTTTTAAGGGTTAAGTGGCACTGAGGATTAAAGCGGTGATTTACGCAAGACGTTACTAATTTCCTTACATAATCAATTATGGTATTGCTGATATCTCGACAACCAATATAGCATACTGGACGAAAAAAAAAGTATTTTATAATAAAAAAAAGGCTACTATTCATTTATTGATTAAAATAGTCATTATTTCAACAAAAAAAATAAAACCTGTAGAACTACTAATTCTACAACTGTAGAACTCCTAATTCTACAACCTGTAAAAGTACTGTAAAATCAGATAAAACGTGCAGTGTTCTATTATTAAAAAGTAAACATCTTTATCATCTGCAAGACTGACACAATAACATCAGGTTTCATAGTGTAATGGTTATCATATCGGTCTTTGAATCCGGTGATCCGAGTTCGATTCTCGGTGAGACCTTTTTATAATAATTATGCGGTGTGTGTAGCACAATTAAAAACTTGTGAAACTTTTGTAATTCCTGTTGTATCAGGTACACATAGACTTGCGTGTTACCTTCAATTAATTATAAATATCAAATGAAATGGAAAACAATAAAAGGCATCTTTTTATCTCATATATATTCTTTTGTACACATTTATTGTGTTGTAAACATGACTTGTTCAGTGTCCGTCACCAATCAGGTCAATGTTCGACAATGCTTATACTCAGCTTGTGCTTTGACAGCTTTGTAACGTCGGTTAAGAGATATATATGGAAATCAATGCTTAGTGCAACTAACCTTCATAAACTATCTATCACCGAATATAAAGTCGTACTAGAATGGATTACTATAAATCCTTGTTAACTCCATGAGCGTAGTCTTTGACTAACTCAATCGTCTATAATATCAAGTTAAATCCGAACTTCAATTTTGTATAAATAGCTCATCATTTTAATGCTTTAATAAATCAATTCGTTTTATCAGTCTGGTTATTTTTACAGTCTTTATTATATTCGATATAACATATTGGAACCAACTGCGGTAAAATTAAGATATAAGCAGGTAGTAAGTCGACTATTATGAGTCACGTTTATTAGTATATTGTAGTTGTAAGTTTCAAAAATAACTTACTACGTGCTTTTTTAATTGATTTTTTAAAGAAAAAAAATTATGAAATATGTTTTGTGTGGTGAAATCCACATATAACATTCTACATTATATTAGAAAGACGGGATTCATTTAATAACTATCCATCAAAAGAGGGAGTTTTGAATCACCGCTGAAAATACAATTAATGAAGAATGAACATAGATTAAAAAGACCTTTGATTGTTACTAAGAGGCCATTTCTTTGGAAGTATAAATACAAGAGATACAAGCTAGATAGAAAAACTTAACTCACTTTGAATCAATAAAACCCCATAAAACGGTTCTAACTGATTCACTCGCTTTTTATTCAATTTTTACCGCACATGTACTTTAATATCGTATTGTTTGAGCCATGTCATTCCCAACAATACCACCGGATCGGGCTTCTTGATCGCCTTAGAGTCATCCTTGATAACAAAATGCTCTGCTCGTAGTTTACCACCAACTCTGATTGGAACAGCAGCAGTTACTTGACAGATGTTGAATCGTTGCCCTTTCTTAGTAGCGTCCAGTGTAGTAATCGGTATTTGATCCGCACTTGCAACAAGATTAAACCTTTCGGCAACTGACTTACTCATAACGCTCACAGCAGCCCCTGTATCGATCACCATCTTCACGGGTTGATCGTGAATGGTACCGATTATCTTCAACGGAGACGACGCTTCTAAAACCGCCTTATGATAAGGGTATTCATAAATCGTGTCATCGTCACTGTCATCGCCATACACGTTCACCTCCTCAGAAATGCCACTAGTACTATCTTCGTCACCATAATCGCTAGGCGAATCGTATTCATTTTCGTTTGTAGACGATATAGGACCCCCAGAAATCAAATTGATAGCCACTGGATTTGCAGCATTCTTTCCTTTACTGGGTTTTCGAGCATCCAAGAAACGTATACCATCCTTTAATTGCTTTCGGGCATTTTTATCATTTACGATCCAATCTTTAAATGATATTGGCGCAGCAACCATGTATTTAGCTCTCGTTTATCGATCTTTAACCTTTTGGGTGGTGCACGCAATTTCTTCCTTGGTATATCCACCAATAGTCTACTACTACCTGCAACAGCGGCAACACTAGAAGCTTCTACCATACCAGAAATATCCATAAGCGTTGCTAACGAAACTCCAACATACCAGTGTTTACTTTCTTGTTAGGTCCATGAGCTACACCAACCGTAGATTCCAACGAATTTGCGTCACGATGATTTCTCTTTGCTACAGTGAAAACTTCTACGCCTACAGCATTATTACTCGCACCTTGTTCTTCCCTTGCTGTTGTCTCCACGTAATAACTTTCAGATCCTTCACTACTACCACGGTTCACTTGTCCATTTGATGGGACACTAGAGGTGGACATTCTTACTGGCGTCCCAAGCCTTTTCCCTGGCTTGATTGGGATGGGCCTTGAACTAGCGCTGAACCATTATTAGGAAATTGACGCCGTTATTGTATTGAACTTCTTGAGGAGGTTGGTTTCCCTGTTGAGGTCGTGGACAATACCAAGCTATGTGTCCCATCTGACCGCACGCGTAGCATTTCGGCTCATTACTATGATATCGTTGTTCATTCACCCGAAAGGATGGATAACGAGTAACATTTGCACTACCAGAATCAGATCCACTATTGAAATGGGTATTCACCGAAAGACGTAGGTCTCTAACACCCTTGTAGTGGACATAACTACTTTACATAGAATAGCAATAGAAGTGTGCCTGAATAGTTAACTTGTGTAATCGTGACTAGTTATATTTACTATATGTAACCACCACCCAGCCTATTAATAACAGAAGGCGGGCAGTGGTAGAATACAGTGACTCGCAAAACTGTTCAAATGTTTGACATTTTTTTATAAATCGCATTCAAAATCAAACTTTTCTATCGCTGATTTTGATGTCACTTATATTGTTGTAAAGAGCAAATCGTGTAGATTACATTCAAAAAAACTTTGGTCAAATATTTCCATTTATGGAATAGTTATTGTGACTTCAATTTGATTTATACATTTGAACAGTTTTGCATGCACAAGCTAAAATGGAAAAATCGTTGAACCACAAGTTGGCTTTTATTCCAAGGTCTCTTATATTTAACATATGTCTTGGCTAACATATGAAGAAAATTTTACTACAATTATACGCTCACATTATATATCAACTTTTCCAATTTAAGTCTAAATATTGTTGGACATGCGCGCTATATCAACCGATCAACGTAACCAAATCATATCTCTTCTAAATTCCGGTCAAAGTGTTCGTAAAGTATCTGAAAAGGTTGGAGTTAGCATCGGTACTGTATTCAACATCAGTAGATTAGAATGTTCTGGAAGAAAACTGTGCAAAAGTGGTAGACCCGAGGCCCTGTCTGGTGCTGATAAACGATATTGTGTACGTTTGATTACTAAAGACAGAATGGATAACGCTGTTAAAGTCAAGAAACAGCTTCAAATTGATCATGGAATTCATGTTAGCGCTGATACTATTCGTAGAGCTCTCCGTAAGGAGGGTTTGGGAGCTATTGAAAAGAAGAAGAAGCCTATGCTAAGTGTAAAAAATGCCAGAAAAAGGCTCGCATGGTGTAAAGCTCATTGTTATTGGACAATTGATGACTGGAAACGTGTGGTATGGTCAGATGAGACCAAAGTAAATCGCTTCAATTCGGATGGACGCACTTGGGCCTGGATTCGGGATGGTCAAACGTTGCAACCGCGACATATTAATGCTACGGTAAAACATGGAGGAGGTAGTATTATGCTTTGGAGTGCGATTACATACGCTGGTGTTGGGTGGATGTGCAAAATTGAAGGCCACATGGATAAAACACTATATAAGGAGATCTTAGAAGACGAACAGAGACAAACGATCGATTTTGCATGCGAAAATTTGGGTCTCCGGCGTGACCAAATCATATTCCAGCAGGACAACGACCCCAAACACACTTCAAATCTCGTAAAAGACTACCTTAAAGAACAGGAGTACCAAGTCATGGACTGGCCACCACAGTCACCAGACCTCAATCCTAGACGGATATCTACAATTAATATATCTTTTAAATCTATTGTATATGTCCTATTTTTTTTTAATATATCCATATATTTTATAATTTATAACTTTTTTTCATGAATTAAAATTATTATTAAGTATAATAAACATTATCAAGAAGGCAACTGTTCCATTTTGCATGAAAAAGCAATATTATATTTATGCTTTCTCCTAATATACGTACCAAATTTATATGAAACAAGATGTCCGTCCTATCGAGAATATGTGGAGGTTATTGAAACTGCGCTTAAATGAGCATGAAGCACCTGCAAAAGGTATGAACGACCTGTTCGAAAGATCGAAGGAAGTTTGGTATGACATCATTAAGAAGGAGGAGTGCCAAAAGGTTATAGAAAGCATGCCAGAGCGTATTCAACAGTGTATCAAGGCAAAAGGTTACTGGACAAAGTATTAAATGCCGTTTAAACACTGATATTTGTCATATTTGATATCCGTGCAAAACTGTTCAAATGATATTCTGATTTTCTGTGTCCGATTAAATTCCTTAAAATAGCAATTTATTAATAAATTTTTTTTTGAATACATTCCTGACTCTTTTCTCTTTCGAATGATATTAATTATATGGTATGTTGATAATGAAGAACTTCAGGTTTGAACCCGATATTTAAAAAAGTATCAAACATTTGAACAGTTTTGCGAGTCACTGTAAATCTCTCTCTTGTTTTCTGTCTCGTTAATTAAACACGTACCTAATTAATTACGAACATCTCAGGAAACATCTCAATCCTCACAAAGTTCCTTCATGATCGTGGACAACGATCCCAAAGAAGCCACCGAGTCATCATCCCTTGTAACTACTTGGTTGTTTCGTATAGTACTGGTTTCAACATTGTTCACTCTAAGTGGATCACCATTTTTAGATTCTCGCGTACTTCAGGAATAACTCGGACGTAACGATTTGCAATTTGCGGTCCACCATACTTCTTCATGCTAGACTCAACCCTCTTAGCCGATGCTGTAATGGCATCCCAATCGGACGAGCTATGCCCAAGTTCGGTAACTCTTTGAGCAATAACAGGTTTTAAAGCTCTCAAAAAGTACCTTACTCTAACGGTAGCAGAATTAACACCAAGAACGCCGAATAATTCCACACAACGAAACTTCAACGCATCGACCGACTGTCCTTCACCTTGTTTCAATCTCTCCAATTCTTCCCACCAAGCATCCACCTGATCATCGCTAGCAAACTGCTTGGTAAACTCACGTACAAAATCATTGTACGTATGTACATTCTCCTCGATGGATTCCCACCATAACCCTGCTGGTCCTACCAGGTATGATGTAGCCACCATAAGAATCTCATCATCAGAGAATTCAAAACCCTTCTTCAATTTTTCGATCGTTTTCAACCACGCCTTAGGTAAAATACCTTGATCCTCACCATTAAAGCACACCGGCTTTGGCAAAAACTTCTCCATTTTGGCGGTATTATTAGATATCACATTCTCCAATACTGGTCTTAACGCAGCAGACGATGCTCGAGCTTCAGACATAGCTTCTCGATAAATAACTTAACTTGATTTCTAGGTAAAACACACACCAAAAAGAGACAAAAGAACGCAAGGTATAGCAAGTTTCCAATATTAACGGTAGATGTATCACGGATTCCTCTCCAAAATGTAATGCCGTTTAGCGAATATAAGGGTTTTTGATCGGTTTGACCAAATGTGTGCGATAACAAGAATAATATGAATGTGATCAGAGAATTATAACAGCCTATTAAGCCCAAGAACCAAAAGGCAAAGTTAATATTCTTGATCAAATCCATAGTAATATCGGAATTTGTAACCTACGTTTGATTTCACGTAAAAGATCTTCCTTTCTCCAAGAATCAACCACTGAGTAGACTTTCTCCAAAAAATAAAATAAAATAAAACTGATGATGATGTTTATTGAATAAACCTTTTGGGGATATATATATGATTTAAAATTTAAGACAAAACTATGTTTCCAAAACAACATATTGACCATAAGCTTGAGAATTTCGATCTTTAGAATTTGACCGACCGAGATTCCTCCAAAAAATGTCCAGATATGTCAAGATAAATAAAAGAGTTAATAAATGAAAATATCTAACAAAAAACTAAATGAACTAAGAAATAAAATAAAACAATATAAAATATAAAATAAAGAAACCAAAGTATTTAGAAAGAGTCGATATAAAGCAAGGTTGAAAGTATAACAGATGAGACCAAAGTAGTAAAAATGTTGTATTCCACCTACTATTTTGCATCGACATAATAGTAAGGAATCAACTGTTCATTTATGTCATACACGGACTCTATCTGATAACCCAATCAGATTAACGAGGCCTGCATAAATACAAGCGATGTGTCATCCTTAGAACTATTAGCCAATAATCCTTACAAGAAACACGCGGCATCATACTATCGAGTAGTATCGAGTGTATCTCAAGATAAGACCTGAATATCGAATAACGCGTGGGTTATACAATTACAACAATGCATGGTTGAAAGGCTTATTAGTGGCTGCTGGGATTGGACTCCGTTGTACGGCCATGCGTGCTGATAGATATTGAATGCTACACTATTAAGCTCTGATGAAATGTATATAAAGAAGACTTGATTTTGAATTGTGAATAAAACATTAGAATAACTTTTACTATCAGGATAGCTGATTCCATTTACTGTCTATTCTTTTATTATTGTATTTTAAATTATATCCTTCGTCTTTAGCACCGGATATAACAAAAAACAACTATTTCGAAATCAGTAGCCAATGATATCAGACATATAGAAAGCTCGTCCGCAACCAATAACCACTAGAAGAAATTTGTACCTCCGTTATCCAATAAAGTTACTAACTGGGATTGAAAAAAGCACTGCAAATAATTGATCACGAACATCATCACGAATTTGGCCCGAGTTTTATGGTGTTCGGGGTAATGGTCGTGATCACGAATATAGGGTAAATAGCTGGACGGAGTTCGGGGTGGCCCGATGTTTGCATAGAACATCGGGGACAATCTCTCTACGCTTTTTTAGCAGGCAATTATGCCCTAAGCTTGCACGAACTCGGTAGGTTCTTATTACACTCTTAGCAGGCAATTGCTCCCCGAGTTTCAGCATATAAATTGGCATTCTATCCAATAGTTTCTTAGAATTTAGACGCTTTACACGCTTAATTATTGGTCTAAACTGATGGTATGTACTGCTTTCAATTGGTTTATATTATATCTTTTTTATTGTTATGTTTATACTTCATTGGCCCATATATCATTATAAATAAGTTTTGTAATTTTTCAATTGGTTTTTATTTTAATCAAATTGAATGTTCATTTGCTCGATTCAAATCAAATAGAACTATAATTATCGCTATTATAAGCGCAGAACTATAGCAATATAGACTCGTATATATAGCAAAATTTGATACTACACTATTGGCTAGCGTTTCCAGATATCAAGCTTCAGTATACTCACCTTGAGATCGAGGGAAAAGAGAGAGCAGCAGCCAGCCAAGTCATTTTTACATATTCTAGTTAATAAACAAGCGTTAGTAATAAGCATTGAACACAAATATTCAATCTAATTACCTTAATAAATGCGATTTGAGACTAATCGTCAGCCATGATCGAACAAGTACGCGAATTAAAACTAATGAAAGAATGAAATTAATAAAGAGTTGGGAAGATTGTTCAGTTTTAGTTTATAACTTACATTGATTAGAGGGAAAAGCTAATAGTATTTAGCCTAAAAGTTGTATGTTAGATAATGTCAAAAAAAAAGGATCTGTTAAGCATACCTTGAAATTACGACACCAAATAGACATTACTAGTCCAATACAAGATCGAAACTAAGAACACATTGAATGGAAGAATGCTAGAAGATAGTCAGGAATACATAATTTCAAACTTCAAAGTAGTAAGTTAATTTACCTTGCGCAGTAGTAAATGTGTTCGTTATTCTGCTTCTAATGGAAAAATATTAGTGTTAATTCATTTAAATCGTAGAGTACAATACTATGTTTAGCTTTGCTATCTATAAATGTATTGTTACAGTAGCAGCCTTTGACATTCATCATTAAGATATCTAAGTTAAAAAAACCAGTTAGAAAAAAAGGGTTGTTTTTGTGCAGCAAGAATAGTTTAGAATCACCAGATATATGAGTCTTGAAAAAGTCAACAGGGTTTTTGAACAAATGCATTGGCATATACTAGGATAGAACAATAATCGTCCAGAAGATTAAAGGTTGAAGTGAAAGAATACGCAGCAGAAGAAGATAGAAAAGAAGCTAAAAAAAATTTTTTTTATTACTACGCATACTAATTATATTGATGTCTACTACGCATACTTATTACCTTCGCGTTTACTACGCACATTTATTATGTCCGCAATATCATTAAACCAATGAAAGGAAGCTGCCAAATAACTATTTAATGCTGTAAGCCGTAGCAACTTCCTTAACCCATCTTTATTACAAACCTTTTATTTGAAAAACAAAAAATGTCCAACAATAACGGTATCCCCAATGTCCTGAACGTTGCTTCTTCTGCTCGTAGAACTATATCTCCTAGATATAGAAACAGAAATTCATCTATTGAGGATGAATTGATAGTTCTTCAGGAACGACTTGCTCAAGTCGAAAAAAATGGCCAACGCACTGAAGAACTATTGAAGAAACAAATCGAGCTTAATCAAGCATACGAAGAGAAGCTTACTATTCTTCAAGCCAATTACTGCAGCACCAACAAGAGTAATAAGAAAAGTAGTCGAAGACCATCCTTTCATGGCTGCCAGAAAGATCAAAATGCTCTGACGGTAAATCATTATAATATGTTAATAAATGCATCACCATACAAATGTATTAACGTTTGTTTCACAATACTGTATACATAGTCGCGCCTTCGAACAATTGAAACCTCTATAATCAATGACAGAAAGTTGAATTGGAATGTAAACGGCTCGTTAAAGGGTGATGAAACGAATCATCGTCTTTTGATTGCCATGGAGAACAAAGCAATGGATGATCTGTTGATCAACAAAGCAGTTGTGGGCTGCAATTGGGATCTTCATCAAAAGAAGCAATTTATCGAGGATTATTATAGAAAGAGACTGGAGTTTGCCAAGAAGAAGGCAAATAATGAAAAAGCTGGCCCAGAAGTAAAAGATGCAAAGAAAAAGGCAAATGCGTACAAGTCTAGAAAAGATAGAGTAAGCTTAATTGATTGATATCATTTGAAATCAGACTTAACCATTTAATACTAATAGCTAAAAAGAAATCGTACTACTGCCTTTAACATGCATCAAAATCATTTTGGGCTGAATGGCTTTAATATTAACGGGTGATTACCAAACGAGGTCTCAGATTTAATTTATACTAATAATACATAATATTTTATTTTACACTTCATAGGGAAATGCTTAACATTTTTTGTTTTTTAAGCTTTTAATATGACCAATAAATATATCAAAAAGTATTTAAATAATTACTATTACTAATTTCTAAAATAATTCTTTTTTTCATATTTTTATCATAAATTCTACTTTTTCCTTTATTTTCAATATTTTATTTTGTTTTTCTATTAAAACTATTTAATTTTATATATCAAGTAATAGATAATAAAAATATTAATTAAAAATATATAATAACAATAAAATTATATTTAAAATGTTTCTCATATGATGAATATAATGAAAATTTATTAGAAATAGATATTGTGAAGGAAGAAATAAAAAACTTAGAAAATAAAAATTTAATTTAGATAATAATTATCAGCATGATATAAATGTTAAAATTAATGGAATATATATTGAAAAATTTAATTTAGAAAATATATTTAAATTATAATTTAAGTTTTTTCATGATGGGTGCGATTTCATCAAGTATCATATTATTCTTATTATCTAATGTTTTTCTTTTTATACCTTTGTTTTTATCTTTATTATATGTCTTAAATTCATATACTTTTCTTAATCTTTTATTTGAACCATTTTTTTTCATGTAGATTTCATAACACCCATCTGTTTGCTTTATTTTGTATTCTGCTAAATCATATTTTTTCATATCTTTTATAATTATACTTCGTTTAATATTGTATTTATATTTATCATCTACAATAATATTAAATATTTCATCCATTTCTTTTTTATATTATTACTTTTTCAATTTTTTTTATTTTTTTATAATAGATATATTTAATCCCACTCATAATGTAATACCCAATTGTCTCTGATCTATTACATAATCATTGTGTCTTAAATAGGCTAGTTTACTGACTTAGTCAGGTCCTTGTAATAAGAATAATGAATATCAAATATGCATTTCACATTTATAACTATCAATATATTTTCTATCATATTTTTAATAAATATAAAAATTCAATTTTTTGCATTTTTTATGTAAATTAAAATTAATCCTTTAAAAACTTTTTCCATACGTTATACTCTCTATTTTTCTTACGCCATTGATATTCTTTTAAATACAATACTATATCTTTTTTATTTCTATTTCGTGGTATTATACTTTGCTTTAAGCCATTCCATGTGCCTTCAATTGTATTTGTATGCACACCTGTATTTGGATCTTTAAAATGCTTTGAATGATTTACAGTTAAATGTTTGTATCCTATATTTTTCAAGTTATTATACCCTTTCCATAAATCCGTATATATTGTTGTACCTTTTTTTACATATCTTTTTATAATTAAATCAATATTATCAACATTTCTTTCTTCAATGGGTAATAAAAACATTTTTTTGTTTTCATTTTTTATTTTATTTTTTAGCATACTTCTTTCGATACCACCAATTACCCAAGCACCTTCTACCTTATGCCCCTTATTATATTTTCTTTTTGCAATTTTACTTTCATCGATTTCTACAATTTTATTTCTACCTCCAATTTTAATATTTCTGTTACCTAACAATTGTTTATTTTTCAAGTATTTTCTGAATATTTTATTGTATGATGACACTGTATTTTTGCTAATTTGCAAACTTGATGCTATAAAGGAAGAAGGTGCTTTTCCAAGAAAAAGATATAATATGTGTAATTGAGTATTTAAAGGTAAAGTTAAATTATTAAAAATTGTTCCTTTCAATGGTGATATTGCTTTCCTACATTTATAATATCTACAAACATATAATTTTTTATTTAAGTTTAATTTAGTTTCATGTTCACATTTATTACACTTTATATGTTTATTAACGTAATCATTACTAATTAAATATAATAGTGCTTCTTTTTCATCGTCGAATATTTTTTTTAAAGATTTATATGGTTCTATAAACATCTGCAATTTTATTAAATCCTTTTTATTTTTAATTTTAATTTGTAAAAAAAATTCAATTTTTTCATATAACAATAAAATTTGTGGTAGTAGGAGTTTCAATATGGACCTGAGAGTTCCTTTGGGATACATCCATATTAACGACTGCCAGATCTTGCTTCAAGCTGCCTGTATGTCTGATGAAGAAGATAATGATGGTGATCGAAAGACCATCAGACGCATTCGTCCTTGTTGGAGATCACAAAAGGTAAATATGCGTAAATTATAAACTATCTGATAGATACTTATCTTGTATAATATATGTCTAGGCTGACGAGTTCTATGATCTTTGCGACCGTTTGTTTGCCTCAAATCGTCAATCAGAGACGGAGAGTAAGCCTCGTCTCCCTATTCGCAGCACGGAAGATTCATTAAACCAAAAAATCTTCAAAAAGCTTCCAACATGGGCTGTTGATCCAAGCTATAAAATAATACCAATTAGATATAAATAAAAATGCCCATAATACTTATCATCTCACCTTGTGTTTCACTAAAAATGTATCCATAAATCCATCATCAAATAATCATTGCATTATCTAATTTATTAAAAACCTTTCGAGGCAGAAAAAGAACGATGTTGATATTAGTCAAATATTCCATCTTCATGTGAATACCCGAGTAAAGTTTGTGTACTGGCAATATACAGTCTTGAGACATGTCTTCAAACTTATTTTGCCAACAGGATACGTTATTACCATTGTATGATGACAAGTCTTCTGTACCTGGATTTGGATACTTGAACCACCGTACAAAAGCAAACATATGGTCTAACAATCCATTTTCTTCGTCTTCCTCAACACTTTCGACTTCTTGAGTATGTTGAAAAAAGAATTGAATCTGACCAGGTCGAAGCTCCAACACGCCATTGTCATTGTAATGGTAGGCACAGAAATAAGTATTTTTGTTTCTATTTGCTTCTGCAGAGTAATATTTGTATCCAAGAATTTGTATACGATCAAACCGTTTGATGGTATTTTTGACCGTTATTTCGTTATATTCTATCATGTCGTCGTCTCGTTTCAAAAGAAAGCCATAAACATCACAGTAGTATTCAACAAGACAACTATATTCATCCAGTGTCTGTCCTTGCTCGATTATCTTGTTTAAATTCGTGGAATTGCTGCATGACCAACGAATGGAGTTCAAGCTGAACTGCGGTAAAGGCTCCAAGCCACTGCAGTACTCGTTATCATTAGTTGGTGCTTCAGAATACTTCATACACTGAAATAATTCTTCTGATGGTTCAATCGAAACAGATTCAAGAGAATCAACTGCATTGCTGAGATTTAAGAAAAGCCTTTTGATTTCTTGGTAAGAGTTGTTGTTAACGTTATTCATAATGTTATATAACTTTTTTTTAAAAAAAAAAAGAGAGAGAAGGAGAGAGAAAGAAAGAAAATGCTTTTGACAGAATATATATCAAATTAGTACAAGAATACACTTGTGACTTAAATTATTTATTCTATATATACTTTTCAAAAAGGCCCGCATAATCTTCAGCATGAATTATTCGAAGCATTTGAACCATAAAGGTTTTTTCAAATCCCTTTTTATGATTTGTTCGAACCATTTTAACAAACATATTATAACGTTCGAAATTAAACGCCCAAAAACAGGAAATAGGACCGTACATTCGTATACACTCTGCAAGATGGAGATGAAAGTGCATATTAGAGGTGACATTGCGCTTTCCATACAAATGCTCAAAACCAATGCAGAACTCTCGCAACTTTGCATGGCAAGTGTCAATGTCAGTCAAACGAATAATGTTTCTTTCCAAGATTTGCAAAGCATCAACAAAAAGCATAAAATTGTTGAATCGTTCAGTATCAAGTACTTGTCTTAAGATCAGTGGAGACATTGTTGAGCACCAGATTTTCCATTCGGCTGCTTTCAAATACGAAAAACCTGGTCCGATGTTAATTTTTCTGACAATAGATCGACCATCGCTTTCATCCTTGAACGAAAAATTGGAGAAGAAATCTTCAAATCTTGCAAGACTTTGCTTATCAATCAATGGCTCTGCTGTTGATCGTTTTACCCAGCTGTTTCTTGTATCTCTGGATAACCACAAGTTCATCATATGTTTAGCGGTACCAAGATAGAGATTGTGCATTGGTTCAATAACAGTGAATGCGGGCGCGTCAAAGTAAGGCAATTTATGTAAAGAACTATAGCGTGTACCATTTGCGTCTTCTAACGGCTTTACATTTTGTCCAGAATCTTTCTTGATTTTCCACGCTTCTGCTTCTGATTTATTCTCTTCTTTAGTGCGAAGGATCCAATCATCACTATTCCAACCAGACCAGTCTCTTCTACCTTCATTAGCAAGGATGTTAAACCTGGATTTGCAACGATGGCAGCCACAGATAGCATGGAATGAGACAAATCCAGAAGTTTTTTTTGCAGCAGGTAAATCACAACATACCATGGAAAGTGCAGCCTTGACCTTTTGCGCTTGGATCTGTCCATCTGGCATCATTGCATTCATTGTAACACCGTTCATCAGCAGCAAGAGCTCATCAACTAGAGGATCTAAATAATGGTTCATGTCTGAGGTAGAAGGCTCTTTAGGGCCTGGAATAATGCCTACGAGTACAAGATTCCTTTTGAGATCGCGACCATCGGCTTTGGGAAGATTTTGAATGGTCATATAGATGCTACCACAAGAACCACCAGAAGATCCATCAACATTGTACCAATCGACGTTTAAAGTAAGCATCAGGTTAAATATAGATTGAGAAGTGAATGCAGGAAGATTAGGCCCTAACGAAAAATTCTTGAATACAGATCCATCATAAATATCATATGAAGAACATTTAGTATTACAGAAATATGTTCAAAATAGTACAATATATAAAAAAATTAGGAAATAATAGATTTTTTTGAATACAAATAATAATATAAATAAATTTTATTCTAAAATAGAACAAGTAACCAACATTTTATTTATGGATAAAAAGGCAACATTATATTTATGCCTTGATTTTTTAGGAAAGTTAAAAATATTAAGTAGTTGTAAATGTTTATCTTGTCCTATTTTTAGACTTCCATTGCGTTTAATCACATTGAGAAATCTAAAAACAACTTCCTTGGCATCTAATTCTTGGCATGATATTTTGGAAAATATAAAAGTATCTATAATATTTGAGAATTATTTTTAAAATAACATCAATATTATATTTAATGGAAAAAATCTATTATTATGCTGTGGTTTTAACTCTAAATCCTGAAAAAAAAGATGTCAAGAATAAATCATCCGAAATATTAAACAAGAAAATACTGCAATGGGTTGGAAATATAAAAAATATTGATAAAATTTTATATAGTGGTCCTTTCTATGATGTTGGTGAAAACAATACAAATATCCATGCCAATTTAGTGATAAAAACAATTTTAGATGATAACGAAAAAGTTAGAAATGAATATTTCAAATCCTGGTGTTTAAGAAAAGGATATGTTAGTATTAAAGAAATTTATAATTTTAAATCATGGTTAGATTATGCAAAAAGAAATCATAAGTTCTTGGAAAATATAGAAAATATTAAAAATTGAATTTTCATATATAAATAAAAGTTTATTAAATATAGAAAATATTAAAAATTGAATTTCTCTTTATATAAAAATACATCATTTTATTTGTTTATGAACACTCATATAGACTTATTAATTGAAAATGAATACAGAAATATTTACAATAGGTATTGGAAATTTATGAAAAATGAATATATATATAAAGTTGAATTGAAATATCATAGATCTAAAATAACGAGTATACCAAATATTGATAGAATTAAAAAAAATATATATATTAAATTAGGAAGTATTGCTCCATTTGTATTTTTGACAGATTTATGTAACAATATAAAACTACCAGGTCCATATATAACAGCAGATAAAGTATTGATATTATTAGAACATTTATTAAATGGAAAATCTATAAATGAAATGGAAATGTATATTCCATCTACTAGTTTTTATAAATTATATCAATCATTATATATAAATAATTATGATTTATTGGAAAAATGGATAAATAATAAATTAGAAAAATGTTTTTCTACACATACATTGAGATTACTTTGTGCTAAGAAATTTAATCCAATGATGTTAGATAATGTAACATTACTAATTGATGGTCACCATAATCGTATAACATATCAAGATATTAATCTAGATAAAAAGAGTTATTCTCGTATAAATTAAAAAGAAATGGATTAAATACACAATTTATTATAGATATTAATAGAATATGTGTTTATATATCTGATTCCTTACCTTGTAGAAATAATACTGATGATAAAATGCTTTTAGACATAAATATCAATAAGTTTTATAATGAAATAGATTGTATATGTTTTGATGGATTATATGAAAACACAGTAAAAGAATTTATAGAAAAATTTAGTAATATTGGATTTAATATATCCTTGAAAAATTTTTGCTATCCTATAAAAAAAGATAAAGGAGTTGAATTAACCATAGATGAAAAAAAATTCAATGAAGAATTAGGTGGATTAAGGTCAAAAATAGAAAAATATTTTGCAGAATTAGGTAGTATTTTTAAAAGATTTAGTGGACAAAATAAGATTAGAATAACAGATAATAAGACATATAATATACAGCTAAAATTAGCAATAGTATTACTGAACATAAAATATTTTACAGAGTTATTTGGAATTGAAGAAAATGCCCATTACAACAAATGGCTAAATGATAATTTTGATTATTATTATAAAAATAATATTGAAATGAATAAAGAAGTAACATTAAAAACACAATATAAAATAGAAAATATCGTTGATATAAAATCATTACAAAATCAATTTTTAAATAATTTAAATATAAATGAAGTGAATATAGATATTATGGATCAAATGGAGGAAGATATCACTAGTAATAATGATCAAAATATATATGAAATACAATATATAATTAAACACAAAAAAGTAAAGAACTTATATGAATATTTTGTAAAATGGAAAAAGTATGGTAAAGAACATAATTCATGGGTAAAAGAAAAAGATTTTACATCACATGATACTATTTTGAATTATTGGAAATCAATAGAAAATAATTAATCAATTAATAAGAAGAACATTTAGTATTACAGAAATATGTTCAAAATAGTACAATATATAAAAAAATTAGGAAATAATAGATTTTTTTGAATACAAATAATAATATAAATAAATTTTATTCTAAAATAGAACAAGTAACCAACATTTTATTTATGGATAAAAAGGCAACATTATATTTATGCCTTGATTTTTTAGGAAAGTTAAAAATATTAAGTAGTTGTAAATGTTTATCTATAGATAGCCATCCAAGGAAGGACGTGAACACCATTTCGAGATTTCTCTGACAAAATTTGGACGCATAAACATTTTTTTGAGAGTGGAAATAATAGAATTGTATGGATACACCTTTCTTGGGACAAGATGGTTGGCTAGGGACGACTTTTCATGCAGACTTTCATTGCAAGCAATAACTGTTCTATCTGACAAAACTTTTGTGATGTGATTGCAGTATTTTTTGGAGGATGTAGGTAAATACATTTGATGGCATGTAGGACATACAGTATAATAGGTAATGCCATTGCAGAATACTTTTTGAGCTTGATCTCTTCTTGTTAGTGTTATGATTTTTTTAGGAAAACGAAATGGATCATTGGCAAGGTTAAGAGCAGCATTCAAAAAAGCCATAACAATTTCAGCACATTCATCAGTTAGATGGTTATTGATTCGCAACATCACAACCATAAGGTATAGGACAAAGGAGAGAGGAGAAGCCGGAAATATGTTATTAGCTATCATTGACAAAAATAAATGTGAGTATATGATATCAGTATTTAGTATGATAGCTACTAGACTTACAAGCATTATAAAGCTCTTTTTCACGCAACTCTTGCTGTTCATTATCATAATCAAAGGAACTGGTATTGATTTCAGAATTATATCCATCATCATACATATCAGTACCATCAGTATCATTATCAGCTACAACTATATATAAAGCAGAATTAGCACATATGTCACTAATTGATTTTAAATAGTTACCTTCTTCTTGTTGGATAGATGAACTACTCTGTATATCATCAAAATGATCATCAGGCATGGTGGCTTGTTTACCTTCTAATGTATTTGATAAAGAATTAGATGTCATATTATGGAAAGTATTTTAATATCAACAAACTTGCCATTAGTTTTTTTCCAAACTTTATAATTCAAGCCATTATATGTATGTAATCTCTTGTGGAGGGTAATAGATGACATGGAGATGAAGCGAGCTTGATAGCCTAAATACCTACATTTATCACAGTGGCAATAATAGGAAGTGGTTGATTTCATCTTTTTTTAACTTGAGGCAGAGTTTAATAATAAAAGTAATCAATTAATATTGATTGAAGAATATCGCATTTAAATATTTTTCTACACTGATCTGCTGCGTATTTATAGACTTCGCTTCAATAATCCGCAGCTCTTTTAAAAGCAATTGGAAACGATATGATTCGTTCAAACCGCTGGCCTTTTTTTTATTTATTTTTAATTCGGAATTTGGTGTAGTTTTTTATCTTTGTCATCTATTCTTTTAGTTACAATAAACTGCTTTAAAACTCGACATGAATGCAACATTTAAATAGAATTTGGCAACTAAGACTCAAAATTAGTCCAACAACGCTTGAAAAATCCGCAGCCATGTTTTATATAAAGACGATTTCGGTAAAATCTCGCACTTAATTACTACATCAGCCTCAGAATGAACTCTTAATGAAAAAGAATTTCAAAATTGTAGCCCCAATGCTTTTGTCTGGTCAAATGCCTTGTACATAAAAGTTGAATTGTAACTAACATGGCAAAAGTACATGCTTTTTAAAAAAAACTCAGTGATGACTATCAACCATTTGACATTCATTGAAATGGCATTTATTTTGCACGTTAATTAACCAATTCAAACGCATTTTAAGCAAGACATGTATTCTTCAGTGCTAATAATACTTGAAGAATTCTCGATACTTGCTTGACAATGTAATATTTTACAGTAAAACAGTATTATAATAAGGGAATGCAATTGCAACAGCTGTATCATAGTGTCTCTTTTTTAAAAGCTATATATGAATAGGCTCTTTTGCATATATCCATGTTCTTAAAGTCCTTGAGGTAATTTATGTTAATTTTTATACCTTGTTTTTTTTCTCAAATATTGTATAGCTTGTAGTAATTGTGGCATCTCTATTAAAACTCATTACATTTAATCAGTCATTAGGCTTTTTTCTTTTTGTTTCTCTTTGTTTCTCTTTTTTTTTTTTCCTCTTTTTTTTTCACTCTTTTTTCACTCTTTTTTTTTTTTTTTTTTTTTTTACTAAAGCTACATTTTTATACTTATACTACACCAACTATATTTCACCAACAAGAATAACTAGTTTATTCACTGTTACAATTATCTATATATACATATATATACTATTATAACTTATTATATTTTAATAATTAGTAGTTTGAATAAGCATTAATTATTTAAAAAACGCGCTTTTTTTTTTATGTTTTAAAAAACTTGCAATTCTTTATGAAAATCAGTCTGATCGGAAAGCGAAAGGTTCACGTAAAAATTATGCCTGAAATTGATACTTATATAAAAAATGTCAAATATGGCATAAAAATATTGTTTTTTTTATATAAAAACAATTGAATACAACCAAAGACAATATTTATTTAAAAAAACAGAATGTTTATAATCAAAGTAACGAATTATATGAAAAAAACAGTTTTCTCAGTTTTGGCAGAAGCATGTTCGGGGATACTCTCTACTGGCTCAACCCCGAATTTCATGCTGGAATTCAAATTATTTGCAGTGTAAGAAGCTATTTTCACCAGCCGATATCACTACTACACCACGTTTCAAAATAAGAAGTCTTCGGTAGTATAGTGGTGAGTATCCCCGCCTGTCACGCGGGAGACCGGGGTTCAATTCCCCGCCGGAGAGTTTTTTCTTCACACTCACTGTAGAGGTGTACGTAGCACATTATGCTTTCATTGTCGTGTGCCGAGATTTACGTTTTGTCGTGTCAGGTACACCCAGACTTGTGCGTTAACTTCAATGAATTATAAATATCATATGAAATGGAATCAGCTATCCTGATAGTAAAAGTTATTCTAATGTTTATTCACAATTCAAAATTAAGTCTTCTTTATATACATTTCATCAGAGCTTAATAGTGTAGCATTCAATATCTATCAGCACGCATGGCCGTACAACGGAGTCCAATCCCAGCAGCCACTAATAAGCCTTTCAATCACGCATTGTTGTAATTGTATAACCCACGCGTTATTCGATATTCAGGTCTTATCTTGAGATACACTCAATACTACTCGATGTAATGGACATAACTACTTTACATAGAATAGAAATAGAAGTGTACCTGAATAGTTAACTTGTGTAATCGTGACTAGTTATATTCACTCTATGTAACCACTACCCAGCCTATTAATAACAGAAGGCTGGCAGTGGTAGAATAAATCTCTCTTGTTTTCTGTCTCGTTAATTAAACACGTACCTAACTAATTACGAACATCTCAGGAAACATCTCACTCGATAGTATGATGCCGCGTGTTTCTTTTAATGATTATTGGCTAATAGTTGTAAGGATGACACATCGCTTGTATTTATGCAGGCCTCGTTGATCTGATTGGGTTATCAGATAGAGTCCGTGTATGACATAAATGAACAGTTGATTCCTTACTATTATGTCGATGCAAGATACAGTAGTTTTACTGGCCGGTGCACAAAACTTTTAGCTGCTATTATTCCGTCAATTTTTAAATTTAACCATATCAAGTAATATTGAGCTATAGCTCTAACATACTGCATGAAAATACTAAATGTTTAGGCTAGGGTTTATGTTACGTCATAGTGATAAAATGATGATAAACCGTTTTTTCAACTTTTAAAATTTGAGGGCTTTTCCGTTTTATGACGTAAATAGACCATAATCACTAATAATAATTCCGTTTATCTATTGATACTAATGAAACATTGCCTATGGCAACGGAAAATTATATAAAGAAGCTTATTCTGATTAATTTCAGCCATTCTCCTTTCTTCTTTCTTGACCATACTTCGTTCCATATAATGCCTTATAAAATCTCTCATAACAAGCGCGACAGCATCAAATCACTGGTACTAAAACAAGAGCCAACCAGTATTATTGCGCAACGTGCAGGAGTTTCAAAATGGACAGTAAACCGAATGAAAAACGAAATAGACCCAGAATACGTTCGACCTACCGGTGATGGCCGTAGAATAGTGTCTTAATGTATTATGGTAACACTGAAATACAAACTTCGAAGCGGATACTTAAGGAATGGTCGAGATGCACACAAATATTTAAACTCCCTCGGCTATTCAATCAGCTATAATGGGACTATAAAGTTGATCCATCAAACTGGACTTAAGGCTTATATTATGAAAAAGCGACCATATACCAAGGTTGATTATATGAAGGATAGACTCCAATACGCCAGAAAATACCATGGTTGGACTGTTGAGCAATGGAAGAAAGTTGTATTTGTGGTGAAATCCACATATAACATTCTACATTATATTAAAAAGACCGGATTCATTTAATAACTATCCATCAAAAGAGGGAGTTTTGAATCACCGCTGAAAATACAATTAATGAATAATGAACATAGATTAAAAAGACCTTTGATTGTTACTAAGAGACCATTTCTTGGGAAGTATAAATACAAGAGATACAAGCTAGATAGAAAAACTTAACTCACTTTGAATCAATAAAACCCCATAAAACGGTTCTAACTGATTCACTCGCTTTTTTATTCAATTTTTACCGCAGTATTTTCGGATGAAACGAAAATAAACATGTGGCAGTCTGATGGAGCTATTTATACATGGAAAGAGCCAGGCCAGAGAGATCTTCCTCATAATACTCGTATGACTAAAAAGTTTGGTGGCGGAAGCCTAATGATATGGAGCTGTATGACATCACGGGGAGTAGGCTACGCTAGTCAAGTACTACAAAAAACTATGGATTCAGGCTGTTATATTGAAATCTTGGGTACATTGTTTAAGGATATACTTTGGACTACTACGGCTGGAATCCTGATGATGTGATTCTTCAGCAAGATGGCGACTCAAAACATACATCCAAAGTAACTAAAAAATGGCTTAAAGCAAACAACATACAGTATATGAATAAGTGGCCACCATATAGCCCAGACTTAAATCCGATAGAACATCTATGGCATCATGTTAAGTCAAAACTAGGCCAATATGACACCCCTCCAAAAACAAAGCAAGAACTATTCAAACGATTTGAGACGGAGTGGTACAAATTTACCAAAGCAGACATGGAGCCGTACTATAACAGTTTACCTAAAAGAATAGAGCAAGTCCTTAGAGATAAAGGTGGCTATACTCGATATTAAAAGACAACACCTTTAATTCTCTCAGCCAAAAAATTCCAAAATATAATTTTAGTGTCGTATACACGCTTATATTCACAGGCTATACATACGACATGTCTCAATTAAAGCTATCTAACTGCGTTGTTGTAAACGCTCATAATTATATCAGTAAAGAAGAGGTTGTATAGGCTTTGGTAGCCATATGCCCACCTTTATGAATAGCTTGAAGATGTAACTCATTATTACCCGAATCCAGAATATGAACAACTGTGTAATTATTACGCTTTATTATAAAACAAGAAATAGCAGTAAAAGACAAATTCCTAATCGAGTGTTATGCCGAGATATAAATGCTTACCTTTATTTACAGTCCGATACAGTGGGTGAAAAAACTGTTCACGTGTTTAGTGATTTCGGATAAATCATTCCAAAACTCAAGAACTACTCGACATATAATTATGTAAAAATATCCATAAGAAACTTCGATTGAATATGCAACTATGATAAAAAATATGCATTGATTACTTTATTGGTTGTTGCGTAATGTACTAAACAAATAAGGTACTACGCGTGAACAATTTTTTCCCTATTAAACTAATATCTAGTTGGTCCACCTTTCGCATCCAAAACAGCTTTAATTCGAGCTGGCATACTTTCAATGTACCTCCTACATTCCTCCTCAGTAAATGTATTCCATTCTTCGTCACACCGTTTCCATAGACCATGTACACCGGTTGGCTTCGTGTCGTATGCGCTTAGTTTAAGCTTAAGGTGATGCCACAGGTGTTCGATTGGATTCATATCAGGGCTTTGAGGTGGCCAATCGTCAATCCAGTTGACATTATGTTCAGAGAACCACTTTTTTGTGGAATTAGCCGTATGTTTTGGGTCATTATCTTGTTGAAAGTAGATATCCTCCCATTTCAAACCATAGTAATCGAGGCTCTCTCGAAGTGTTGTGCCCAATATACCTTGGTAATCTTCGGCATTCATTGCTCCATCGTAAATTTGGCAAGCATATCCAGGCCCCCAGTAGGTCATGCAGCCCCACATCATAAGGCTGCCATTCCCATGCTTAACTGTAACGTCTATATGATGGGGTTTTAATGGGTCACCGGGCCTAGACCAGTAGTACTTGCATCCATCGGAACCCCAAACGTTTATCTTCGTTTCATCTGACCAAACTACACGTTTCCAATCGTCTACAGTCCAATGCTGATACTTTTTGGCCCAGTTGTATCGCTTTAGGCGATTTCTATGGCTGATGAATGGCTTCTTTTTCTTTATTTCTGCATGGGAATCCCATTGATCTCAAAATATTTGTGGCTGTTTTGTATGACAAATGGTAACCAAGTGACAAAAACTCTTTGTAGGCATCTTGGACCGTCAAAAGCCTACCAAATAGTATCTTCCGTCTAACTAAAGCCTTGCTTGTATCGTCCACAATAGCGGGTCTACCACCAGTAGCACGTTGACCATCTGGGAACCATCTCTTGTTGTACTTAGATACAACTCCAGCAGAGACGCCAAACCTTTTTTCAATCACTGAGTAGGGTGTGGTTCCTTTGATAAGAAGAGCTTTCATGTCCATTTGGGTGTCGATAGATAGAGAATGAGTCATATCTGATGTATAATGAAGAGTATTAGTTGTAAGGTCTGAAAAATAACATATAACCGAACGAATATTGGTTCTTTTATACTTTACAGTACCTTACGTCAATGCTTGGTATATTCGGATCATTTCGGATCAACAATAATGGATTTACAGCACCATTTGTTGTAAACATGACTTGTTCAGTGTCCGTCACCAATCAGGTTAATGTTCGACAATGCTTATACTCAGCTTGTGCTTTGACAGCTTTGTAACGTCGGTTAAGAGATATATATGGAAATCAATGCTTAGTGCAACTAACCTTCATAAACTATCTATCACCGAACATAAAGTCGTACTAGAATGGATTACTATAAATCCTTGTTAACTCCATGAGCACAGTCTTTGACTAACTCAATCGTCTATAATATCAAGTTAAATCCGAACTTCAATTTTGTATAAATAGCTCATCATTTTAATGCTTTAATAAATCAATTCGTTTTATCAGTCTGGTTATTTTTACAGTCTTTATTATATTCGATATAACACCTAGTTTTTTTTTTGCGTATAAGTTTTCTAGTTTGCGTGCTTATTCTTCTCAGGATTTTTAAAAGTTTTATTTATAACATACTTTACTAAAGCATTGGCTCAAGAGCCAAACACCTATCAAAAAATGAAACAGAATGCTTAATCCAGTTGTGACTGTCTTCCACAGTGTTGTATTCCACCTACTACAGTAGTTACACTGGCCGGTGCACAAAAATATAAATTTGCTTTTTTTAATGTTTCTTAACGTACAGTCACTCGAGTAAGCCCAAACTTTAAATGTACAGTGGGTGGAAAAATGGTTCGGGTGTTTTCCAAAATTTTATATAATCTGGAATAAAACAAGAACTACTAATCTGATCAATGTAAAACTAACTTTGTTAGAAAGCTGAAGCCAATATCAATTATATGTCGGAATATGATATCCCTATATTAGCGGAAGTTTATTTAAATTGAGATTAAAAAAATAGTATGCACCCGAACCATTTTTCAGGGTCGATGCTAATCATAGCTAGTACTTAGTATATCCACCTTTTGCTTTAATAACTGCTTCGATTCTTTTTGGCATACTATCAATATACTTTTGGCAATCCTCTTTTGTAAAAGTATCCCATTCTTTTTCAACTCTTTCCCACAAATCATGGACTCCTTTGGCCCTATCCGGATAAGCGCTAAGTTTGAGCTTTAGGTGATGCCAAACATGCTCGATTGGATTTAAATCAGGGCTTTGGGGTGGCCAACTATATGTCCAATCAATGTTAAAACCATTGTCCTTGAACCATTGCTTTGTAGCCTTGGCAGTATGCTTTGGGTCCTTGTCTTGTTGGAAGTAGACTTCTTTGGGGTCATATCCATACCACTCCATGGTGTCCTTTAAAGTTGTCTCTAGGATATGGATGTAGTCCTCCTTCTTCATAGTACCATCAAATATCTGGCAGGCATATCCAGGACCATCGTAAGTGATGCAACCCCACATCATTAAGCTTCCACCACCATGCTTAACAGTAAGATCCAAATGATGGAACTGGAGCTTATCATCAGGTCTTCTCCAGAAATACTTGCAGCCGTCGGAGCCCCAAACATTGATCTTGGTCTCGTCGGAGAAAACCATTCGCCTCCAGTCATCGCTAGTCCAACTTCTATGGGCTTTGGCCCAGTTTAACCTTTGAACCATGTGCTTTTTGCTAAGGAAAGGTTTTTTTTTTTATCTCGGCTTGAAAATCCATCGATCTGAGCAACTTCAAGCATCCAGAGTAGCTTATTTTCATTCCCAGATCATCAAGGTGCCTTTCTACATCCTTGGCAGTTTTAAAAGTTCCAAATATAAGCTTCCTGCGAATGTAATTGCGACTTGTAGCATTTACAATGGCATGGCGACCAGATGGCAATGGCTTCATTTCTGGAAACCACTTGCGTTTATAACTATTGATCGTAGTTTTTTTGACTCCAGGGATACGCTTCATGATTTGGGAGTAAGAATAGCCAGATTCCAACAAGTTTTTGATGTTGTTTTGAGTATCTTTGGGAATGCAGCGTGTCATAGTTGAAAAGTGAAAAAATTGAAAATTGGTGAGCTTATCTCTCAACAAAAACGCTTCTTTTTATACTTTTTTTTTAAATTTGAGGCGCAACATAGTGATTATTAATCACGAATATTAATTAGTAATCCATTGGGGCCTTTTTATCCTGAGATTTCTAGAAGTTTCGATTTCTAAGCTTGACCCTGAAAAATGGTTCGGGTGTACACCTTATATTTTTACTCTCTGATATATACAAACTCAGTTATCCAATCAGTACAAAGTTAAGAAGATACATTACTAATAGTTTGTGCTTTCTAATAAAGCTAGTTTGGCGTTGATAGGATTCGTAGTTCCCTGTATATTCCTTTTTTTGTAAAATTTTGGAAAACACCCGAACCATTTTTCCACCCACTGTATGTTTGTTGGTATATTTAAATGATATATGCCAAATTTAAACATGAGCTGTATAGTAACTACATTTGGAAACTTTACTAAATGTTGAATCCGAAGTAGCTAAAGACCAAAGATTCACGTAATAATAATAATAAGACTTGTATATGTAATCAGATTACTGATTGGTAATAAGATAGTTATTAATTGTGTTATATCGAATATAATAAAGACTGTAAAAATAACCAGACTGATAAAACGAATTGATTTATTAAAGCATTAAAATGATGAGCTATTTATACAAAATTGAAGTTCGGATTTAACTTGATATTATAGACGATTGAGTTAGTCAAAGACTGTGCTCATGGAGTTAACAAGGATTTATAGTAATCCATTCTAGTACGACTTTATGTTCGGTGATAGATAGTTTATGAAGGTTAGTTGCACTAAGCATTGATTTCCATATATATCTCTTAACCGACGTTACAAAGCTGTCAAAGCACAAGCTGAGTATAAGCATTGTCGAACATTGACCTGATTGGTGACGGACACTGAACAAGTCATGTTTACAACAATCTACACGATTTGCTCTTTACAACAATATAAGTGACATCAAAATCAGCGATAGAAAAATTTGATTTTGAATGCGGTTTCTAAAAAAATGTCAAACATTTGAACAGTTTTGCGAGTCACTGTAGCTCTACACACGGCACTAAAGTAAATACACTACACACTGCACTTATAGAGTGTGCGGTAAAAAAAATCTCTCCGGCGGGGAATTGAACCCCGGTCTCCCGCGTGACAGGCGGGGATACTCACCACTATACTACCGAAGATAGATGTTTTGATACGTAGCGTGGTGTATAATCCCCACTCTAAACTAAAAGAACCCTAGACGCACACCACCTACTATATTAGGCCCTTAAGGTCCGACCTTAATATTTTACTTACACTACGAAATAACTTAGTTACACACTCTACTCTCTGATAATTTAAATATCACTATAATTTAACTTATAAATAAACAAGCTTTTCTTTTGATTATAAATTGAATAAGACGTTTTGACGAGTTTGGAATTGATACTTGGAAGGATTTGAAAATATAATCGTGAATCATTAACTTAATAGAACAAATATACATTTATACATCAATATTCGATATAAATTCATATTAATCTCGGGTGAATTGTATCAGAAGAACCGTAAAGCAACTCAAATCAAGAATTCACACTTTAGTACCGTAAACGTATCAGTTTTGATATGTGTCTAGTTTGTTGGTTCGCTGATCTCGCTCGTTCAGTGACACTGCAAATAATTTGAATTCCAGCATGAAATTCGGGGTTGAGCCAGTAGAGAGTATCCCCGAACATGCTTCTGCCAAAACTGAGAAAACTGTTTTTTTCATATAATTCGTTACTTTGATTATAAACATTCTGTTTTTTTAAATAAATATTGTCTTTGGTTGTATTCAATTGTTTTTATATAAAAAAAACAATATTTTCATGCCATATTTGACATTTTTTATATAAGTATCAATTTCAGGCATAATTTTTTACGTGAACCTTTCGCTTTCCGATCAGACTGATTTTCATAAAGAATTGCAAGTTTTTTAAAACATAAAAAAAAAAGTGCGTTTTTTAAATAATTAATGCTTATTCAAACTACTAATTATTAAAATATAATAAGTTATAATAGTATATATATGTATATATAGATAATTGTAACAGTGAATAAACTAGTTATTCTTGTTGGTGAAATATAGTTGGTGTAGGAGGTCATACAGATACTCGCAATTGTTGTACAATTACTCGTACAGGTTCTGGGTTAGTGGATGACCTTAGGTATTTACTCATGGGCATATTTTTGGCTGCTGTGATGTTCTCTGGATATGTGTACCCATTTAAATGGCTATTTCCAATTTTTAAAACGGCTAGAAATATTTGGAATGCCGGAGACATATTGTATAACCACATTCTATTGCACCCGGTCATCCACTAACCCAGAACCTGTACGAGTAATTGTACAACAATTGCGAGTATCTGTATGACCTCCTAGTGGGATATCTCACCACACACTGGTAGACATACGTTCCATAGCAAGGTAGTAGAGAGGGGGGGGGGGCAAAAGGGATGATCTTGTCCAGAGACCTGAATAGTTTCAGCCCCCCTGGGAATGGAAACTAAGGAGCCTAAGGTTGTAGTACGAGTAACATGTGTTGACAGTTGGGCGAAGCTTTTAAAAAGAATCCCCTTGTGGAACCTACTTCTTCCGCCTTCTTCTAACGTCTTTCTCATACTCGATAATAATATCAGAGTCGTCGAAGTTGTTAGGAGAAAGCCAACTATTGCTACTCTCATCATAGCCTACCCACCTAACCAAATACTCTCTACGATGCTTTGGTCCACGATGCCCAACAATGGCCTCAACCTCGTAGTGTCCTTGTGGTAAGTCCTCGTCGATGGGTTCGTCATCAGAGCCATTATCTTCGTTCACCCCCAAAGAGAGAAACTGCTGCTGTATTTCTTTTACCATCTCAGCATCTTGGGACTTTTCCGCAATTGTAAGGGTACTTACTACGTCATAGACATTCTTACTGCTGCCATTTGGAAAGTCGAAGTTAGGCTGCATCCAAAAAGTATGTTGTTCAGAGCTAGAAACACACCCAATGTTAACAAACTTCTTGATGTTTGCAAGAAGACATGCAAGCTTGAACTGTACCGTGAATGTCTCCATCTCGGTAACTCGAATAACGCCTTTACCGTTGAATCGTTGAAATAAGGTTCCAATCTCTCCAAACGTTGCTTCTATCGAGGAACGAAAGCTTCCAAGAATGGAGTTGTAATTAACTTCTTCTTGTTTCAGACCCACTCCTCGAGACTTACGGATAGGGAATACAAAATTATGGCGATCCAGGTGACGATTATTTGCTACAATACGATCTATAAAAGTAGTGTATCCACCATCAACGACAACACAATCGTACTTACTAATCTTCTTCTTCAACCGCATATCAGCAAGCATAGACCCATCGTTGTTATCTGAACATGGTGCCGCATCGGAGACAAACAACACCATCCCATTAACATCTGTACATACTTGTGTTCGGAAGCCAGACTTCTTAAGCTTATACGAATAGAACATGGCATGATCTGCAGCGTTGATATATGTTGCTCTAGAATCATGTCCATCTATCATCAAGGTAACATGCTTAAAATCTTCAGGGTTTCGGTGAAGAGCACACATAATTCGCAGCTTTGTTGAGGAGAACATCTTTCGTAGGCAATAGTCCAAACAGGTATTCAGCTCCTCTCCGTATTTTGTATAAAAGGCATTGTAAATAGCATGGTAGCTACTAGAAGGGATGAAACGTGCCATATGCGCAATAGAACAACCGGTAAGAAGCTGGTAGATTATCAACAATCCTTTGTCCACGTTGGAATATGGACCAGGATATTCTTGGTTTGCAAACAGCTCTACGAGAAAGAAAAAAACAGGTATGTAGCCAAGATGCTCCAACACATAAGTTTTTACATGCTGGATATCTTTTACAGGCTTAACCTCAGACCGGTGATACTTAGTCTTTTCCAACACTGGCCAATCTTTAGAAAGAAACTGCCAGTAAGTCGCCATAAGCAACGTAAACGCATCTACTATTTCTTTCGGAAACATGTTTATTTAAGAATGCTGTAGTATAATAGGAGTTGTATGCTACCAAATGCTGTTGTTCACTCCCAGTCCTACAGTGTAGCCTTAGGCTCCTTAGTTTCCATTCCCAGGGGGGCTGAAACTATTCAGGTCTCTGGACAAGATCATCCCTTTTGCCCCCCCCCCTCTCTACTACCTTGCTATGGAACGTATGTCTACCAGTGTGTGGTGAGATATCCCACTAGGAGGTCATACAGATACTCGCAATTGTTGTACAATTACTCGTACAGGTTCTGGGTTAGTGGATGACCTTAGGTATTTACTCATGGGCATATTTTTGGCTGCTGTGATGTTCTCTGGATATGTGTACCCATTTAAATGGCTATTTCCAATTTTTAAAACGGCTAGAAATATTTGGAATGCCGGAGACATATTGTATAACCACATTCTATTGCACCCGGTCATCCACTAACCCAGAACCTGTACGAGTAATTGTACAACAATTGCGAGTATCTGTATGACCTCCGTAGTATAAGTATAAAAATGTAGCTTTAGTAAAAAAAAAAAAAAAAAAAAAAGAGTGAAAAAAAAGAGGAAAAAAAAAAGAGAAACAAAGAGAAACAAAAAGAAACAAAAAGAAACATAAAGAAAAAAGCCTAATGACTGATTAAATGTAATGAGTTTTAATAGAGATGCCACAATTACTACAAGCTATACAATATTTGAGAAAAAAACAAGGTATAAAAATTAACATAAATTACCTCAAGGACTTTAAGAATATGGATATATATGCAAAAGAGCCTATTCATATATAGCTTTTAAAAAAGAGACACTATGATACAGCTGTTGCAATTGCATTCCCTTATTATAATACTGTTTTACTGTAAAATATTACATTGTCAAGCAAGTATCGAGAATTCTTCAAGTATTATTAGCACTGAAGAATACATGTCTTGCTTAAAATGCGTTTGAATTGGTTAATTAACGTGCAAAATAAATGCCATTTCAATGAATGTCAAATGGTTGATAGTCATCACTGAGTTTTTTTTAAAAAGCATGTACTTTTGCCATGTTAGTTACAATTCAACTTTTATGTACAAGGCATTTGACCAGACAAAAGCATTGGGGCTACAATTTTGAAATTCTTTTTCATTAAGAGTTCATTCTGAGGCTGATGTAGTAATTAAGTGCGAGATTTTACCGAAATCGTCTTTATATAAAACATGGCTGCGGATTTTTCAAGCGTTGTTGGACTAATTTTGAGTCTTAGTTGCCAAATTCTATTTAAATGTTGCATTCATGTCGAGTTTTAAAGCAGTTTATTGTAACTAAAAGAATAGATGACAAAGATAAAAAACTACACCAAATTCCGAATTAAAAATAAATAAAAAAAGGCCAGCGGTTTGAACGAATCATATCGTTTCCAATTGCTTTTAAAAGAGCTGCGGATTATTGAAGCGAAGTCTATAAATACGCAGCAGATCAGTGTAGAAAAATATTTAAATGCGATATTCTTCAATCAATATTAATTGATTACTTTTATTATTAAACTCTGCCTCAAGTTAAAAAAAGATGAAATCAACCACTTCCTATTATTGCCACTGTGATAAATGTAGGTATTTAGGCTATCAAGCTCGCTTCATCTCCATGTCATCTATTACCCTCCACAAGAGATTACATACATATAATGGCTTGAATTATAAAGTTTGGAAAAAAACTAATGGCAAGTTTGTTGATATTAAAATACTTTCCATAATATGACATCTAATTCTTTATCAAATACATTAGAAGGTAAACAAGCCACCATGCCTGATGATCATTTTGATGATATACAGAGTAGTTCATCTATCCAACAAGAAGAAGGTAACTATTTAAAATCAATTAGTGACATATGTGCTAATTCTGCTTTATATATAGTTGTAGCTGATAATGATACTGATGGTACTGATATGTATGATGATGGATATAATTCTGAAATCAATACCAGTTCCTTTGATTATGATAATGAACAGCAAGAGTTGCGTGAAAAAGAGCTTTATAATGCTTGTAAGTCTAGTAGCTATCATACTAAATACTGATATCATATACTCACATTTATTTTTGTCAATGATAGCTAATAACATATTTCCGGCTTCTCCTCTCTCCTTTGTCCTATACCTTATGGTTGTGATGTTGCGGATCAATAACCATCTGACTGATGAATGTGCTGAAATTGTTATGGCTTTTTTGAATGCTGCTCTTAACCTTGCCAATGATCCATATCGTTTTCCTAAAAAAATCATAACACTAACAAGAAGGGATCAAGCTCAAAAAGTATTCTGCAATGGCATTACCTATTATACTGTGTATGTCCTACATGCCATCAAATGTATTTACCTACATCCTCCAAAAAATACTGCAATCACATCACAAAAGTTTTGTCAGATAGAACAGTTATTGCTTGCAATGAAAGTCTGCATGAAAAGTCGTCCCTAGCCAACCATCTTGTCCCAAGAAAGGTGTATCCATACAATTCTATTATTTCCACGCTCTCAAAAAAATGTTTATGCGTCCAAATTTTGTCAGAGAAATCTCGAAATGGTGTTCACGCCCTTCCTTGGATGGTTATCTATATGATATTTATGATGGATCTGTATTCAAGAATTTTTCGTTAGGGCCTAATCTTCCTGCATTCACTTCTCAATCTATATTTAACCTGATGCTTACTTTAAACGTCGATTGGTACAATGTTGATGGATCTTCTGGTGGTTCTTGTGGTAGCATCTATATGACCATTCAAAATCTTCCCAAAGCCGATGGTCGCGATCTCAAAAGGAATCTTGTTGTTATAGAATAGAGACTATTGTATGAATAATAACTTATTCATTATCAATCTCATCTTTACGGAATCACTTATGAGTTGATATGTTTAAGATTCATGTCTCAGATGGATATATCTAGAACATAGACCTATAACATAACATCTTCTTAAATCCTCTTCACCACACTTAGATAGACGATTAGTATAAATAGGTTTAGTTTAGACATAGTTATAGGATCTTCATCTTTATATTCATCTTTGTTAATAAAGCACAGTCTCAAAAAGTACTCTTTTTAGTCTTCTTTATTATTCACTGTGCAAACACAACATTTTACTTTTTGAATTCAACGCTTTATTCTACTTACTATGTCTGCTCAAGCCCCTGTTACTGATTCTGGTGTCTCTACCATGGATGGTGTCATTTCTGGTCCTATTGGTGAAGTCGAACAAGTCTTCTCTGATAATCAATCAACCATTGATTCACCTCCTGATGATGCCTCGGATGTGGTTCAAGCCTTAACTGATAACTCTAGGATGTTATTCACTCGTTTGGCCACTTTGGTTCGTCAAGCACTATGGCGAAAATATTGTCGGTTTTTTGCCCAAAAGTTGATAATATTAGGGGTAAAATCGACTATAGTTCTGCTAATAATTATTGTCAATTTCTAGGCAGTGTTTTTTCGGCGGTTGATAATATTAGTGACTCTTATTCGATAATATTATGGGTAAATACTATAATATTAAGGGTTTTCCTTCAATATTATTATGGGTAAATTGTATAATAGTAGTGGTTTCCAGTCAATAATAGTATGGATTAATCCCTCCATATTGATGATTTATAATCAATATTATTATTAGTTTTCTATCATATATTCACAATACACTACTAATAATATTATAGTCATTTTGGTTATTCAGATAATAATTTAATTGCTATTTTTTTTATTTATATAATATATAACTTCAACAGATATTACTCTAATACACACTAGCCTTCAATAGCTGAATATACAATAACCAGCTTTCTATCACACACGAACAGTATTTAACTTACCTTATTGTCATACAAGTATAAAAGAATTTATGTCCCACTGGCAAGTAACAGGTAAATGAATTAAGCAAATAACTGTATAAATAATGTCAGTTATCGTTGATGAAACAATATTTTAAGAGTATATTTGAACTAACCTTTAGAAGAATGGCCCACGCTTGTATAATAGCATATTTTAATCATCTTTTCCTAAAGTAAGTAATGATTAGATTCTTGAATGAAACTCGCTATTGCTACAGACTTACCAACACTATATCAGACACAATCAATTATAATTCACTGGGCTACAGTTTTAATAGTCTTCGTCTTGTATATATACACAACTAAATCTATTATAACAGTATTAGATTAATATACAAAGAAATTAATGGATTAGTAATCATTGCACTTACTTAATGGTTATTAGCTTTAAAACTAATAGTAAAGGTTCAAAAGCTATATGGCATTACTGGCTATAAGTATTACTGAAGTGGTATAAGTATTTAAGAATACAAGTCAGTATAAGAATATAAGCAGTATGAATGACGACGTATTTATAGATAATTACGACATTAAGAACGAGGGAAATATTCGAAAGCTTGGAAAAAAAAACACAATTACAAGCTGACATTGAGGTTAATTCCTATTATACAGAAGCTTCAGTTAAAGTGTTGTGCGCAATAAGAGTGACAAATGTCAAGAAACCTTACGTTTAATGTGCCAATTTAGCAAACGAAAAAAAAGAAAGAAACTCAAGATTGGTGTAAAAAAGTTTTTCTTAATACTGAAAAGCCGCAGAAAAATGCTACGTCAGCTACTTAAACCAATAAAAAAACGTCTATATTTATTTCGTTTTTTTTGTATTTTTCTTAGAGCGTGGTTTACGCTTATTGGAATCCGCTTCTTTGGAACGATTGTCAGATCCAGCCTCCTCATCTTCACCAACGTCAGGTTGAACCGTAATGGCTTTTCTTTTCGTTGATGAGCGAGCAGAATGTAGATCCAACAAGCTAGCAATTGGAGATGCAAGACCAACTGGAGCAACAGAAGTAGCTAGACGATCAACAAGGATATGCTGATTATCCACACTATTTGCATAACAAGCATATTAATAAAGATATAAAAACAGAAATAAAAAAGCATCTAACCTGAAGAACGATTCAATCTCATTGTCTTCAACAGATTCTTGATTTTGTTGACTTTCACCTTCTTCAGCAGAATTACTTCTGGTACGTACAGTCTTCTTGTTTTTGAGTGCTTCAGATAAAAGTAACTTGGCAGCCCACATCTCTACACAGAGATGCAGATGCAAGCCCACATCTAAAGCACGTTTCTCTAAAAGCAAAGCATAACGTTCTTGAATGCTGGTATCCTCTTCGCCAATTTCACTCCAAGTTTTACCAACAATATTTATATTTGCCCTTTCCATGTCTTTCAAGACATCTCTTGCCAAGTATTTCAACGTATTGTATTGCGGTTGAACATCATCATCGGTCAGTTCATTTTGTTGGCCTTTTATATACTTGAGGTGTTTCAAGAGGGCATATAACCTTAATGGTGCAGAAGGGGTGACATTTGTCTTGGTTGCCTTTTGTTGATAACGCACTTTTGCTTCTTCTAGCACTTTTGGGATTGACCGTTTACTACGTAAATTAGGATTCAAAGCATTTGCAATTGCTTCTCGTTCAGCTATATATGACAAGCTAAGAGGTTAATAAAACTGAATGTAGTAACATGCTTCAGATATGATTGTACCATCGTCAAGTGCTTGTTCAATTTCTTCGTTAGATGAAACCCTCGAAGCTTCTCGAGGAAATAGAGGTGCTAATATTTGGATCAAATCTTGAATTAAACGACGGTTGATTAAGATTTCTTGTTCAATCTTCTCAAAGTAGACGCTCCAATTATTGTTGTTGTTGTTTGACATAGCTATAAAGTAAATATATTATAAAGAAAAGTGATTGAATGATTTGAGCTATTTAACTGTTTTATAAGCGTACTTTACCATTTATCCATTAGTAATCCTTACTAATGTCCAAAGAGCTTTCTGGAAAGTAAGCTTACTGACAGGTATGACTGACTTGGAAAGGAATTAGCTTGATTAGAAATCATAAGGATCCATTAAAATGTATTCGATATCTGAATAATCTGGAAGGCTGAGTAATATGAAAAGCTGATTAGTTCAAAGGATTCAACAGCCTAAAACAATGAATTACCATTGAGAACTCTGTCAATTGTAGACCAAGCAAACGTATTTAAGACCTGCTTTTTCTAAACAACAAAACCGCTATTCATTAATTCGATATATTTACTTGTTTTTACTTATCTTTAAATGGGCAAAGTTTCCTCTTCTGCTACACCATATAAATATACTTGCGCTACTTGTTTGAGGCCATTCAAAACTGTTAAAGCTAGGAGTAATCACTATAGCCATAATCGTGATCATAGAAAACAAAGGGTCGTCCAAACGCAAGAAGCTAGCATTCCTGTCCAAGGTGAGTTAACAGATATATTACTAAAGCTTTTAATTTAACAATATACCTTGTTTGAAATAGAGC
This sequence comes from Actinomucor elegans, assembly GCA_026027325.1. Taxonomy (NCBI): domain Eukaryota; kingdom Fungi; phylum Mucoromycota; class Mucoromycetes; order Mucorales; family Mucoraceae; genus Actinomucor; species Actinomucor elegans. The sequence goes on from JAMSLZ010000019.1 coordinate 369,930, forward strand.
CTACTCCAATTGCTTACAACGTCAAATCCTCGGATCAAAACCTTTTCACCAATACGGAATTAAATAGCATCCAATTGAGAGATATTTGCGACACGTATGGTATTCCTCGAGAGGCTCAAAGAGAACTTGTCTATCTAATGCGTACCATAATCAAAAACAATGAAGAGAGCCGTAAAACCGATGGATTGGGTATGTATCTATTCAAATAGAGTTAAAAAAAAAGTACTTATCAGCTTTTATTCCCATTATATATAGGTTACCTACCATCCACTCTCATGTTCCCTGATACCTTGGATCGTACTCTTAAAGCAAAAACCAATATTCAATGTCATTTTCATGATGTCTGCGTCAATGGTTGCATGCTGTTTGAAAAGGAAGATATAGAGACTATTCAATGTAAAAACCCTGCTTGTAAAGAAAATCGCTTTGATGATCATGGTAAACCTCGTCGCTCTATGAAGATGCTTCCTATTGGTGAACAAGTCGCTCAAATGCTTGCGAATGCAAAGACAAGAGACTTGATGAAATACCGCTACAACTATAAATCAACTGACGGTGAATATAAAGATTACTTTGATGGTGCAGCATACAAGTACTTTAAGGATAATAGCATTCTGTTTTCCGGTGAAGATGATGTCGCAATGGTTCTTTTTGTCGATGGTTTCTGTACTAGCAAGAATCATAAAGGGGACAAGTTAACAATCATCCATCTCTTGAATATGAACATTCCCCCAGAATACCGCTACCAAGACGAATACATGCTTCAATTGGCGATCTTGCCAGGTCCAAACTACCCAAAGTACATGCATACCTTTTTAAAGCCTATTATTGATGAGTTTCATGCTCTGTCTACCAAAGGCATGCTTGTACAAAAGGATGGTGTAATTGTTTGTCAAGCTAAAGTCAACTTGGTGATGGCTACTGGTGATCTTCCTGCTGCAGCTGAGCTTGCAAATCATATTGGTCATATGGCTACGTTTGGTTGCCGTATTTGTCGTGTCCAAGCTGAACGTCATGATTATCATAATTGTTTTTTAACGATCGACAATGAGATCAGAAGCAGAAACGATTTCATTTCCCCAGATGCAGCGAATGTAAGTACTATAATCAGCATTAATCTTTACAAGTTTTTAACATTTCTTTTTCTTTTTACCTCATAGAGCTACAGTATCAAGTCTGCAACACCATTTGCAATACTTCCCAGTTTTACTGGCGCTACTTTTTTTGGTTTAGACGAAATGCATCTTCTCGGACAAGGTATCGCTCAACACGTATTCAATATGCTGACAGTCGACATGGGTAAAGAGTACAATGCAGCAAGAAAAACTCGATATAAGCCCAATGAAGATGAATTGAGTGATGCCCGATTGAAGTCTGCTGATGAATGGCCGTATACTTTCTATATTCCAAAATTATCGCTCATCAAAATTGGTAAACTTGTTGAAGCTTCTAGAGCCACTGTACCGACATCCTTTTCATCCAAATGGGAAGATCCAATTATCAAGAGTGGTGGCAAACGTGCTGTTGACTGGATTGATATTTTCTTATATATGATTCCCACCTTGTTCGTTCCTGAATTGATTCAAGAATCCGCTAAGAAACCATTGATTCATCTGACAAAAGCTGTCGCATTGGCTCTTAAATGGGAACTTTCTATTGAAGACCTTATTCTGATGGAAAGGTAAATATATTTTTTTTGTACTCATAAATCTAGTTTACTTACATACTTTCCAAAGATATATCAAAGAATGGCAAGAATTTTTGTTGGCAGAAATCAAGGCAAAGCGTATTCATTCCGGTGTATTCAAGCCTGTTCAACACTACCTTTCGCATATAGTCTATATGATCAAACAACAAGGTGTGTTGAGAGCATATTCCGCCCGATCAATGGAAAGAAGCATCGGAAAATACAAAAAGCTCATCAAGTCAAAGGTTGATGCTGGCGCAAACGCTGGTAATATCTTGGAAAGACTCATAACGCGTAATCATATAAACAGCCAGACTTGGGATGTTCATACTGAGCTTGACCTGATCACTCCTCGAAAATACAGCGAATCCACTTTCAGGAATAACCCTTCTGGTGATGCTAGTGATCCACAATTATGGGCTCCCTTTAGTAATATTTCAGTGGATACTCTTCCCTTTGGTGTCTCCACTCAAACTTTTTTGAAGGCGCTATTGCATTACTATCGCCGTACTGAAGCAAATGGTGTAAATATTGCTGAAATTGATTCGTTGAATAGTATTTCCATCGCTGGTCGTGCCTGGGCATATGGCAATGTATATACGTCTACCATGTATAAAAGCCATATAAATGAATATCGTCGAGGAAACAATTACGTGATGATCACTGCCAGCTACTTGAAGTAAGTAATTAGCTCAAGAACAAAAACCTCTTTGATTAACCAACCTTTGTTAATAGTCGAAATAATTCCATTCGTGAAAGCTGGTTCATTGGTTCTATCGTTTTCTTTTTCGAGCATTCATTCAATGGTAGACCACAGTATTTGGCTTTGGTTGATTTAGCGAAAAAGAATGCAACTACCAAATATGACAAGACTATTGCTTTGGTTGAGCTGCACAGTAGCGGTGCACACAGTTACGCTGTCTGTCGGTTTGAAGATATTGTTGCCAGTGTAGGTCTTGTGCGTTCAAGTGAATCTAATGAGAAAGAGTTCAAGATCATCTCTCATCATATATTTAAACAAGATCTAGAGCAAAATGCTGGCATATTAAGTCGTTTGTAAATAGCATGAAGACAAGAGCAAAAAGCGTTTTATTTTGAAATAAAATTGTTCTCTGAATTGATTATGTATTTAAACCACCGAAAATAATATAAAGCTTCCCTCCAAAAGGACTTCATCATAATATAGCAAAAGTAAAATAGGTATTTACACTTTCTGTAGTAGATATAAACTATAGATAATTTAACTCGTTTTTATATATCATGTTATTAATTCGAGAGAAAGGTATTAGCAATCTTGCAACAGAATGTAAAAACATTTCTTAATCAAAAATTTAACCCATTTCCCTGATGTTTAAGAAATTATTTCATAATATCAGAAATATAGAACCAGGATAACCCAAGTTATACAGTTCTATATTCATCATTCAATAATGTTAATTGACTATTTAGTTGCTCCAGTTAATCTTTAAAACCAAATGTAAAATATGATTAATGCTCTTGTTTATCTTTATAGTAAAATTAGTTTATTATCAAGCAATGCGGATTAATTTTCCAACAGACAGCAAAAATGTTCATCGATTGTAGTTTTCTAGCACCTAAAAAAACGTGCATGTTTTTGAAGCTTTCGATCGTCATTAAGAATTCTATCATAATCATCAATTACTCGAAAGTCCAAAAACGAACGCGTTTTTTTGTAGTTTGAGAAGTGGATATATGATTTTGACAATAAATCATCTAGTTAAATAACCGCCTAGCAATAATGACTAAGATTACTGGCAATTAATAATCGCTACTTGACCTATTTTTTTTTTACACAATAATTTATCTCTTTTTTTACGCAATATATTTCTTTTTTTTTACGCAATGTATTTCTTTTTTTTTTAACGCAATGTATTTTCTTTTTTTCTTTCTTTCTTTCTTTATTCTATAATTTTACTAAACATAAAATTGAGTAAATTAGACACTTAATGGCAGCTCATTCTTAATGTCATTCAGCATTTTAAATACACAGCTATTAGCCAAAGGCTAAATCACGGCAATGAAAGTGCTCAGCTTATTAAATGGAACTAGCGATTCGTTCTTGTTTCCAAAAGAGTAATTTACAAGAGAATTTTTTGCAACCTGACCTGTATAAGAGACTTTTCAACGAATAATAAACGCATTTGAAAGACAATTGTTCAACATTATTTTTGACAAACGTTGAAATTAAACGTTTCTAGGAATTTACATAAAAGATCGTTGAAACGAAAAGCAGAGTTCATTTTAGTAAATAAAATAAACGAGGATTATGTTGTTGCGTACAAGCATCAGAATTTCATGTACTCATTTATAAGAAGTTTGCAAGATTTGGCTTTCATCGGCAAAAGACAAGAATACATAAAAATTGTTTGCAAATAAAATGGAGTTCAGGCTTTTCTTTCTTATTGTCAATTTATGTTATAATATTGACTAAACCCATAACATTATTGTCTGCTTTCCACTAATATTAGGAGTAACCACTAATAAATGAGCAAAGCACTGTTAATTGCGCAGCCATAGAAAATAATTGCTCTAATTTCATTGGTTCGCAGATTATTATTAGTAGGTAAATCTATAGTATTAGTAGGTAAATGATAATAAAATCGTCGTTTTACCACATAATATTATGGGTAGCACACAATATTTTCGCCATAGTGAAGACCCTAATTCCACTGCTGCTAACGAAGCATACTTGGCTTACAAGTCTGCTGAGGAGAAATTGACTCATTTTAAGCAAGCCCAAAACTCTTACCTGAAGATCATGGATGAGTCTTCATCCGCTTCTGCTTCGACCTCTAATGTGAATCGTCCTGCCATTGTTCCTTCTGGCTTACCTTTTCTCCAATTGAGAGGTGAACACCAATGGAAACCTAGGGAAGAGATGTATGACTCTGCCCATGATTTTTGTGTCTGCTTCGAAAAGGTGTTGCGAGCGCTCACATTCAAAACCTGGATGTCAATTGGGAACGTCTGTTGCCTATGTGTCTGAACAATGAGCAAAACTCCTGGTTTGAAGAAGCTCTTTTAGCTAAAAGTATCTCTTGGTCTGTTGCTCGTTCTGCTCTTTTGGATCACTTTGATACACCTTATCGCAAGTTCTTGATAATGGCTAAGGTTGGTTCCATGCGTCAAGAAAAGTATGAGACCAATCGTGAATATGCAAGTCGTTTCCAAAAATTGCGTCGTGAAGCCAGTATGGAAGACAATACGCAGCTAGCTGTCACTTTCTTTGTGTCTCTCCGTGAAGAAGTACGTGCTCGGTCTCAACAGGCCATTGCTTGCCACTTTGGTAAGAAATTGCCTAATTCAATTGGTGAATTGATTGACTTGGTAATTGCTTCTGGTGATGACTCTACTTTCTTGTCCTTGAATGGCAAACGTCCCCGAGTGGACTCTGACTCTGGTTTCTTGGACAAGACTGAACCTAGTAAGGCCAATAATAAGGTCAATAAAGGTTTTATTCCGTCTCCTTCTCATAAGAATAGCAAGTTTCATGGTCGGGGATCTGGATCTGGTTCTAGTTCTGGTTCCAATAATAAACTCTGCCATTATTGTAAGCGAGTATGGAACTATGGACATCGCTGTAACGAATTTATAGAGGCTAAGAGTCATGTGAACTCTGGTGAACCTCGTTTCCAGCCCATAAGTCGCATGTCTGAGCGAACAAACGCTGGAAATATCGATATTAGTGAACAAGTTAATTCGCAGTTAAATCGGTGTGCCTTAGAATGTAAGTATTCATCTAAAAATACAATAACTAAGGATTTCAAAAATATTAACGATTCTATTACGTTTCCTATTCTCGTCATTAGAAGGAACTACATACCGGAACGTCTGGTGTCTATACTAGATACGGGTGCAAATCATAGCGCTATTAATAAAGACGTTGTTAAAAAATTAAACCTACCTATACTTCCTATTTTAAATGATGACATCAAGCATATTAAATTAGCTGACTCTAAATCTACTGTAAAAAGAATTGGCACTACAGAAGTCACCTTAAGATGCAATAACAAAACACTTACTCGTAAACTGGAAGTTATGGAACTTACAAATAATTACGATTTAAGTATTGGCATTGACTTAATGACTTCTTTTGGAATTGGTATAACTGGACTTCCTATAAAGTATGATGAATCCAATTCTGAACATAATAAACTTGACTCCATAAGACGATATAACAATGACAGTGAATTGTTAGAACAAGTCAAACAAGAACTCAATGAGCTTGGCGATAATCCTACTGGAACCACAGAGGAATATGAACAAGCAATGAGTTATATTCAACCTTTCATAGCAGCAAATGAGGAAAGAACAAAAGGAAAGTTCTGCACTATTCCTGAAAGCGTGGTATACATTAATACACCACCTAATGTAACTGCTTATCGTAAGCCATATCCTGTACCAATTACATATCATGAAGTTGTAGATAAGCAAATAAATGAATGGTTGAATGAAGGTTTTATAAAACGTGCTACTGGTCATTCTGAATGGAATTGTCCTATAACAGTAGTTCCAAAAACCAATGGTAAAGGCGAAATAACAGGACATCGAGTCTGTCATGATCCTAGACACGTTAATGCACTATTGCAATCGATTGATCGTATGCCATTACCTATTATCAATGAATTATTTGAAGAGCTTAAAGGCGCATCCATTTACAGTACTTTGGATCTGAAGTCTGCTTTCAATTCATTATTGCTATATCCTGATCATGCACATAAACTTAATTTCACTTGGCGTGGAATTCAGTATACTCCAATTGGCACTGTGTTTGGTGTTAAGCATGTATCAAGTGTCATGCAAAGGACAATGAGTATTGCTCTTGAAGGTATGCCATTCGCTAGATGCTTTGTAGATGATGTAGTAATTAAAAGTAACTCTATTGAGGAACATAAGCATCACTTAAGCCTAGTAATTAATAAATTGACAGAAGTCAATCTTAAACTGCAACCCAAAAAATGTAAGTTTTTCCAGAATAAGATCAATTTACTAGGTTTCACGATTGCTCCTCGTGGCATATCGATGGATCGTCGCAAGTTGATCAACGTTCTCGAGTTTCCTCGTCCACGTACTGGTAAAGACATCATGAGATACACTGGATTGATTTCTTATCTGAGATCTTTAATTCCAAAAGTATCCACTTTAATGGCTCCTCTTGATGCATTACGCAATGAAAAATCACTGGATAAGATCTGGAATATTACACATGAAAATGCTTTTAACAATCTAAAGAAAGCTTTATTAAATGATACAGTGATTTCATATCCTGACTTAAATCATCCTTTCTGTGTAGCTACGGATGCATCCAACGTAGGAGTAGGTGCTGTCCTTTACCAAATCATAAACGGTGAAATCAAATACCTATCGATGATGGCTAAAAGCCTTTCCTCAAGTGAACGCAATTATTCCGCTACTAAACGTGAATTACTGGCTGTTGTGTATGCTTTGCAAAAATTCCATAAATACTTGTGGGGTAACCATTTCACTCTGTATACGGATCATAAGGCATTAACTTACTTACACACACAAAAAATCGCCAATGCTATGATGATAAATTGGTTAGATATTATATTACAATATGATTTTAAAGTCGTTCATTTGCCAGGCATCGACAATATTTTACCTGACACACTATCCAGACTCTTTGAATCTGAGCATCCTGAAAATGAACTGGGAGGGGATAAAGCATTATATAATAAGAGCGCTACGATCGATAACCTACCCAGTGATGACAGCGGTGAATATATGACACCCGCGGATCCAGAAGAACGCAAGTTGCTCCTAATGAGAGAACACTTAAAGGGTCATTTTGCTTCTGATGCAATCTATTATGGATTAAAACGTAAAGGCATATACTGGGCTAACCTAAAAAATGAAGCTATTGAACTAGTAAAGTCTTGCGTCCAGTGTCAGCAATTTAATATTGTAAAAAAGGGCTACAATCCATTAAGACCCATAACAGCATCATTGCCAGGTGATAGCTGGGGTATTGATTTAGCTGGACCATTTAAAACATCGATTCAAGGTAACAACTACCTGTTGATAATGGTCGACATAGCTACTCGTTACTGCGTATTAAAACCCATTCCTGATAAGTCTTCCTTATCTATTGTCAACGAATTAGTAAACCTCATGGTAACGTTTGGTATACCTCGAATAATCCAATCTGATAATGGAACAGAGTTTGTAAACGAAATGATGTCTTTATTAGCCGAGCATTCTGGTTTCGAGCATAGACTCATAAGTGCATACCATCCAAGGGCAAATGGCGTTAGTGAACGTTGGGTACAAAGTAGCGTAAATACTATAAAAAAACAAGTGAATGGTATGAATGCTGACTGGGATCTTTATGTTGGACCCACACAATTGTATTTAAATACTAAATACAATGAAAGAACTAAAACACCACCATTCACTTTAATGTTTGGTAGAAACGCAAATGACTTTGAAGATTTCAGTAAAGAAAAAGATAACGCAACGCGAAAGAAAATAAATAATGACCTTCAAGAAAAAGTCAAAATGATGACGGAAATAGTATTTCCTGCCATCTATGAGCGTACCAAACTAGTTACACAAAAGCAAAAAGAATCTTTTGACAAAACTCACAAGCTTATTGACATTCCAGTTGGTTCTGAAGTAATGGTCAAAGTGCTTCAAAAGAATAACAAGTTAGATCCCAATTATATTGGAACTTATAAAGTACTTAGAATAACCAAAGGCGGATCTTATGTACTACAAAATGAAAAAGGTCAGATAGAACCACGTAACTATCCACCTTCATTACTAAAACTTGTTAACGGTGATCCCATCAAATCCAATGATAAATTCTTCGATGTCGAAGCCATCATTGCCCATAAAAAAGTAAATGGCCAATATCTTTATAATGTAAGATGGAAAGACTATACTGAAGAAGATGATACTTGGGAACCCAGTGAGAGTTTTGTTGATCCTAGATTCATTAAAGAATACTGGAAACGTATTGGTGTAATACCAGAGGATTTCTCTTGGAAACAAAAGTACAAGAATGATGTTATTAATAAATCTCCAAAATTACTATCAGGTAAACGAGAAATACCATCCACTTCTTATAATACTAGTTACCCTAATTCTCAATTAAATATGCATAAAAGCAGCAGTAATTACAAGGTAACAAGTAATAAAAGATTTAGACGGTATTAATCATACCTGGGAGGGGATAATGTTATAGAATAGAGACTATTGTATGAATAATAACTTATTCATTATCAATCTCATCTTTACGGAATCACTTATGAGTTGATATGTTTAAGATTCATGTCTCAGATGGATATATATCTAGAACATAGACCTATAACATAACATCTTCTTAAATCCTCTTCACCACACTTAGATAGACGATTAGTATAAATAGGTTTAGTTTAGACATAGTTATAGGATCTTCATCTTTATATTCATCTTTGTTAATAAAGCACAGTCTCAAAAAGTACTCTTTTTAGTCTTCTTTATTATTCACTGTGCAAACACAACACTTGTACTCGTAGGCATTATTCCAGGCCCTAAAGAGCCTTCTACCTCAGACATGAACCATTATTTAGATCCTCTAGTTGATGAGCTCTTGCTGCTGATGAACGGTGTTACAATGAATGCAATGATGCCAGATGGACAGATCCAAGCGCAAAAGGTCAAGGCTGCACTTTCCATGGTATGTTGTGATTTACCTGCTGCAAAAAAAACTTCTGGATTTGTCTCATTCCATGCTATCTGTGGCTGCCATCGTTGCAAATCCAGGTTTAACATCCTTGCTAATGAAGGTAGAAGAGACTGGTCTGGTTGGAATAGTGATGATTGGATCCTTCGCACTAAAGAAGAGAATAAATCAGAAGCAGAAGCGTGGAAAATCAAGAAAGATTCTGGACAAAATGTAAAGCCGTTAGAAGACGCAAATGGTACACGCTATAGTTCTTTACATAAATTGCCTTACTTTGACGCGCCCGCATTCACTGTTATTGAACCAATGCACAACCTCTATCTCGATACCGCTAAACATATGATGAACTTGTGGTTATCCAGAGATACAAGAAACAGCTGGGTAAAACGATCAACAGCAGAGCCATTGATTGATAAGCAAAGTCTTGCAAGATTTGAAGATTTCTTCTCCAATTTTTCGTTCAAGGATGAAAGCGATGGTCGATCTATTGTCAGAAAAATTAACATTGGACCAGGTTTTTCGTATTTGAAAGCAGCCGAATGGAAAATCTGGTGCTCAACAATGTCTCCACTGATCTTAAGACAAGTACTTGATACTGAACGATTCAACAATTTTATGCTTTTTGTTGATGCTTTGCAAATCTTGGAAAGAAACATTATTCGTTTGACTGACATTGACACTTGCCATGCAAAGTTGCGAGAGTTCTGCATTGGCTTTGAGCATTTGTATGGAAAGCGCAATGTCACCTCTAATATGCACTTTCATCTCCATCTTGCAGAGTGTATACGAATGTACGGTCCTATTTCCTGTTTTTGGGCGTTTAATTTCGAACGTTATAATATGTTTGTTAAAATGGTTCGAACAAATCATAAAAAGGGATTTGAAAAAACCTTTATGGTTCAAATGCTTCGAATAATTCATGCTGAAGATTATGCGGGCCTTTTTGAAAAGTATATATAGAATAAATAATTTAAGTCACAAGTGTATTCTTGTACTAATTTGATATATATTCTGTCAAAAGCATTTTCTTTCTTTCTCTCTCCCTCTCTCTCTTTTTTTTTTAAAAAAAAGTTATATAACATTATGAATAACGTTAACAACAACTCTTACCAAGAAATCAAAAGGCTTTTCTTAAATCTCAGCAATGCAGTTGATTCTCTTGAATCTGTTTCGATTGAACCATCAGAAGAATTTATTTCAGTGTATGAAGTATTCTGAAGCACCAACTAATGATAACGAGTACTGCAGTGGATTGGAGCTTTTACCGCAGTTCAGCTTGAACTCCATTCGTTGGTCATGCAGCAATTCCACGAATTTAAACAAGATAATCGAGCAAGGACAGACACTGGATGAATATAGTTGTCTTGTTGAATACTACTGTGATGTTTATGGCTTTCTTTTGAAACGAGACGACGACATGATAGAATATAACGAAATAACGGTCAAAAATACCATCAAACGGTTTGATCGTATACAAATTCTTGGATACAAATATTACTCTGCAGAAGCAAATAGAAACAAAAATACATATTTCTGTGCCTACCATTACAATGACAATGGCGTGTTGGAGCTTCGACCTGGTCAGATTCAATTCTTTTTTCAACATACTCAAGAAGTCGAAAGTGTTGAGGAAGACGAAGAAAATGGATTGTTAGACCATATGTTTGCTTTTGTACGGTGGTTCAAGTATCCAAATCCAGGTACAGAAGACTTGTCATCATACAATGGTAATAACGTATCCTGTTGGCAAAATAAGTTTGAAGACATGTCTCAAGACTGTATATTGCCAGTACACAAACTTTACTCGGGTATTCACATGAAGATGGAATATTTGACTAATATCAACATCGTTCTTTTTCTGCCTCGAAAGGTTTTTTAATAAATTAGATAGTGCAATGATTATCTGATGATGGATTTATGGATGCATTTTTAGTGAAACACAAGGTGGGATCATAAGTATTATGGGCATTTTTATTTATATCTAATTGATATTATTTTTATAGCTTGGATTAACAGCCCATGTTGGAAGCTTTTTGAAGATTTTGTGGTTTAATAAACCTTCATCAGTGCTACGAACAGAAAGGCGAGGCTTACTTTCTGTTTCTGATTGACGGTTGGAGATAAATAAGCTATCACAAAGATCATAGAACTCGTCAGCCTAGACATATATTATACAAGATAAGTATCTATCAGATAGTTTATAATTTACGCATATTTACCTTTTGTGATCTCCAACAAGGACGAATGCGTCTGATGGTCTTTCGATCACCATCATTATCTTCTTCATCAGACATACAGGCAGCTTGAAGCAAGATCTGGCAGTCGTTAATATTAAAGCCATTCAGCCCAAAATGATTTTGATGCATGTTAAAGGCAGTAGTACGATTTCTTTTTAGCTATTAGTATTAAATGGTTAAGTGTTATAGAATAGAGACTATTGTATGAATAATAACTTATTCATTATCAATCTCATCTTTACGGAAGCACTTACGAGTTGATATGTTTAAGATTCATGTCTCAGATGGATATATATCTAGAACATAGACCTATAACATAACATCTTCTTAAATCCTCTTCACCACACTTAGATAGACGATTAGTATAAATAGGTTTAGTTTAGACATAGTTATAGGATCTTCATCTTTATATTCATCTTTGTTAATAAAGCACAGTCTCAAAAAGTACTCTTTTTAGTCTTCTTTATTATTTCACTGTGCAAACACAACATTAAGTCTGATTTCAAATGATATCAATCAATTAAGCTTACTCTATCTTTTCTAGACTTGTACGCATTTGCCTTTTTCTTTGCATCTTTTACTTCTGGGCCAGCTTTTTCATTATTTGCCTTCTTCTTGGCAAACTCCAGTCTCTTTCTATAATAATCCTCGATAAATTGCTTCTTTTGATGAAGATCCCAATTGCAGCCCACAACTGCTTTGTTGATCAACAGATCATCCATTGCTTTGTTCTCCATGGCAATCAAAAGACGATGATTCGTTTCATCACCCTTTAACGAGCCGTTTACATTCCAATTCAACTTTCTGTCATTGATTATAGAGGTTTCAATTGTTCGAAGGCGCGACTATGTATACAGTATTGTGAAACAAACGTTAATACATTTGTACTGGTGATGCATTTATTAACATATTATAATGATTTACCGTCAGAGCATTTTGATCTTTCTGGTAGCCATGGAAGGATGGTCTTCGACTACTTTTCTTATTACTCTTGTTGGTGCTGCAGTAATTGGCTTGAAGAATAGTAAGCTTCTCTTCGTATGCTTGATTAAGCTCGATTTGTTTCTTCAATAGTTCTTCAGTGCGTTGGCCATTTTTTTCGACTTGAGCAAGTCGTTCCTGAAGAACTATCAATTCATCCTCAATAGATGAATTTCTGTTTCTATATCTAGGGGATATAGTTCTACGAGCAGAAGAAGTAACGCTCAGGACATTGGGGATACCGTTATTGTTGGACATTTTTTGTTTTTCAAATAAAAGGTTTGTAATAAAGATGGGTTAAGGAAGTTGCTACGGCTTACAGCATTAAATAGTTATTTGGCAGCTTCCTTTCATTGGTTTAATGATATTGCGGACATAATAAATGTGCGTAGTAAACGCGAAGGTAATAAGTATGCGTAGTAGACATCAATATAATTAGTATGCGTAGTAATAAAAAAAAATTTTTTTTTAGCTTCTTTTCTATCTTCTGCTGCGTATTCTTTCACTTCAACCTTTAATCTTCTGGACGATTATTGTTCTATCCTAGTATATGCCAATGCATTTGTTCAAAAACCCTGTTGACTTTTTCAAGACTCATATATCTGGTGATTCTAAACTATTCTTGCTGCACAAAAACAACCCTTTTTTTCTAAGGAGGTCATACAGATACTCGCAATTGTTGTACAATTACTCGTACAGGTTCTGGGTTAGTGGATGACCTTAGGTATTTACTCATGGGCATATTTTTGGCTGCTGTGATGTTCTCTGGATATGTGTACCCATTTAAATGGCTATTTCCAATTTTTAAAACGGCTAGAAATATTTGGAATGCCGGAGACATATTGTATAACCACATTCTATTGCACCCGGTCATCCACTAACCCAGAACCTGTACGAGTAATTGTACAACAATTGCGAGTATCTGTATGACCTCCTAGAACTATTAGCCAATAATCCTTACAAGAAACACGCGGCATCATACTATCGAGTAGTATTGAGTGTATCTCAAGATAAGACCTGAACATCGAATAACGCGTGGGTTATACAATTACAACAATGCGTGGTTGAAAGGCTTATTAGTGGCTGCTGGGATTGGACTCCGTTGTACGGCCATGCGTGCTGATAGATATTGAATGCTACACTATTAAGCTCTGATGAAATGTATATAAAGAAGACTTGATTTTGAATTGTGAATAAACATTAGAATAACTTTTATTATCAGGATAGCTGATTCCATTTACTGTCTATTCTTTTATTATTGTATTTTAAATTATATCCTTCGTCTTTAGCACCGGATATAACACTGTTTGTTGCTTCGAGAATATTGTTGCTAATGTTGGTCTTGTACGCTGTAGTTTTAGTAATAATAGAAAATACAAGGTTGTTGTTATAGAATAGAGACTATTGTATGAATAATAACTTATTCATTATCAATCTCATCTTTACGGAAGCACTTATGAGTTGATCGACTTTCTATCTGTACAGTATTCTCTTATTAATATAATCATGAGCGTTTACAACAATTGTAACAGTTTTGCTGGTCACTGTATATATCCATCTGAGACATGAATCTTAAACATATCAACTCATAAGTACTTCCGTAAAGATGAGATTGATAATGAATAAGTTGTTATTCTTCATACAATAATCTCTATTCTATAACAGAAACCCTTTTTTCGCGTACAGTATAAATCAAATTGAAGTCACAATAACTTCCATAAATGGAAATAATTTAACCAAAATGCTTTTGAACGTAATCTACACAATTTGCTCTTTACAACAATATAAGCCACATAAAAATCGGCGATAGAAAAGTTTGATTTTGAAAGTGATTTATAAAAAAAATGTCAAACATTTGAACAGTTTTGCGAGTCACTGTATATGAGATAAAAAGATGCTCTTTATTATTCTACTATGCAATTGATATTTATTCTAATTAAAAAGGTTACACACAAAGACCGTGTGTACCTGAGAGAATCAAAAAGTAGGAGTAACTTGCCTTCTATCAGAATCGAACTGATGACCTTCTGCTTACTAGGCAGACGCTCTGCCAACTGAGCCAAGAAGGCTTGCTCAAGTTGTCAGTCTTGCAGATGGCAAAGATGTTTACTTTTTAATAATAGAAAATCACGTGTTTTGAAATCACGCAGCCAATAGAATAATTGAATGTAACTTGAGGTAAGTACAGGACTTGGAAATATTTTATAAGATAAGAGATAATGTTTATTTTGATGTGTTCTAAAAGCTATTTATACTATTTTGAATGTTATATGTTTGTTATAAATCATATGTTAAATTATACAATATATGACGATAAAAATGCTTAATAATATATATATCATTGTGAATAGCGTGATAAACTTTATATGTCTTTTCGTCTCCTGACATTTTGTAAAATCGGTTTGAAATGCCTTTTCCTCTTTTGTGCCTTTTGGAGTCGTACTTCTAAATGCAGCGGAACGTCTTGCATTAATTCGTCTGGCGCGACAAAGTTTTGTCGAGCCCATAGACTCCACAATGGAAGAAGTACCAATAGAAGTCACTACAAATAATTTGATTCTCAGCTACGAATTAAGAACAAAGACTGTACAGAATTCTTCCAAGTTCTTCTCTGCTAATTTTTCTTTTAGTATTATATGTTGTTTTTTATTAGTAACTAATGCTTTTTTTTATATTTATATCATTAGAAACAATATACTGTATGCGAAAAAAGGGTTTCAATGTTTTCCAATTTTGAATATTTCATCATATAAGCAGCTTATAACTCTATAAAACAAACATGTTACTTAGAGAAAGTTGTAGAAGAAATGAAGGGCTTTCAGATGATATATGCTTTGTTCTTAACAAACAAAAGTTTATTAGTACTTATATAAGTATAAAGTTAAAAAGTAAAAAATTAAGCTTGCTAAAAAGTACGGAAAAAAAATTAATAATTTGTTTGTTGACCTTTACTTTTTATAACAGTTTCAATTCTACCAGGCATGCTATCAATCTATTTCAGGCAGTCCTCCTTAGTAAATTTATACCACTCTATATTGATCCTCTTTTCTAGTTCTTCTACAGTATGAGGTTTAGTTGGGTACTGTCCCAAACGGTTTTTCAATTGGTGCCACATATGTTCAATTGGGTTCAAATCCGGGCTTTGCGGTGGCCAGTTATAAATTTGGTCCACATTGAACTTGTTTTTGGGAAACAACTTTTTAGCAATAGTTGATCTATGAGGAGTGGCCTTGTCTCGTTGAAAACAAACATGTTTTGAATCCAAGTCATAATAGTCTAAGGTATCTTTAAGTGATGACTGAAGTATTTCAACGTACAAAGATGAATTTATCGAGCATTCAATGATTGTAGTACCATAACCAGGGCCTTTCGCTGTTATACAAGTTCAAAACATGACACTACCCCCTTCCTACTGAATTTGGAGATCTAAATAGTGAGGGCGAACAACATCATTTAGCTGAGACCAATAGTACTTAATACCGTCTGAAGCCCAAATGTTAACCTTTGTTTTGTCTGAAAATATCCACTTACGCCAGTCGTCCTTGGCTAACACCCTATGTTGTTTAGCCCACGCAAGTCGCTTTTTTCTATTGCTTTCGGAGATGAAATCAGACTCTTGCTTTCTTTTTGCTTTGAAGCCCATAGAATGAAGCATTAACTAAATGTTCCTGATTGTCATATTAATTCCAACTGAAATAAGATAAGCCTTTATATCTTGTGGTGATTTGAATTGACCAGCTTTCATCTTATTTCGAATCTATTTCTTTGTTGTATTGCTTATTGAACATGGCCTTCCAGTGATAGCAGGCTTCGTAGTAGGAAAAAACTTTGCTTTATATCTACTAATAGTGGCTAGAGAAATATTTGGTAGTTGTTTCTGGATTCTTGAGTATGGAGTGTTTGTTGACAACAGTGACTTGAGAGTGTCTTGCTTATCTTTAGTAATAGAACGAATCATGATGTTAATTTTTTTATAAAAAAAAAAGTGATGAAAATATTCAATTTGGACAGGACGAGCCAGCTTCTTTTATTCTTTATTTTAATTTTCCTATTCATAAAGAACGTCCCATTGTTTTGGAACATGTTTTAAATTTCTTCGATAGCTCAATTTAAAATAATTTTATGCGACGCTAAGTAATGACGAATTTTGAAAAATCAAAAAATCAAAAATTCTCAAATTCGCCTTAGCTCCGTAGTGTTAAATAGAGTTCGCAATAAAGGAAAACCTATAGGAAAAAAGGCCAAAGTTTTAGCCCTCTATTGATACTAACATCAACCGCATAGTTTTATTTTAGACAGCTGTGTAAAGAGAAAAAGGTTAATTTATAAAACATTGAAACCCTTTTTTCGCATACAGTACAATACCTTTATGAACTCAACACTATCGCTACTACGCTACCGCTCTACTCTATCGTGTATAATGGAAAACCTATTCAAGCACTAATTGATTCGGGAGCAAGTGAAAACTATGTCTCTCCTCACGTTATCAAGCATATGCATCAAGATCAACTTATCCCGGTACCCGATCGACAAGTTGAAACAGCTGGTGGCACTATAGCTGAAATTAAGCACAAGGTGAAAATGTCCCTGAATCTGAATGGCATGGCTGCTACGATAACTGTCATGAACCAATCATTAGTCCACGTGCTTCCAAGACATCCATGCATCACGTCACGTTACCATGACTCATGTTTCTAGTTTCAGACGCGTAATCTGAAACCGTGAGATTGTTTCAGTCAGTGAAACAATCACCAATCAGACCCATGTTCCAAGTTGATTAAGTAATCCATGTTTCATCATTGAAAAGGTATAAATAAGATCTACATTTGTAGCCATCTTTACCTTTGTCAATTATCCTAGTCTTAACCCTAGTCATATTACTACTCAAATAAACTTACCTTTACCACTTACACTTGTCGATATTCTGTCCACGCCTTGTATAGCCAGTACCTGACATTATAATTGACCAAAAAACTTTTATCGCAAGTACATCAAGAACTCAAGTCAAGCCTTTGATAATCCAAGCCAAGCCTTCAAGAACCCAAGTCAAGTCTTTTTCAGATCATGTCTCTCTCTGAAGATCAACTCCAGACCCTCAACAACATGGTAGCTCAAGTCCATCACCTCCAAGAAATGGTACCATGCCAGGTTGATGCGATGAATGAACAGATCGTTGAAATCAAGTCCATTGTACAACAATGTGAAACAAGAAGCAGGGAATTGTATGATATTATCAATCACATGCAGAAAAACCTGAACGCCGCCCCTTCCACTGCCAGTGCCAACGTCAACATTCGCCTCCCCACCCCTTTCGCGGGTAAATCTTCCCTATGTGGCACGTACTTCTCACAACTGGCCCTCTACTTTGCCGGGAACCCCACTTATGATACGGATGAGAAGAAAATCTTACTTGCCATCTCCTGCCTGACTGGGCCTCCGTACAATTATATGGAACCCTTCTTGTCTAAGATCAGTGCACCTGCCCAAGAGAAACCCGAGGTTTTAACCAACTACCAGTTGTTCACTGACACCATAACCAACGCCTATGGAGACTCCGACCCTACCGTCAGAGCTGAAGCATCGTTGCGTCGCCTGCACCAGACCAGCTCAACAACCATGTATGCCACTGAATTCCGTCGTCTAGCTTCCCTCGTCGAATGGAACAACGCTGCCCTGGTATCCCAATTCAAGGTGAACCTCCGTGACATTGTACAAGATGAATTGGCCAGGCGACCCACCATAACAAACCTTGAGGATCTCATTTCTGAGGCCATTGATATCGACAACCGGCTGTTCCAAAGACAGCGTATTAAACAATCCACTACTCCTACCATTGCTACTCCCATGGAAATCGACACAACCACAACTTCAGGTAGTCGCCACTCTCGCAATCAAGTCAACCAGGAGGAGCGTGAGCGAAGAGCTAACGATAAGGCCTGCTACTATTGTGGTGCAAAGGGACACTTCAGCAACAACTGCCCTGCCAAGAAATCACGCGGCCACATCTCCACTATTCTCATGGATAACAGCCAAGAACAAGATGGCCCCAATCCCCAAGGCCACCACGTCAACTCACTATTATCTGCAATCACAATACCATTCGAAAAAACAGACGAGGTCACAGTGATTGAAGACGACCTTCATGCCGTCAAGATCAAGATTAAGCATCATTCCAACGAACGTATCAATTTTCCAGTTCGCATTGGGGGTACTACTCCCGGCTCCCACGCGTTGTTACAAGCTAACATCGATACTGGTGCGTGTATGAATGTCATCTCAAGCAAGGTTGCCACCAAGTTAGGACTCTCTATTCGTCAGGCGACTGGTCAAAACTTCATCATTGCCAATGGCACAGTGGTCAAATCCCTTGGCGAATGCACAACCAAGATGCGCATCGTCAACTGCATCCACCATAGTGAACCCATTACATTTTGGGTAATGGAAACCCCCGTATCTGATGTTATTCTGGGTATGCCATGGCTGTTCAAGCACGACATCACCGTCCAAACCAAGAACAAGACCTCCTGGATTAACTGTGACCCATCAATTTGTTGCGAAAATGAACCTATCGAACCTACCGAACTTTTCCCAAGCACTCCTAGCACCCCTCTACCTACTTATCAGGAATTTAGTAACGAAGCTGAAGGTTTTTCGTTCAGTCCACAAGTTAAAGGACCTTCCCCTATTACTCTCTCGTACCCTTCTTACACCAAATTAAATAAAACTGAGTTTCCCTGGTATACCTCAAGTCCCAATGAAATCAATAAGTTAAAGAATCACTCAACACATATGCCACAAGTCATTGCCATAGTATCTTCGGCCAAGACATCTACGAATGAGGACAAAGAAGTTCAAGTACCAGTGAAATACCAAGAGTTTTGGAAAGTCTTCTCAAAGACCGAAGCAGCTAAGTTACCACCCCACCGTTCATATGACCACAAGATCCCACTCAAAGATGACACCAATGTCCCTTATGGTCCCATGTATTCTATGTCCAAGTTAGAGTTGGAAACCCTCCACGACTACATTCAGGAAAACCTCGCTAAAGGCTTCATCCGACGTTCGGAATCACCAGCAGGAGCCCCCGTACTCTTTGTAAAGAAAAAAGATGGCTCCCTACGACTTTGTATTGACTACCGAGGACGGATGTATCCCAAAGGAACTCTCAGGTCCATATTGAAACTCCTACTACCACAAATTTTATTGTTATATGAAAAAATTGAATTTTTTTTACAAATTAAAATTAAAAATAAAAAGGATTTAATAAAATTGCAGATGTTTATAGAACCATATAAATCTTTAAAAAAAATATTCGACGATGAAAAAGAAGCACTATTATATTTAATTAGTAATGATTACGTTAATAAACATATAAAGTGTAATAAATGTGAACATGAAACTAAATTAAACTTAAATAAAAAATTATATGTTTGTAGATATTATAAATGTAGGAAAGCAATATCACCATTGAAAGGAACAATTTTTAATAATTTAACTTTACCTTTAAATACTCAATTACACATATTATATCTTTTTCTTGGAAAAGCACCTTCTTCCTTTATAGCATCAAGTTTGCAAATTAGCAAAAATACAGTGTCATCATACAATAAAATATTCAGAAAATACTTGAAAAATAAACAATTGTTAGGTAACAGAAATATTAAAATTGGAGGTAGAAATAAAATTGTAGAAATCGATGAAAGTAAAATTGCAAAAAGAAAATATAATAAGGGGCATAAGGTAGAAGGTGCTTGGGTAATTGGTGGTATCGAAAGAAGTATGCTAAAAAATAAAATAAAAAATGAAAACAAAAAAATGTTTTTATTACCCATTGAAGAAAGAAATGTTGATAATATTGATTTAATTATAAAAAGATATGTAAAAAAAGGTACAACAATATATACGGATTTATGGAAAGGGTATAATAACTTGAAAAATATAGGATACAAACATTTAACTGTAAATCATTCAAAGCATTTTAAAGATCCAAATACAGGTGTGCATACAAATACAATTGAAGGCACATGGAATGGCTTAAAGCAAAGTATAATACCACGAAATAGAAATAAAAAAGATATAGTATTGTATTTAAAAGAATATCAATGGCGTAAGAAAAATAGAGAGTATAACGTATGGAAAAAGTTTTTAAAGGATTAATTTTAATTTACATAAAAAATGCAAAAAATTGAATTTTTATATTTATTAAAAATATGATAGAAAATATATTGATAGTTATAAATGTGAAATGCATATTTGATATTCATTATTCTTATTACAAGGACCTGACTAAGTCAGTAAACTAGCCTATTTAAGACACAATGATTATGTAATAGATCAGAGACAATTGGGTATTACATTATGAGTGGGATTAAATATATCTATTATAAAAAAATAAAAAAAATTGAAAAAGTAATAATATAAAAAAGAAATGGATGAAATATTTAATATTATTGTAGATGATAAATATAAATACAATATTAAACGAAGTATAATTATAAAAGATATGAAAAAATATGATTTAGCAGAATACAAAATAAAGCAAAAAGATGGGTGTTATGAAATCTACATGAAAAAAAATGGTTCAAATAAAAGATTAAGAAAAGTATATGAATTTAAGACATATAATAAAGATAAAAACAAAGGTATAAAAAGAAAAACATTAGATAATAAGAATAATATGATACTTGATGAAATCGCACCCATCATGAAAAAACTTAAATTATAATTTAAATATATTTTCTAAATTAAATTTTTCAATATATATTCCATTAATTTTAACATTTATATCATGCTGATAATTATTATCTAAATTAAATTTTTATTTTCTAAGTTTTTTATTTCTTCCTTCACAATATCTATTTCTAATAAATTTTCATTATATTCATCATATGAGAAACATTTTAAATATAATTTTATTGTTATTATATATTTTTAATTAATATTTTTATTATCTATTACTTGATATATAAAATTAAATAGTTTTAATAGAAAAACAAAATAAAATATTGAAAATAAAGGAAAAAGTAGAATTTATGATAAAAATATGAAAAAAAGAATTATTTTAGAAATTAGTAATAGTAATTATTTAAATACTTTTTGATATATTTATTGGTCATATTAAAAGCTTAAAAAACAAAAAATGTTAAGCATTTCCCTATGAAGTGTAAAATAAAATATTATGTATTATTAGTATAAATTAAATCTGAGACCTCGTTTGGTAATCACCCCCGAGGACTAAACAAGATCACTATTGCATCACCAACTGTCCTGCCACTAATATCAGAAACATTAGACAGACTAAACCAAGCCAGAATATTCAGTAAACTTGATATGGTTGGAGCTTACAACCTCATTCGTATCGCACCTGGAGATGAATGGAAAACAGCTTTCATATGCCGTTACGGCCATTTTGAATACACTGTCATGGGATTTGGACTATGCTCAGCACCAGCCACGTTTCAAGCTTTTGTTAATGACATCCTTAGAGATCACCTCGACCAGTTCCTGGTAGTGTACTTAGATGACATTCTCATTTTCAGTAATACGCAAGAAGAACACGACCAACACGTACGCATTGTATTACAAAAACTTCAAAATGCCCATTTGTCTCTCAAGATAGAAAAGTGTGAATTCGATGTTACCAGAGTCAGCTTTCTCGGCTTCATTGTAAGCACTGACGGTATTTCCATGGACCCCGAAAAGATTAAGTCCATCCGCGAATGGACACCATGTCGTAGTGTACACGATATCCAAGTCTTCCTAGGCCTCACGAATTTTTATCGACGTTTCATAAAAGACTATTCCAAGATTTGCCACCCACTGACATCGCTCCTCAAAAAGGACGCCAAGTTCCACTGGTCATCGTCAGCTGAAGCCGCCTTCAACACACTTAAACTAGCTATTACTTCCGACCCTATTCTGCGACACTACAATGACTCACTACCTTGCATCCTCGAAACAGATGCTTCTGATTATGCTATCGGTGCTGTATGTAGTCAAGTCAGTCCGGATGGCCTACCGCACCCGATTGCCTTCTACTCTCGTAAGCTGTTACCAGCTGAACAAAACTACCAAGTCCACGATAAGGAACTCCTTGCCATCATAGCCGCATTCAAGCACTGGCGCCCCTACTTAGAATTCTCTCGCCAAGCTACTGTTGTACTCACAGACCATAAAAACCTTGAATATTTTACCACTACTCGTAGTCTTAGTCGTCGCCAAGTGCGTTGGGCCGAGATCTTAGCCGATTACAATTTTGTTATTCAATACAGACCTGGAAAACAGAATGGCGCTGCTGATGCTTTGTCCAGGAGAGACAAACCGCTTATTGAGGGGAACGAACCCAGGGGTAAAACGCCTATGATATTGTTAGACCCAAGTAAAGTCATCATCAACACTGTCAAGTCAATGCCCATAGAAATTGAATCGAATGAAATTCTTACGTGTATCAAGCAAGAGATAGATCAGGATACATACTTTGGTCCCATAGTGGCTCTAATCAAGAAAGACCCCAACGGTCCAAACATACCTACCAAGTACTCATATCAAGACCATATGTTGTTCCATGAGGGCGCACTCTGCGTACCAGATAACAACCATATCAAGAAACTCATTTTAGAAGAATGCCACGATTCTCCAGCTGCAGGTCATTTCGGCATAGCAAAAACCTACGAACTTGTTACCAGGAACTACTATTGGCCCACACTTAGGAAATACATCAAGGACTATGTCTCTGGATGCGATACATGCATACGCAACAAAAACCACCATCATAAGCCTTATGGTTTACTGTCGCCATTGCCTATCCCCGACTCTCCTTGGACTTCCGTTTCAGTAGACTTCATAACGCAGCTACCACCGTCCAATACATATACTTCCATTTGCGTTTTCGTTGACCGATTCTCCAAAATGGCACTCTTCGTCCCCACATTTGATCAAATCGATGCAGAAGGAACTGTCAAACTCTTCATCACCCATGTCTTTAGCCAATACGGCCTACCAAACGATATTGTATCAGATCGAGGAGTCGTCTTCACATCCAAGTTTACCCAAGCAATGCTCAAAAAGCTTAATGTCAAGCAAAAGTTATCCACGGCGTTTCATCCACAAACAGACGGCCAAACTGAACGCGTCAATTCTATACTTGAACAGTATCTACGTTGTTTCATCAACTATCAACAATCCGATTGGGATGAATACTTACCTATTGCCCAGTTTGCATACAATAACTCAAAGCACTCGTCTACAGATACTTCACCATTCTATGCAGTATACGGTTACCACCCACGTCTATCAGTAGCATTGCCGCTCACCACGAAAAACCAAACCCTAGCTGATAAAAGAATAGAACACATCCACCATATCCACGAGGAAATGCGTTTCCACATCGCCACTGCCCAAGAGAAACATGCGTTTTTTCATAATAGAAACGTCATTCCAAGCCCCACGTACAATATTGGAGACAACGTATGGCTCTCCTCCAAGAATATCAAGACTCAACGTCCAGCCAAGAAATTAGATCATAAGCGTCTAGGACCATTCAAGATTACCGCCAAGATAGGCTCCAGGTCATTCAAGTTAGCACTTCCACACACCATGCGTATACATCCAGTCTTCCATGTAAACCTATTAGAACCATTCAAGAAAGATAAAATCCAAGATCGTCATCCAAAAGAACTACCGCCCATTGTTGTCAATAACCACCATGAATTCGAAGTAGAAAAAATTATCGATTCACGTATCCACCGAAACCAGCTGCAATACCTAGTCCATTGGAAAGAATACAATGTAATGGATCGTACCTGGGAACCACTCAAGAACCTCTCCCATTGTCAAGACCTTATCAAGAAATTCCACGTACAACATCCAAGTCGACCCCATAGCAATCTCAACAGAGCTCGATCCTAAGAAGGGAGATCATGTCATGAACCAATCATTAGTCCACGTGCTTCCAAGACATCCATGCATCACGTCACGTTACCATGACTCATGTTTCTAGTTTCAGACGCGTAATCTGAAACCGTGAGATTGTTTCAGTCAGTGAAACAATCACCAATCAGACCCATGTTCCAAGTTGATTAAGTAATCCATGTTTCATCATTGAAAAGGTATAAATAAGATCTACATTTGTAGCCATCTTTACCTTTGTCAATTATCCTAGTCTTAACCCTAGTCATATTACTACTCAAATAAACTTACCTTTACCACTTACACTTGTCGATATTCTGTCCACGCCTTGTATAGCCAGTACCTGACAATAACAGCGTTTGTATTTCCAACTAAATTCGATTTGATCCTTGGGCGATCCTGGCTCAAGCAAACCCAACCTTTACCTGATTGGTCTACTGATACGTGGTATCTGAACAATGGAAGTATCAAATTAAAACCCTGTGCAAATGCTAAAAAACAGACATTACCTAAACTGAATTATCTCATTTCGCATAAACAAGCTGATAGATATTTAAAAAAAGGCGCAGAAGGCTTTCTTTTTTATATTCAAGCGAATCAAGATAAATTAGCAAGGAATCCAGGTCTACAAGACGATTCCTACTGGGATAAATTAGTTGTCGAATTCAGCGATGTTTTTCGTGAAGAATTGCCAGGTCTTCCTCCTGATCGAGGTGTCCATCATGTAATCGATGTGGGTGATGCAAAGCCGGTTTCAAGACCACCGTACAAAATGAGTCCAATTGAACTGGAAGAACTGCAAAAACAACTGAAGGATCTACTCAAATTGGGGCTTATTCGACCTAGTGCGTCACCATGGGGTGCTCCGGTGTTATTTGTGCGTAAGAAGCCCGACCCAGGTTCCACTAAGCCAGGCGCTTTACGCATGTGCATTGACTATCGCATGCTAAATAAGTATACCGTAAGAGACAGTACAAGCTTACCTCGTATAGATGAATGCTTAGAAAAACTGGGTGGTGCCCGTTACACTTCAGCAAGCTGGATTTAAAGAGTGGCTATTTCCAAATACGTATTCAAGAATCTGATATACCAAAAACCGCCTTCAATACGCGTTATGGCCAGTTTTCCTGGCTTGTACTTCCGGATGTATCCCAAAAGAACTCTCAGGTTTATTATTAAAACTCCGAAATCATTTTAATTTTTGTTTTATACAAAATTGAATTTTGTTTTATATTTAAAATATAACTTAAGACGGACATCTTGTTTCATATAAATTTGGTACGTATATTAGGAGAAAGCATAAATATAATATTGCTTTTTCATGCAAAATGGAACAGTTGCCTTCTTGATAATGTTTATTATACTTAATAATAATTTTAATTCATGAAAAAAAGTTATAAATTATAAAATATATGGATATATTAAAAAAAAATAGGACATATACAATAGATTTAAAAGATATATTAATTGTAGATATCCGTCTACTATAACCATAGAGAAATGTTTCTGTTGCTATAAAATTCTGAATTATAAAATCAGCTTAACACTACAATTCTTTTCAAATTATCAATTTGTTTGTCATTCCATGAAAATTAAAAATGTTCACAATTTGTGAACTTTTTATATTTTCTATTTCTTTAAAACAATTAGGATTTATTATATTTTGTGTAACACAAAATATTTATAAATCTGTCTATTAATAAAAAGTTCAAAAAAAATAATTGATTTTACAATTTTGCTGACTAAGCAAAATATAAAATTAATAAATTTTAGAATTACTTCAAACTTTTCAAAATAAAAAATGTTTTCTAAAACATAATAATGTATATATATTATTATTAATTTTATTTTAAGTTATAAAAAATTGAATTTATCTCAATATAAAAAAGAACAAATGGATAATATTAATAATGTTAAGGATACTTTATTAATGGAGTATCAGATTCTAACAAATGATTATTGGAAATTTTTAAATTATGGTTGGCCAGAGATTGAACAAAAAAATATCACACTAAAAAGATTATATCTATTAAAAAGATCAAAGAAATTAAAAAGATTTTATTAGAAAAGTTAGGAATAATACCTGTTTATTTCTTCCTAGTTATATTATTTGGAGATAGAGATTATAGAGGACCATATAATAATATAGAAAAAGGCTTATTGATATTATATTTTATAGTAGAGAATATATCAATTGAAGATATGGATGATTATATATCAAAAAGTACTTTTCATCAAATATACAGACAATTTTATTCATCAGATAGAATGTTAAAATTAAATAAGATTTTAAGTTTTTCTTTACAAAACATGTTTTCAAATATAAAAATTAGACTTTTAAATGGAATGATAGAGAATCCAGATTTGTTTAATCAAGTAACAATACATTTAGACGGCCATGATAAAAGAGGTATGGTATATGGTGCAGAAGATAAATCCATATATTATAGTT
This sequence comes from Actinomucor elegans, assembly GCA_026027325.1. Taxonomy (NCBI): domain Eukaryota; kingdom Fungi; phylum Mucoromycota; class Mucoromycetes; order Mucorales; family Mucoraceae; genus Actinomucor; species Actinomucor elegans. The sequence goes on from JAMSLZ010000019.1 coordinate 396,902, forward strand.
ACAAACTTAAAAAAAATGGGTTTAGAACACAAGTTGCAATAGATACAAATGGTATGGTATTATTTGTATCAGACAGTCAACCATGTAGTACTAATAATGATGGATCTATGCTTATAAATATGAATATTGAAAATAAACTAAATTTGATGGATTGTATTGCATTAGATGGAGGATATAGCCTATACGTAGATAATATAATAAATAGTTCTGATCTAAATGACTATAACTTCGTATATCCTATCAGAAAAGATAAAAATATAAACTTAAATGAAATTGAAATAAATTATAACGATCAATTTGGAAGTTTTCGGTCTAAAATGGAAAAAACTTTCTCAGATTTGGGATGTATCTTTAAAAGATTAAATAACAAAAAACCTTTTTTAACTACTAATATAAATATATATAATATTCAACTAAAAATTGCATGTGTCCTTTTTAATTTAAAAAAATATATTAAACTAAACAATATAGAACATAGTGATTTTCATTCATATTGGATTAATGATAGCTTTGATTTTAAATACAAAAATGATATTTTGAATAATAATGAAAATTATAAATCACTTCCAAAGTTAAATGAAAGAATAAACAATTTAGATAAAATGAAATTATTACAGCAACAATTTTTAGGATTAGAATTATCAAATATTGCTCATTTTAAAAATAATAATATTTATAATAATGAGAAAATGGACTTGGAAATAGATATAGATAATAATGAAAGTTATGAAATTGAAACTATTTTGGATCATAAAGGGTTAATAGTCGAAGATAGTTATTACCTTGTGAAATGGCAAAACTACAGTGATGAGGATAATTCATGGATACATTACAGTAAATTTAATAGTTTTGATTGTATTAATATATATTGGAATAGTAAGTAACTAATTTAAAATGTTATAGAAGACGGACATCTTGTTTCATATAAATTTGGTACGTATATTAGGAGAAAGCATAAATATAATATTGCTTTTTCATGCAAAATGGAACAGTTGCCTTCTTGATAATGTTTATTATACTTAATAATAATTTTAATTCATGAAAAAAAGTTATAAATTATAAAATATATGGATATATTAAAAAAAAATAGGACATATACAATAGATTTAAAAGATATATTAATTGTAGATATCCGTCTAAAAAGGTTTTTATAGAACTATATGTTTATAGAACCATACAAATCTTTGAAAAAAATATTTGATGATGAGAAGGAAGCACTATTGTATTTAATTGAAAACAACTATGTTAACCATTATGAAAAGTGTTTAAAATGTAACCATGATATTAAATTAAATATAAATAAAAAATTATATGTTTGCAGATTTTATAAATGTAGAAAAGCTATATCACCTTTAAAAGGTACAATATTTAATAAATTAACATTATCATTAAATATACAATTACATATACTATATTATTTTCTTGGAAAAGTGCCATGTTCATTTACTGCATCAACATTAGGAATATCAAAGAATACTGTGTCATCTTATAATAAATTATTTAGAAAACATTTAAAAAATAAGCAATTATTAAGTAATAGAAATATTAAAATTGGGGGTAGAAATAAAATTGTAGAAGTAGATGAAAGTAAAATAGCTAAAAGAAAATATAATAGAGGTCATAGAGTAGAAGGTGCATGGATTATTGGAGGTGTAGAAAGAAGTATGTTAAAAAATAAAATAAAAAACGAAAATAAAAAAACTTTTTTTGTCCCTATTAAAGAAAGAAATATTGATAATATAGATTTAATTATTAAAAAATATGTAAAAAAGGAACCACAATATATACAGATTTATGGAAAGGATACAATAATTTAAAGAATATAGGATATAAACATATGACTGTAAATCATTCCAAAAATTTTAAAGATCCAATAACAGGTGTACATACTAATACTATTGAAGGTACTTGGAATGGATTAAAACAGAGTATAATACCCAGACATAGAAACAAAAAAGATATATTATTGTTTTTAAAAGAATATCAATGGAGGAAAAAAAATAGGGAATATAATTTATGGAAAAAGTTTTTGACAGATTAAAGTTTATATATAACTTGATTAAATACAATTTGATTTTTTTATAAAAATGTAATATGACACGAAATATATTAAACTTAAAATGCATTTTGAAAGTTTATTTCAATTATTAATATGATCTGATCATGTTATTAAACTGATTTATTAAATATTATATAGTTATTTTATTATAAACCTAAAAAATTTGTATATAAGTATATTTGAATGATTATCTTTAATAAAATAATTCATTTCATATTGTTCTAATAATTATTCTTATATTACATACATTGATTATAAATTTAATGAATCTTACATCGTTGAATATACTTTTCAAGAAAAGATTTATTAATCAATAATATATATAACTTTTATTTTAATTATTTTCAATAATTATATTATAGATTCCTTTTTTTAATATACATATTATTATAATATAGATTTATTTTCTAGTAAAATTAACTTTTCTAATATGTTCTCGGCGTTACTTAATAGTATGAATTGGATTAGATATAATGTCAACATAAAAATTTAAAAATTGAAAACAATTATATAGAAAAATAATGAACATATTAGATTTAATAGCCGATGATAACTTTAAATATAATATTAAAAGAAGTATGATTGTAAAAAAAATAAAAAAATATGATTTAAGTGAATTTAAAATTAAACAAAAAGATGGGTGTTTTGAAATTTATATTAAAAAAAATGGATCAAATAAAAAAATAAAAAAAGTTTATGAATTTAAAACATATAACAAAAGTAAAAAAGCAAAAGAGTATATGAAAACAATGAGGAAGATATATTTAATAATGTTAATAACAATATTGTACCTGTTCTTAAAAAAATAAAATTATAAATTTATAAAATAAAATAATCTTAAAACAATATATTCTATTATCACGTGATGTGAGAGCTCGTTTGATAATCATCCGTACTTCCTATGGGCTTACGTAATAGTCCCCCGCTTTTCCAGACCTTAATGAATAAGGTGTTAGCAGATTGTATTGACAAAACAGCATTGGTCTACTTGGATGATATTTTGATTTTTAGCAAAACACTAGAAGAGCACAAGAAACATGTTCGTCATGTATTGGAACTTCTGCAGAAAGAACAACTAGTGGCTAACATAAAGAAAAGCGAATTTTGTAAACAAGAACTAACTTTTGTTGGATTTAAGATATCTGCTGAAGGCATTGCTGCAAGTCCTGAAAAAGTAAAAGTAATACAAGAATGGCCTCGAATGTCGAATGTTCAAGAAGTGCGACAATTTATCGGTTTTGCTCAATTTTATAAACGTTTCATCAAGAACTTTGCATCGATTGCGGCTCCTTTAACTGATCTGACAAGAGGATCCGGTATTAAAAAGCGACCAATAATTTGGACAGATAATTGTCAAAAGAGTTTCGACACATTGAAACATCTACTATCCACTAGTCCGGTATTACAAGTAGTCGACATGAACAAACCCTTCAAAATTGAAGTTGATGCATCCGATCGTGGATGTGGTGCAGTACTTATGCAACCTGATGATGATAAAACAGCTCCCTGGCATCCAATTTGTTTTGAATCAAAGAAATTCTCCAATGCTGAAATGAAATATCCAGCTCAAGAAAGGGAATTGCTCGGCATTTTACATGCACTGAGGTCATGGCGTTGTTATATAGATGGCTGCCCCCAAGGTTATAAAGTTTACACTGATCATTTACCTTTACAATATTTTAGAGCAAAAGATAAGCCGCCTAGTCGCCTAGTCCGCTGGATCTCTGAATTGGAATTGTATGCACCTGAAATCGTTTACAAGCCTGGCAAGGAAAATATAATTCCTGATATTCTGTCAAGAATGAACTTTGATTCTCCTTTAATACCTGCTGCATCGAAATCTATGGAGCCTGAATATCTCTTTGCTACTTGGGATAAGCTACCTCCAACATTGCGCTCTGACTGGCCCCTATTATTGATACCAAGCAATCGTGCTCAAGTTAAATCATCAGAGGTTAAGTCCTTACTCGACTGTAGTGGACATAACTACTTTACATAGAATAGTAATAGAAGTGGCCTGAATAGTTAACTCGTGTAATCGTGACTAGTTATATTTACTATATGTAACCACCACCCAGCCTATTAATAACAGAAGGCGGGCAGTGGTAGAATAAATCTCTCTCTTGTTTTCTGTCTCGTTAATTAAACACGTACCTAACTAATTACGAACATCTCAGGAAACATCTCATCGACAAAGAAGAAAAGAACTTCATTATTACATCTAACCGAGTGTTTCGCAAAGTTATAGTAAAAGTTGACAATAGTACTCAAGTTAAGCAAGTACCTTTCTTACCATTCAATGAACGTGCCGATACTGTATCACGATATCATGATGGATTTGGTCATGCTGGGTACAAAACTATGCTAAAATTGATGATTCCTCGGTTCTGGTGGCCTTCGCTTAGGATGGATATTGAACAATGGTTGCGTGCATGTCCTCCATGTCAAGTAAATGGACGAATAGGCAAGGCTCATCATGATGTGATGCATCCTCTTAAAGTGCCCACTGCTTTTGATAGATGGCATCTGGATTTTCTGGATTTACCCTTAACGCTAAGAGGTAATCGATGGTTACTAGTTGGTGTAGATTATGCAACAAATTGGCCTGTGGCTCGTGCGGTCCCGATAGCTTCCAAAGAAGCAGTGGCAGACTTTATCTATGAAGAGATAGTAATGAAATTTGGTGCTCCTTCTGAAATAGTTACTGATCGTGGTGCTAATTTTACGAGTGGAATGGTTCAGGAATATTTGAAACGTGTTGGTACACACCACAAGCTAACTTCAGCCTATCACCCAAGGTCTAATGCGAAGGCTGAACGATTTAATGGAGTCATTAAGCAAATGTTACGTAAATATACTAATGGAGCTCTGCATAGATGGGATGACTTTGTCAAGATGCTGCTCTTTTTGCATGCCGAATTCGAGTTCACTCTACAACCAAGTACAGCCCTTTCTATTTAACTTATGGCCGTGAACCTCGACTCCCAGGTGATCCACTGCAACCATATGTTGATAGTGAAACATTCAATGATCCTCGTACAGTAGCTGACATAACATCTCGTGAACTTGCTCAACTTGGACAGCATCGTGCTGCAGCTGAATTCAGATTAAAAGCTATGTGTTGTATTCCACCTACTATTTTGCATCGACATAATAGTAAGGAATCAACTGTTCATTTATGTCATACACGGACTCTATCTGATAACCCAATCAGATTAACGAGGCCTGCATAAATACAAGCGATGTGTCATCCTTAGAACTATTAGCCAATAATCCTTACAAGAAACACGCGGCATCATACTATCGAGTAGTATCGAGTGTATCTCAAGATAAGACCTGAACATCGAATAACGCGTGGGTTATACAATTACAACAATGCGTGGTTGAAAGGCTTATTAGTGGCTGCTGGGATTGGACTCCGTTGTACGGCCATGCGTGCTGATAGATATTGAATGCTACACTATTAAGCTCTGATGAAATGTACATATAAAGAAGACTTGATTTTGAATTGTGAATAAAACATTAGAATAACTTTTACTATCAGGATAGCTGATTCCATTTACTGTCTATTCTTTTATTATTGTATTTTAAATTATATCCTTCGTCTTTAGCACCGGATATAACACTATGGCTGAAAAAGATAAACTGAAATGGGATGCTACTATAAAGAAACTAACATTTGAACCAGGTGATATGGTGATGCTTACCCATGAAGGTCGTTTTGGGTTAGAACCCAGGTTTAAAGGCCCTTACATCGTAACCCAAGTTCATCCGGATTATGGCACTTATAAGCTGGAAACACTGGCTGGAGAACCTCTTAAGGCATTAGTGCATGTTGACAGACTTAGACCTGCGCGTGGTGACCGCCCTGATAAACCATGGTATAACCCTACTGAAGCAAGACGTGAATACAATGATATCATGAAGGATAACTCAATGAAAAGCTCAAATCAAGAACTAGACATTGCAAACAAGAATATGAATGAAGGTGAAACTGTTACTAATTATGGTCAATTGTTGGATCCTGTAGATCATATTGACCCATTGGAACATATTGAAGATATGGTTGCTGATAACGATCTCCCTGCTACTACTTTGGAGGCTAAGGATGAAGCCAGTTCGCAAATAATAAGTAATCCATATAATGCTGCCTATTCGGTCCCAAATGAGCTTAGTGATGGCAAGATTGTAGCCACAAATTCCAAGTTATCCAAGACGGAAGTAAAACCCTCTGCTGATCCATCAAAGCTTCCTTTGGAAATCCCCCCTACAAATTCTTTTGATTCTCAGACTGGTTCTGGTGTTTCTAGTGTTCCGGGTCGAACACAAAGCTCGGAAGGGGGTAATGTCGAGCCTATGGACACAATTATGCAAGACGTTCCTGTACACTTGGAAATCAATCTCAGAAAAGCCAATAAGCGCAAGAGACAGTTCAAACCCAGCATTCCAAATATCAGACGACGAAAAGTCTAGCTAGTAATTCATATGAAAGAGGTCTTTACATCAGGATACAATTATTCACAGTTATTATTGTGGTGAAATCCACATATAACATTCTACATTATATTAAAAAGACGGGATTCATTTAATAACTATCCATCAAAAGAGGGAGTTTTGAATCACCGCTGAAAATACAATTAATGAAGAATGAACATAGATTAAAAAGACCTTTGATTGTTACTAAGAGACCATTTCTTTGGAAGTATAAATACAAGAGATACAAGCTAAGATAGAAAAACTTAACTCACTTTGAATCAATAAACCCCCATAAAACGGTTCTAACTGATTCACTCGCTTTTTATTCAATTTTTACCGCAATTATATTATTCATCATTCATATGCTTACTTATCCTATCTCATGTTATTCACATTACATTATACAATATTCACAATTAATTAGTCATTATCTTTATATATATTACATATGATCATTACGAATATGAAGCATTAAAAAGTATATAAATAAGCTTCATATTCAATTGAATAAACGACATCTTATAACTTATAATTCATTTTAAAAGCCTTATATTTCTTCTTCAATTCTTTAAGCAATACTATTGGCTTAAAGTACTTATCGCTTATTAAAATCAAGATCACGTGTTTGTTGGTTAACCTCGAAGAGTTGAACCTATACATATCCAAAACTTACAAAAATATAGGGCGCGGTTGGTTAAGTGGTATAATCTTCGCCTGCCACGCGAAGGGCCGGGGTTCGATTCCCCGACCGCGCAATCTTTTTTTGCAACTGTCAAGTTCGCACGGTCCTGGTGTGTAACCTTTTTAATTAGTATAAATATCAATTGCATCTTAGAATAATAAAGAGCATTGTCGTGTGCAGAGCTATATATTTTTAAAATAGATTGAAATAAGTTTATACAAAAGATTATATATGGGATAAAAGGATGTCTTTTATTGTTTTCCATTACATTTGATATTTATAATTGATTGAAGGTAACACACAAGTCCGTGTGTACCTGGCAGCATCTTTTATCTCATATATAATCCTTTGTACACGTTTATTGGAATCGACTATAAGACATATATCGCGGCACACGACACAACTTCTCAGTGTTGTAGTGAAATCCACATATAGCACTTGTCATGAGCAAAGATGTATATAAAAGTGTTTAATTAAGAGTGTCGTATGCCGAGATTTATGTTTTATAGCTGATTCCAATAAATGTGTACAAAAGATTATATATGAGATAAAGGATACTCTTTATTATTCTAAGATACATTTGATATTTATATTAATTAGAAAGGTTGTACACAAAGACCGTGTGTACCTGACAAGAGATAAAAGATCATCTTTATTCATTTAGCATTATATTTGATATTTATATTAATTAAAAAGTTACTGTTGTATTCCACCTACTATCTTGCATCGACATAATAGTAAGGAATCAACTGTTCATTTATGTCATATACGGACTCTATCTGATAACCCAATCAGATTAACGAGGCCTGCATAAATACAAGCGATGTGTCATCCTTAGAACTATTAGCCAATAATCATTACAAGAAACACGCGGCATCATACTATCGAGTAGTATCGAGTGTATCTCAAGATAAGACCTGAATATCGAATAACGCGTGGGTTATACAATTACAACAATGCGTGGTTGAAAGGTTTATTAGTGGCTGCTGGGATTGGGCTCCGTTGTACGGCCATGTGTGCTGATAGATTGAATGCTACACTATTAAGCTCTGATGAAATGTATATAAAGAAGACTTGATCCTGAATTGTGAATAAACATTAGAATAACTTTTACTATCAGGATAGCTGATTCCATTTACTGTCTATTCTTTTATTATTGTATTTTAAATTATATCTCTTGTCTTTAGCACCGGATATAACAGTTACGCACAAATCTGTGTGTACCTGACACTACCTTCCTCCCAAAAAAAAGTACAGATGAAAAGAAAGAAAAATTACTATTTTGCCCTAGCAAGACGAGGAATGTACCAAGATTTTTGAGGTTTAACACCATCATATTGAACAGCATGTAGACGATCAGTGTGAACCCAGGAATTGTATAGCTTCCCTTCAATTTCTTGAATCTGATAGATGTTGTAATCTAGATTTGTCTTTACAACCACATATGGCCCCACCCAGTTAAACTCCAGACCTTTCTTTGATTCATGTCTAAGCACGACATAATCCCCTTTATTAAAAGTCTGCGTTTTGTGATTCTTGATAACAGCATCCCAACGTTCTTTATCCTTCTTGGCTTGCATGATCATTTGCTCCTTGGCCTCGAATCTCTTTCCACGAAGGTCGCGAATGTGAACAAGAACATCTTCCGCCACCAACTCGGGGTCTTCTTCAGTCAAAGGATCCATAAAAGGGGATGCCGCGAATCACCAGACAAAACCGGTTCTTGACCATAAACTAAGTAGAAGGGACTATATCCAGTGGTAGCATGCTTTCTGATTCGGCACGAGAACAATGAAAAACCCACATACTCATCCCATGGATGAATTTGGCTTTTAACGCCGGATATAACACTATGCACTCATCAAAGCTTTTTTTTTCTTTTATTTTATAATAAAATTCTTATTAGTCTAACAAAAAAAAAGCCTGGGATAACATTGCAACATTTGTACTAAAACCATGAGAGTTCTCTTCTCCAATATAATTATATTTTTAATGCTCTTGTCGATCGTTCACTAATGTGCTTTACTCTAACAAGATTTTTGATGATCACATAATTGTTAGTGTTGCATTGAATCCTCATTACTCTGTATTACCGTAGACTACATTTCAATAACACGCGTTATTATGATTGTGAACCATAATTGCACCATGGCTTAACTAAGTATTACTGGCAACGATGGGTAGCGATATTTCGTAGATTTTTGTCTAGTTTTTAACTGAAAAAAAAAAAACCATATCAACTGGTTAGTTTGAATGGTGATACTTTTCATTTGAGACCATTTACGATGATTATGTTTATTTAAAAAGAGTCTATTATAGGTACAGAAACAACAACAAAGGGATATTGTACAATATATATATATATTAAGAAGAAGTAGGATTCGAGGAAGTAACGATAGGTTCTTCACCAGCAGCAGCGTTTTGTAACCGTTTTAATCTAGCTTCTTTTCTGTCTTTTTCCTCTTGGTTCTCTTTTGCTTCTTCTGCCTTTTCTTCTTCTGTCACTTCCGGCAAACCCAATTGCTTTCTTAATGAAGTTAATTCTTGGCGCATCTTTTGCTGCTTTTCATCCTTGCGCCGATTATCGTTTTTCAGCCTTAAAATGTACTCGTATGAATGCTGCAAAAGCACTACTTTGCTCATTTGCTTTACATCTTTTTCTTTTGCGTTTCTCAACTCTGTCCGATCTACTGTGCTGTTTTCGCCTACTTCTTCTTCAATCATGGCATCAATGATCTCCGTACGTAGTGAATCAAAACTCTGCTTTAGTGTATCACGTCGTTTTTGTTCTGCTGCCTTGTGTGCAGATCGACGATTCTCAATACCAGATTGAATCGTAGTAGAGAAATCAATACCCAAGCTTTTAGCTTTACCTTCTTTAAGGTTCTCATAGTTGGATTTCGACGTCAAAAGAGCACGTGCTGTTTCTTCTTCGATTGTTGAAAGGCGCTTACCGTTGGGCTGTAGAGAAGGTGATATAAGCGGCTTTAATGCACGCGGTGATTGCTGAGGTCGTAGACCAGCAGGTGAAGCCAGTAAAGAATCATTAGGATGAAGACCAGGTGAAGAAAAATTAGATTGCTGAGAAATGCGTCTACGCTTGGATGATTCTGATTTAGGCTTTTTGCTTGTTTCTTCGGGTGGTAACATGGCCGCAGGAAGAACAGGCATATTGTCTACAGCAGCTGATGATGATGATGGTGACGTTGTTGGTACGCTTGTAGGTGAGTTACGATTATCACCACCTAGTCTCATGAGTAAAGAAGGTGTCGCAGGTGCAATGAAGCTATTGTTATTGCTATTGCTGTTGGATGATTTCAATGCAGGTGATCTATTAACAAAAGAAGTGTGCGGTGTCATTGGTTTCAAGGCCAAAGGACTGTCCATTGGTTTAGATGACTTGGGTACAGCAAATGATCTGGGGCTACTATTGAACTGAGGGCTGGACATGGCAATCTTTTGCTGCAGTGCTTTCTTTGTATTCATTCTTGTGTCTTGAGTAAAGTTAACTAATGGGCTCGTATAGCCACTATTTGTACTGCTCAAGATAGGTGATGCTTTTGAAACAGCAGGCCTTAATTGATTATGCATATTTCGAAGTTGCTGTTGCTGCCTCTCAATAAAGGCTAATTTTTGCTGTAAAGTGCTTTGATCCCCAATAGAAGAAGAAGAGGAGGATTGTGCAGGGTGAAGAGCTGGCGAAGATAATGGCGAAAATATGTGATCTGGGTTATTCATATTGACTAGGGATTGATAAGCATGATCATTATAAGTAGGCGCCATAGCTGGCGAAACCAATGGTGTAAAGAATTCCTATCAAAAAAATATACGTGAGTATATATCCAGAACCTGTTTCTTCAGCCCTTACTTCCTCATCAGCAAAATCTTCAAGAGGATTTGACTGGTTAGCATGCTGTACCGGTGTATGATAAGACTGTATCATACTATTTGAGCTATTAATATTGCTATTGTTGGGTTGAGAAGCAATTTGCAAGGGAGACATATTAAACTCGGGATTGTGTCCAGACAGCACACTGCTATTAGTAAAGCTATCTTCATGTCCATCAGGGCTTAATTGAGGGACGGTGAAAGTACTTTGGTGAGTATGGGCATTAGCGTTGTTATGGTTATTTGAATGCGAATTGTATGTAGAGTCATTATTCATAAAATTAAAAAAATCAGTTGATTCATCAACTGGTTGCTGTTCATTATTGCTATTGTCATTGTTATTTTGGTTGAGTTGATAGTTTTGTTTAAATAATTCTTCATTTTCTTGAAGACTAAAGGAGCCGAAATCCATGATATGAAGAACAAAAAGGCTTTTTTTCTGATTACCATAGAGGCGTCTAAAAGAAAGAAAAAGATCTCGATAAAAGATTTGATTGGTTCATCTGTATTTCCTTGATTTTGAAAGAAAAAAATATAGATGTTTAAAAAATAAGACCAGCTTGATAATCAAAACAAAGGAACTGTCCTTAAGAGTAATATTGAGTCCTCTTTAGATTTCTTATGCCTTAAATAATGTAGCTATCCTTTTTTTTAATACTCATGTTCAAAATTCCAGAGCGATGGCAATTCATGATCCTGATTGAATTTGGGAAAATAAAGTATATCCTTGCCTAAGACGCATGCCTAAAAATCAATTCGCTTCGTGCGTTGACTTATCTTACTTTTGAATAATAATGATGCAGCCATTACATGTCGGGTAGTAGGTTTTTATATTCAATGATTGCCTTACATTATCTGAATCAATGTTTATCCTCTGGGAGCATCTGCACTTGTAATTAAATGTTTAAGCAAAAAATTCGTCTTGCCATTTCCTTAGATTTTTGAACTACTTTACACTACAAATAATTGCTGTGTCAGCATATATAAGACACCACTCGTATTAACTAGTGTTGAGATGTAGTTTTCAAAATCAATTAATTGTAGAAAAGTACATCTGGACCTACATATCTATATTTTTTGAGAATATGTACTAGTTGATTTATTAAAAATTTAACAAAGGGCTTCCAGGCAAGGAAGTTGGTAACCATTATAACCAGCAGTAGTTGTACAGATATGTTTTTTGATATTTGGATGTCCCTTGAAAATATATAGTATTATTTATAAATATACGAATATAACAAGGAAATCTGAACTATAGTTATACGCAAAGAAACAACTCATTGATGAATGACTAGGTGGTTGCAAGTCATTAATAACAGTGGTATTGCAACACTTTGACAAGAACGTCTTGGCCAGACTAAGCATCCAACGTCAATTATACTTAACAATATTATATGAATATCTTAGTAATTACTCTTATGTCATTATCATTTAAGAATAGTTTGGCAATAATATAAATAAAGGATCGTCCTATATTACAAATATTACAGGTATACATGTCGTCGTCGATGTTTAATTAGTTAGCTGTAATTAAACATTGTGCTAATAATTACAGTTTACAAACATTATGAAGCCTGTCATTGGATAGCGGTGAATAAGCATGTAATACGACGCCTTGGTCAAATCAGCAATCTTATATAGCGAGACCTGTTCATTAAAGCAATATTAACTACTATATCTCTTGATACAGCTTATAGAGAAGAATGAAATGTGTCAAATGGTATGATAGCAACGTAAAATTCTATGAACATTGTTCGGATTTTGCTTATTTATGACTATTATTAGCTAGACATTCAAATGGAAGGTATTTTGTAAGAAAAAAAAACCCCCCTATATACTTGTTTACTTGATGAATATTCTTGGTTTGGGATTATATGTCAAAAGCTATAATCTGCACTATCACCACGATCTGAGTTTATTTCGAATTGAAGCAAAGGTAGTACCTTACAAAAGATGTAGGTTGGATCTAGTCACAATTTCGTATAAGTACACTGATCCTAGGTTTCTTACAAGTTCTCTTTCCTCTTACCCTTCACCTAAACAAAAACAGCTCTTTACATTAACTTTTGAGGACAGCTATTCATAAACGCGTCAATAAACAACTGAAAGCCAAAGGCAAGATACACACCGAGGAAAAAAAAAAAAAAACGAAACAAGATGACAGATGCGTTCTTGGGCTTGAAAGTATTAGTACTGTTACATTCCGGAGTCAAACTTGAAGGCACAGTCTCTCAAATAGAGGCTTCGAACCATCAAATGACACTAAAAGACGGTAATGAATATACAGATTGCAGCTCTTTACCAAAGGTTTTCTAACATACTATATAGTGACCTTATATTTTTACGGCCAAGCACCTCATTACACGCCTGTTTATGGAGTCGTTGGTAAAGATATCAAAGACTTGCAAGTTTTTACCTTAGCACAGGAGCCACAAACACCTCAGACAAATCATGATAATACAAAGCCAAAGCTTTTAGATCATCATGTACTAGAGCAAGTTCCTCCTCCGCCTTTTTCCTCTACCACGCAACAGTCAAATCAAAACAAGGTAAATCTGAAGATGTTTCCATAACAAAAATAATTTAATCTGATACTTGTTTGAAAAAAAAAAAGGCTTTGACACCTATTAAATCAGTATCAAAATGTAAAGTATATATAAAGTAAAGGAACTATACATAATTTCTAAATTCTGAATATTGTTATTAGCCCGAAAACTCAAGCAACAACAACAGCAGCAGCAACAGCAGCAGCAAATCCAAACACCTAATCGTAAAAGAAACGTTGTAAGCGATGGTTGGGCTGGTGAAGATGTAAATATATTTCGAGAGGAAGAATTTGATTTTCAAAAGAATTTGGATATGTTTGATAAAGCAAAAGTGTTTGCAGAGATCAGAGTAAGTGTGATTGGAATATGTCTTTGTGTGTGTGTGTGTGCATGGCATTCATCATTTCATGTAGGAATCAGATGAAACAGCACCAGAAGAACTATTGGTCACCTTAAATCGATTACCACAAAAGAAGATCAACTTGTTGCCTACTGAAAATGTACTTGATTCAATGGAACATACGCCTTATCATGATGATGATGATGATGAAGAAGATGAAGATATTGGCCTTGGAGATGAAAGTGATGATGATTCTCAGACACCTGATGAATATACATCGAGAAGAAGAAGAGCAAGAAGAAGAAAGACGAATCAAACCAAACGTAATCCTTTGCTAGTGAAAAAAACAACCAAGATTGTTACTGCCAAAGGCGGTATTCTCTGTCCTTCCGTATCTCCTTTACAAATGGCTCATGTTGAACATGAATGTACACAGAATTCGAGTAGTTTTGAAGAACTGGCTATAGAGAATGGCGGCCGAGGTTCTTGTCTATTGATCTTACAAGTACTAAGTCAAATGGATGTAGTTTCTCCTTCCGTCATCATTTTGGTTGGCAATAACAAGAATGGTGCCTTAGGTTTAGTAGCAGCGCGCCATTTGATCAATCATGGTTGCATGGTCACTGTCTGTATCACTACGCCTCATCAATATCTATGCAGTGCTGTTCTTAAATACGAAGCGATGGCAAGAAAGTTTGGCGCTGAAGTGACTTATTCTACAAATGAACTTAGTCAAGCTGATTTAGTGGTAGATGCTATCTTGGGATGTGAAGACAAATTGGTGGATATTCAAGAACATGCACCTACCTATGAAGGCGTATGTAAATCATTATATTGGGCCAATCATCAAGATAAACCTGTACTATCAATTGACTTTCCTAGCGGTATGGATGCAAGCACAGGCATCTCTCAACATGATGAGCATAGAATCCATCACCCAACTTGGACCATTTGTCTAGGCGCGCCAAAGACAGGCTGTAAAGGGTTGAATATTACTGGAAAGCTGTATCTAGTTGATATTGGTATACCTCGATTATGTTGGAAACGTGTTGGTATTAAAGGTAACACTATACCTTGGGGTGCTGATTTTTTGGTAGCATTAGAATACGATTAATATAAAAAGCAAAGACTTTCAACATAACAAGAGGGGGTTTTTTTTTTAATTATTTATTCATTTAAACTATCGGTCATAGTTTGAAATAGAACTTGCTCGTACATCGCTTTCTCTTGAGCAGCGAATGGCAATACTATCATTTGGGTTATGGGATAATATATCATCTTCATGACTGTATTCTTGCGAAGAAGAAGAAGAAGGGTATGTACTATAAGATGATTGAGAACAGGATTCATAAACAGAGAATCCTTGGCTGTCTTGATATGATTGCTGAGATGAAAAGCCTTCATCTGTTGATTGACTTGCAGATCTTTCTAACTTGCGACGTTTATACCATTGATGCTTTCGTTCTTGCGCTTTTAGTTTGCTGATTTCTTTAGTGAGCTTGACCTTGGTTTCCTCATAACGGATCATTTCTGCTTCCAAAGCCAGTTGTGTCAATTGATCTCGACGTACTCCGTCTGATAGTTGATTTTCGGTTGCCTGTCGACATTTGAGTGCATGATCTACTTGCTGCTGTAACGATTCAATTTTTTCAAGCCGTTTATCAGACATGCGTTGTGCGTTTTCTTGTCTTTTAGCTAATATCTGCTGCTGTTGTGTTTCTGTATCATCAGTCAATAAAGAACATGTCTTGGTGATAACGGCATGATCATCTTTTAGTTTTGACCGACTGGATCCCCGCTTGTATCGATATCCATCTTCTAGTAGTTTCTTTTTGGCTAGATCAAACAAATCGCCTTTTTTCGAAATAAGCAAAGGGTTATCCAGAGCCAGCTGGAGGGATGCACGATTGATGGCTTCCTCATAGGAAGTTAACGGTCGATTCTTCTTTTTACCGTATATAATAGCATGCGATTCAATAAATTCACGCGTCGAAGGTGTAGCAGACTAGTAGTATAATATCAAGTTAGTTCGCCAATGAAGACACATGTAGGTTTTGTGACTTTACAGCATGCTTACTGACGGATACTGTTGTTACTTCGATACTGTTCTTTTGCTGCTCAAAAGACATTTTCAGTTCTCTAATAGCTTTTTTGAATTTGATACTGTGAAATGGTAGCATATCAAGTGCAGATAGAAATTCTGCCAACTCTTGATCATTGAACTGAATGAGCTGTGGTAGATCTTGGTCTGTGGCTCCAGCCTTTATAAAAGTTTCATGGTATTGTTGGAGTTGTAATGAGTTGAGAAAACTTTGTAAGCTTTTGTCCATCTTGAGGGTATGAAAATATAATAAAATAAAGGACTTGTTTTTTATAGCAAAAATCTCTCACTTTATATGAATGCACACGAAAAGAGGGTCAAATCATCAAGACGTTGCCTTGGGTGTCCGTCTTTTTGACTAATTTCACATCCGAGAAATTTTTAGGACCATTCAGCCAATCAAGTTGGAAAATTTTGCTGGACACCTGACATAACATTTGTTCTCGTCTGGCAAGAACAGTCTCCTCAAGCTGATAAATTTTTGGAAAATTTCTGGATATGCAACTTGTAATTGAACTATTCCAGTCGTGACTCTTAGATCGGCTGGAATGATATTATAGTGTACGTACTTGGTGTAGTTGTCGTTCATTTGACGGTTATTGCATTAGAACCACTATAATTTCGTACGACAAGAGCAAAACTATGAATGCGCGAATTTTGTAAATGCATCTAGCCTGAAAGAATAAACCTTTTTATGCCTATTTTTTTTTAAGAAAAATATATAATCCCATTCTCACCTATAGATACCAAGTTTTCCTTTTTTTGTTGTTGCTTATCAAGAGTTGATATGCATTGCAAAAGGGGCTAGAGTGTAAACATGTAGCTGGTAGATCACTTGTAACGACCAGAAACATCATTGGAGCACTATAGAAGCGGACTGACGGCCACCTTCAATTTGAGAAATAGAGGAGCGCTAAAGATTATCCAATCTGATTGGTTGATGCATACATCCCTTACTCTTGAGTGATCAATCAAATTTTGGTATAAAAAAATAGATAAAAAAATATCAATGAATCCTATAAATTGTAGTACAAAGTCATAATGAAATAGGACTTGCAGCTGTCGCTTATTCAATCAGATATAGCAACGAATACATCACTGTCACCAGCATTGCTAGTGCGAGTATCCGAGATATTATTGGCTAGCGATAATTGCTAATCGATACGTCCACGTTTTGACTGTAGAGATTAACTGAGTTTGTCCTTTAATTTTAATAAAAATAAATGTCGCAAAACATTTATTTAAATACTTCAATTGATCGTTATATCGGAGAAATTCAGTCATTGTTCTGTATAATAATAATATCATCGACAATATGGGAAAAGGGCTTAAGTTCTCTTAGATATACTATATCTACAATAACTATAATATAAGATTCTCCATTTTCAATATCGATACATTTCTCGAGCAATCCTCGTTTAATGTCATATGGGATAATTAGAAGAGGTTTAAAATGGGTTGCCACATTCACTAGAACTTTCATAATACAGACTTTTAATGATCAAATCTCTCAATCGCTCTCAGTTTGAAATTGCATCAGATGATTAGTGTTACATGCTAAAAATGAGCTATTGAATTTACTACAGCCTTGGTTTAACAACATTAAAATCAGTGTAGTAGTGTATTCTTTAATTGTTAATTTACGGGTACAAGCAGGGAAACATATCTTTAACAATGAGCTGTTACATGTAAATCGCAACTGTAGTGATTATGGACCTTATATGATATTGATACCCCGATTAACTAACTCAGCTGTAAAAGGCGACCATTGATCTTCAGCTCTAGACTAGTATAATATATAAACCTTCCGCATTAAGGTACTAGGCAATTAAGTGATTGACACTAACCACTAAGATACATTCGCTATTGCAAATGGTCTAAGCTAGAAAACATATAAATACAGAGTAAAACTCATAGCTAGAAAACTATCTGATTATCAATAAACTAGAAGCTTACTTGGTTTATCAAAGACTTGCTCTAGTTATACATTTCATACCTTACAAATATTACAGCAACGTACCATTTATTTTGTTTTTGTTTTCGTTTTTGTCTAATAAGCATTATTAAAGGCTTTCAGAGGAATTAGAGGAATAGGGCTCAAGTTTTTCTGTCACTTTCAGCTACAAGAGATGTCATGAAAGCGAAATGACCATATAAAAATGCTATTATGGTTCGTTAAGCATTTGATGGCGTTTATTGGTTACTGGCACTTGCTTAAATTTGCTAATTTGGGCAATATTAGCGTTTATGCAACAAACAAAGAGTAAATACGTACATTGGGATGTGACAAACAAGGTTCTGTGATAAACTATGCTACCACAATGTCTTTCATATTGGTTAAAAAATGTCCAAAGTACACCATTTCTTGATCATCGGTAATTTAAAAATAATTTGTTGCTGCTGTTAAGATCTGCTACGCTTACATACGATAATTGGTACGATTTCTGATCATTTCTATATATATATATATATAGCAATCGTTGCATATAAACGAACCATGGTTTAGTAGCACTTATAGAAAGCTGAGTAACATATTGAGTAATGTTAAATATTGTTTGAAGCTTCTTTCAATTAAAAGAGTTATCTTTGATATAAATTTGATTTGAATACTTTAACCACAGCCAGGACTTCAGCATATAGCATATTAAAAAAATACTCAAAAGCATTATTCATTTATACTGCTAATAGAGAATGCCTCCAAAATATCATCTTTGCTCTTCACAATAATAATAAAATAAGTATTAAAAATTTAAGGCTAAGGGAGTACCTCCTTACACTTTTTTCTTCTTCAGAAATCGGGATTTCTCAACGCCAAGTTTGATGTTGCATCTAGTAACCAGTACATTTTCAAAATGAACTATTACATCCATCAGAAATACTATGTAACTAAAATACAATGCTCATACTCTGCTTTAATGATTGGCTGTCAGCTGCCTGCATTTCTATATGACACTTGATTTAATGATCGCCTAACTGACTTTAGTTTAATAATGTATCTAATAGTAACTAATACATGCTTAAAATATGCTACTGTATCAATTAAGTCATTGTTTAGCTGCAACGACATCAATGTATTCTACTTGCTAATAACTAGCAGTAAATTATGTGTATTATAAATAACATTAGTCAATTCTTGATCTCTCGACTGATTTTGGCCAAATGCCGAGCTTATTAGCAACCCATGCTCAAAATGAGCCATTGCATTTGCTTAAACTTCCATTCAACTCTAATTCTTTCTTGTTGCATTTCAATATCGTGTATATTCATTGGTTCATAGCGCTCGATCACCAAACGATCGTTGTTGATTTGGTAATGTTTGGTCGAGAACAGGCATCCTTGCAAAAAAAAATGAAGTAATCGTGTTTATATTTTGTGCTTGATCGCATAACCCATAAAGGAGTTATTTTCAATCCTTGAGCAGTACTCAAAAAGATATCTTGAGTTATATATATATATATATATATAAAATATTAGACATTCGTATGTTCAAGAAAGGAACTGCATCTAAAACAAAACAAGGTTCGAAACAAATAGAGGGCCATTTTTCTTGTACAACAGCATGACTAGACGGCATTGCTTGAGATGCCAACCGCTTTTCTTTCCTTCTTTCACGAAAAAAAAAAAATCTATGTCATTGCTTGGATACGTTATCATATTCTTTCTATTTAGTTGCAGTTACGCTCTTAGTGTTACAGCTTTATTTCTACCCAAATGGTAATAAAGAGTTTCTTTTTATTATGGATGTTTTGGCTCTAAAAAAATCCGTGTAAATCTATAGGATCACTCTGATGGTTCAAAGTCCACATTATTCTGAGACAAGCTATGGATTATTCAGCCTTTGCGAGAGGTAAGCGTAATTTCATTGTAAATAATAATATAAAAAAAAATGCAATCCAGAGTAGAATACTGGCTATATTAAAGAGTTAGTGCCACAGGTGAATGCCGACCATTTCCTAGAGTAGAGAACGATGACTGTGAAGATGGTAATATCGAAACAACTGGTTTATTCATGTCAAGTTAACACAACTTTTTAGATGGGTTCTGTCCGTTATGGTAGATATTACTTTATCCAAAAAAGAGCTTTTTTAGAGAGATTAATTTTTTTAGGCAAGTAGCTGGGGCTGGTATGATACTTAGTGCTCTCACAGGATTATTAACGCTCGTAGCACTACTGGGTATCATTTGTAGCGACGGAGACAAAAGAAGAGAAAGAGGATGGAACTTCATTTCAGGGTAAGTGAAAACGTTTCATCATTGCAGCTTTTATCTTATATGTTTTAGTTTAGAATGCTTTTGCTTCATGGTATATATACATATATATATATATATATTTATATATGATAAACTTAATATACAATTATTTAGCTGTGCCATCAGCGGCGTCTTTTTCGATCGTCGCTTATGTTTCCAATTCCAGCCCTGTTTTCTATTCTGGTTCAAAATATGATGAGTCCTTTATTATGGATTCCATTTCTTGGTGCATGAGCTTGATACTTTCTTTGTCAATGTTACTTGTCTCTGTAATTATTGAGCGACCTCCAGACTATTATTCTTATGACAGGCTTGATTAGGAATGAAATGTAGTGCAGTATCTAGCAGTAATCTCAATGGTTTATTCTGCAAAAGAATATGCACAAACTAATAAAGGCAGCCTCCTCGTACATACACGCAAAGCTCCGTTATTACTATTTGTTACCAGCGACAATCATCATGCTCGCAGTTACACGATTAAACTGCATCTGAAGTTGTATTTGCAGACATCAACTCGTTGTTGAAATAAAAAGAATATATATATATACAATAGTTGCCAAAGAAGCAATAAAGCTCGTTGTAATAAACCATTTGAATTAGTGCTACTGGCGACTTTTGAATGAGTTTCACCTCAGCATGTCAAAATCAAATTGAAGTTTTGGTTATGAATGGCTAAACAATTAGACACTTGTTTCTGCAAGTGTTCCTGACGTTTGAATAGTTCTGCAGCTATTACTTTTCATCTTTATTTCAGCTAAATCATCCTAATTGGGATACTTACTAGTAAGCTTACACAGTACTCGATATTGTTGTGTTACGATAAATAAAAAGATGTACAAATAGATTGGCTTGCTAGTCAGTGTAAAAATTCCTTTTTTCTTTAGCTTTTTTTTTCTTTTCTTTTCTTTTCGACTTTATTGTAAATTACAACTTTTTTTATATTCATATTATACCCTTCCTTTTTTTTTTTACAAGAAAAAAAAAAAAACTATAAACGAACACTTTGACTATTATATATAAAATAATTAAAACCGATGTTCCACTCATCAGGTTCTAGACATGAACGGTATATTATTCGTTCTAAACAAAGAGCAACTTTACACAAAGAAAGATCATCATTAGAATCAGAAATCTCAGGCGCAGACAGCGGATACACTTCGTCTTCTTCAACGCCTTCTACGACTTCTCCTACTGCTATTACACCACCCGTTCTTCATGTGATCCCTACTGATACGCCAGTAAAACCCACTACAGTAGATAATACAACCATTATAGTATCGCCTCCTCCAGCAGCCAAAAAAAAGAAGCCAAAGAAACATCAACCACCTCGTCAACCAGACCTTGTCTATTCTTGCCCAAGACCTTTGGCCTTTCCGTTCCACAATGATGACCATTTCTTACCTATTGCAGAAGCAGACCCGCGCGACGTCGCTCGTGTATCGCCATCGCTCAATAGATCAACCTCGCTTCAGTCAAGTAAAACATCAGTCGGGTCTACTCGAATGTACGATAGTTCTCAGTATTCCAATCGAGCATTGGACGCTGAATCCTCTTATAGCCGCCAATCTTCCATACTGAGTACAATACAACGTGGCACCGTGCGTTCCATTAGATCCCTATTTCAGTTACCTGATTCAATTAGTAATAGCAGTAATCTCAGTCGTATTAATACCAACAACACCAGCCATACGCGTGATTCTACTTCAACAGCACCTTTACAAAAACTACAGATCAAGAAAGGTACAGTCCAATCCATTAAAGACATGTTTTCAATGAAAAGATCAAGTATTCAGGCCCAACGTGTGACACAACCACCGCCCAGACAACAGAAGGGAAGAGTTGGTACAACAGTTGGTCAATTCGAGTCCAATATGGACTATTCAAGGGCCTCGATAGCAAACAAAAAGCAACAGGCCCCTGCCGTCGCACCAAAACCATCTCTTGCGTCGCGTGCTTCTGAATTCGCTAGTAGGGCTTTATGGAAATCTGCTCCAAAACCCCCACAGCAACCTCCTTCAGCTGTAAAAGCTGCACGAGAAGCAGCAGCAACAAAACCATTGCCAAAAGACCCTACAACAAAACCAAAGACGATCAAATCGGAAGTGAAAAAGCTCTCGGCACGGATGTTTGCCTTGCCCAAGAAATGGAGTAACAACGATAACAATGAGCAAGGTCGTGTATCACTTCCTGTTGTGACAGATCCCAAACCAAAACGATCGCTGTTTTCTTCTTTTAGACGGTCCGACATCTCTGCTACCACCACCACTACTGTGGATAAGAAGGGTACGGACACTGCTAAAACAGCCGTTGAAGAGGTGCCTGCCACCCCTACAAAAGTTGGAAAGATGTGGAAGAGCTTCAAGAGTCTAGTCACTGGTAAAAAGTCTTCTCGTGTTGGTGTCCTGTAACAACAAGAACAAAAAAAAACCATAAGTTTGTATTAATATTTAATTTTTTTTATATGTGCTGTACTCTACAGTATACCTTTTATTTTTTATGATATGCCCTCTTCTTTACACTATAGCCTCACTCCTTCTATGCCCTCACCTCTTTCTTTTTATCACACACACACTATAACAGAAATATACCATTTTAATTAGTTTTATTATCCTCTCTCTCTTATTTTCAATAAACTGGATTTTGTCTCTAAACAGCTTTTGATTGGTCTGTGATACCCTCCTAGACTTATATAAATAAGCTTACTTTACTGTAAGCGATTATTAAAGGCATCAAATCACGCACAACACGGGTAAAAGTTAATATGTGCCAAAACTTACAAATCACCCTTTCAAAGCTTTTAGTAAGCTTTATGCTAAACTTGACTTGACAGAATCAATATCCTCGGCAGTTTTCTTTGAAAAAAGCGAGGCATGTCTTGAAAATAAATTATAGTTTAACGACGAAAACGATTTTAGTTTCAAAAAAAAGGAGCTATTATCTTTTTATAAGGCCAAAAAACGCCCAAGTTTACAACTATGCTTGACGTTCATCAATGCTATATGTTTCGCGTGTTTTTTTTAATAACTATGGGAAAGCTTAATGTTACGAGATCTTTACATAAGCATGATTTGAGGCTTACGCACTATATAAGCACGCGCTACTTTTGTTTCCGTTTACTTTTTTCAGTTCAAAACTATAACAAAAAATGTCTTCTTCCACTGTTCAATGCGGTTATATCGGTTTAGGTGCCATGGGTAAGTCCATGGCTGGTCATATTGCCAATAACCTTGCTTCTTTAAAGTATCCTCCTCTCTTGGCCTTTAATCGTACTCAAGCGCGGGCTGAGGATTTAAAAAAGACACATCCTATTGAAGTCGCGACATCGCTGGAGCAAATCGCCATATCCTCGGATATCATCTTTTCTTGTTTACTCAACGATGGTGCTGTGGTGGAAACAGTCAACGCACTCAAGCCTCATTTAAAGTCTGGCTCAATTCTCGTTGAATCGTCTACAATTAGTCCCGCTCTTGCTCAAGACTTAGCCGCTCAACTCAAGGAAATTGGTGTTACCTATTTGGCATGTCCTGTCATGGGCCCTCCAGTAAAGGCTGCTGCTGCTGACTTGGTGGTGTTGATGGCAGGTGGTTCAGTAGATATTCGTAAACAAGTGTTGCCTCTATTAATCCCTGTCATTGGCAAAAAAGTCATTGAACTTGGTTTCGAGGACGTTGGTCAGTCATTGCGCTTGAAGCTTTGTGGAAACTATTTCATTACTGGTCTTATCGAGTTGTTAGCTGAAGGTATGACACTTGGCGAGGCCGCTGGCGTAGGACAAGATAAGGTGAAGGACTTGGTAGATGCTGTCTTTGGCAATCCTTTGATGAGTATTTACTCTAGCCGTATGTTGAACAACACCTATCGCAATGAAATCGCTTTTCCTCTTTCAACTGCCAAGAAGGATGTAAACCATATTGTCAATATGGCAAAGGATGCTGGTGCTTCATTGCCTGTGACTGAAGCGTTCTTGGAGCATGCAAACACTGCTCAAACTGATCAAGGTGATCTTGATATTTCCGGTATTGTTGGAGGTATAGTGATATAAAAACATTTTGACGCGTGTATGATATAACTAACTTTTCTGATTGTTTCAAAATTTAGTTCTGAGACAAAAGTCTGGACTCGATTTTGATCTTGGTCAAAAGAAATAATACACTCAATAAAAATCGTTATTACTTATCATCTTTTGCGCGTAATTTAAGCTGAACATCTTGGAATTTATTTCTAATAAATGTATTATTCTTTTCTCGAGTGAATGTAATAGCATTAACTAGCATAAAAAACATATATATATATATATATATAAAAAGACGAATAGATCGTGTGATACCAAATAATGCATACAATTCACTGCTAATTTCAAACAATAGCCTACATGCATATCACTGCAGTCGGTTTAGAAAAAAAAAAGCTGCACCAATGGAAGCAGCAGTTCCTTCCAAGTATGTATTACTTGCCAGATGCGATATTGGGTTGGGATCGCGCAAGAGACCTATTGATCTGCAATTCAAAGGAATAAATGCATTTTATAGCCAATCGCTAACATTGAATATACTCTTTATAATTCAGTCCAGTAAAGATTCAAATAGAAGCAGTGCTTTATTCCAAACATATACTAATCATTTGATGCGACATTAAAAGGGGATGGCTTGAGAAATAGAGGGACGTTAAAAAGATCTAATTTCTGAAAAATTCGTAAGAGACTATCCCTTGGATTTAAATTCCAAAAATTGGAAAAAAAACTTTTGATCACTAGATCAATTGAAGGGAATACTACATAAGTCGGTGTGTAATAACATTGGGTAAAAACGTTGTTGACACGCTTTCTGTCTACATATACATTCTTTTATTCTACTAGGCGGGGTAGGAAGAAGAAGAAGGCGAGTAATATTTATTCAATTATCAAAGTCCAATGGAAATCAAGGAAAATGCTCGCGGTGGTGGCAGCCGCTTCAAAATCACTCAAAATTTACAATGCAAACTTGGCTCGACTTTAGCCAGTTTCCTTTTTTCTTTTACTGGTCTAATAATCCCAGGAATCAACTATTGTAATGACGATCTCTATTCGAATTATCCATTTAGATCACTACATGGCCAAGCCAGGTCCATTAGATCGTGCTTTCTCTCCGTTTAGCGACAAGGAGCTTTCCAAAGTGCCAGTGCTGCGTATTTTCGGATCTACGAAAGCTGGACAAAAAGTATGTTTGCACATTCACCAGGTAATAGCAGACTTTTTCTTTACTGAAAATAAATAAATGGTTTTGTTTCTGACATTGGTCTTAGATCTTTCCTTATTTCTTTGTACCTTATTCAATTCCTGCAGAATATACTACGGAAAAGGAAATACAAAAGGATATTTTTCAGTTTGGCACCAGTTTGAATGAAGCCATGAATTTGACGCGACCCAATGCCGAAAAGGACCAGCATATTGCTGCCATTGTACTGACAAAAGGCATACCTTTTTATGGATATCATATCGGCTATCAAACCTACCTCAAGATCTATATGGCCAATCCATACGAGAAACAGCAAATACTTGAAATACTGCAAACAAATGCTATTGGCAACACAAGCTATCAGCCTTATGAAGCGCATTTGAATTTTGAGCTCCAATTCTTGATGGATCATAATTTGTATGGTATGGATTGGATTCACATTGACGAGAATCATGGTTTAAATAGCACTTCAGCATCGTTTGGCATACGGTTTCGCTTGCCTCTGCTTAATAAACCGAAAACTACTTATCATATATCACAGCCATCGTCACATAGCGCTATATCATCTTTTACTACATCCAAAGGATTGGATGCGACTATATATACGTCAGAAACTGTACCTGTTCAATTACAATCGGATGCTGTTCCTCGCCAAAGTTATTGTGAATTGGAAATGGATATCACTGGTATGTCCATCTTAAACCGCCACGATATTAAAGAACGAAACATACATACGAGTCTTAAAAAAGAGAAGGAAATAGAAGCAAATATGTTGAGCAGTGAGCAGGAGGTAGACAAGTTGGTTAAATCTTTGGATAGTATTTGGAAGGATGAAGCAAGTCGTCGACGTTCAAGAGGGATTACAGAACCAATACCACCTGTGACACAAGTAGATGAACGAGATCCAAGAATGCCTTGGTCTTCTGAACCCTTACTTCGATGTCGAATGGAAAAGATGATGTCTCATAAATCATTCAACGAGAACAGCGAAACACAAGATTCTTCAGTCTTGATATCTGGAATCATGACCGTCTTTCAGGCTGTAGAAGCACTTTATCCAGAAGATTACTTTGTCTATTCTCAAGAGAAGCAGCAGCAGCAGCAGCAGCAGCAGCAGCTATCGGTAAACCCAACATTTCAAGTAGGAGAAGAAACTGAGTTACTTGCATCTTCAACTGGGACGCCGTTTTCTCCCTTATTACCGTCTAGCAATACAGACGCAACACCTGGCCGCAGAGTAACATCACCACTGCCTACAACACCCATCAGTAACCAGTTTAATATATCTGCTACACCTTCTCGATATCGAGTGTGGAACTTGTGTTCTCAATTGGATAAATCTGTCATCCATACTGTCATGGAAGACTCTTCTTTTGGTCAGGATGATGAAGAAGAATACCTCCATGATAAAGTCGGTGGAGAGGATGATGTATATACTAAGAATGATTATAGTGAGGACGACGAAGACGATGATGATGACGCTTTTAGTCTGGAAAACAGTCTTCGCAACAGCGATCTTGTGCGATGGTTAGAGAAATCGGAGAAAGAAGCAGCAGCAACAGCAGCAGCACCTCAACGCTATCCCACTCAAATCATCGAGTATGAGTCGCCTGAAACTACTAGTTATCAACCAAGAAAGCTAGACTTTATCGCTGAATCAGAAAAGATGGAAGCCATTTTGCAAACACAATCTAAAAACTTCAAAAAAGATATTTTAGATTTCTCAGAGGAGAAAGATGATAGCAACCAAGAGCCGTTTCATATCAGTCCTCTACCACCTGATTCCATGTAAGAATACTTCCACCAATAACATATGAACATCAGCTTATGTATATATTGTTTAGGCCGCATGTACTGAGAAGTCTTCAACGAGCAAAACGTATCGATCAAGTAGATGGACCGAGTGATCAACCTGAAAAAAAGCCCAACAAACGACCAAAATCTGCAGAAGCACGATGGGAGCAAGAGAAAAAGATTTTGAAACGCATGCGCATGAAGAAATCTGCAGCAAAGCAATTGCAGAAAGATATACACACATCATCTGCACCACTTAAAACCCAAGTGGATACTGTTGAGCCTGTGGTTGACCTTTGCAAAATGAAGAGTAGTGCAAGTGTGGATGTAGAAAAAATGATTGGTGGGCAAAGAGTCATTGTGAAAATTCCTCGATATATACCAAAGAAAAGAAAAGCAGATACAAGTGCATCTAAAAATCAGGCATTGCTATTGTCTAAACCTGAGCCTTGTAATACCCAGTCAATAAGAACAATCGAACCGACCGCTTTGGATAAATTTTGTTCACCATTGCCAACTATTGAAGGAGCTGATTCTAAAATAATGCCTTTGATCCTCAGTCGTAAAGCGACAAACGACAGTGACTTGGACCGATATTTATATAGACACATAGATGTTTCTCCACAAGAAGCTCGCCCTATGCCATCTTCCTTGAAATCATCAGTACAGTGCATATCAGTTTCGGCATCATCAAATAACAATGTTCCTACTTTTATGTTAAACACTCAGATAATAAGTTCTATGGATACTGAGGACCTGCTTCGACCGACTGTACTAAACTCGGTAGATAGTTTGAATGAAGATTCTAAGGAAGCGAAAGTTCCTGCCAAGATCGATTCCCAAGTGCCTCGTTTATCAGGACATAAGAACAGCGAAAACAAAATTTCCACTAGCAAATCAGAAGAGCATGCTGATGGCTATTCAAACTTTATGTATGATCCAGCAGATTTTAAGAATACTCAATCATGCATATCTGATCATCATCCTGTCATTTGCTCAGATACTCAAGTAACCAAATCATTGACGTACAATCATGCCCCTCCTGTGATTTCAAAAGAGGATCTTTCCAAAGAAAGCGTCATATATCAAGAGCCTTTTTACAGCAAACCATCGGACTTGCCTCGGTATCCACCTGTTTTTGCTGGCAAAGAATTTAAACTACCCGTTCGAGATCTCAAATCATTGAAACAGTTCAAGAGTAGTTTTGATGTCCAGACGAATTACAACGATTTGAAAAGTAAGACACGTATCAAGGTATGGACACCAAGTCAAACACCTCCCACTTTGGCCGATGTGAAAGAGTGGCTACACAATGAAGGATCAAATAAAAAGACTGCTATTTCATTACAAGAAAGACGAACACAGGTACTTTTGATGTATTGAAATTCTTGTAAAATTATGTATATATATTTCTATGTGAATCTAAACACTTTATGTTACTTTTTTTTTTTTAGTTAAGCGAACCTACTGCTCCTAACCCATTCAAGTTCAAATCCAGTGCTGGTAAACCAAAAAACAAAGTAAAGCGTGTACGAGATTATATCCAGTATTTTAGTCTCGAAGTCCATGGTATGGATTTGATTTATTTTCCTCAAACGGCCAAGCATTATTTTAATTTCCTTTGAATTTAGTAAATACAAGAGATCAATTACTGCCTGATCCCGAGCACGACGCTGTACAACTTATCTTTTGGTGCTTGCAAACAGAAGACGATTGTATCCCATCGAATGGGTACCAAAAGGATTATTACGTTGGGGTCATTGCCGTACAAGAATTTGATATTTCTAAAGTTGGATTAAGCAATGCTCGTAAGTACGCAACATAGTAAACTATGTTCTGTTATTTTCTCCCAGAAATACTGATTTCTCTTTCACCAAAAAAAAAAAGACATTCGCATTGACTATGCTCAAAACGAGGAACAATTGTTTAGTATGTTAATTGAAAAGGTTCGATATTATGACCCCGATATGTTAGTGGGCTATGAGATACAAAACGCCTCTTGGGGATATCTTGTAGATAGAGGAATTCAGTTAGGTTTCCATATGCTGGATGAGCTATCACGCATCATTGTTACTTCAGAGACAATCAAAAGAGACCAATGGGGCTACCAAAAGGCATCCGTCTATCGAGTTTTTGGTCGACACATGCTCAACATATGGCGTTTGATGAGAAGCGAGTTAGCATTGACTAGCTATACATTTGAAAATGTAGCTTATAACTTGCTACATGACAGGTAAGTGATCATAATAGTAAAAAAAAAAAAAGATAGCATGATATGAATGTGTACTTTTTTTTTGGATTCATAGAGTACCGCATTATTCTTATGCAACACTGACTAGCTGGTATCAAAAAGGTCCATTTGTTCTCAAGTATCGTTTGTTCAAGTATTATATGAAGCGAGTACAGCTCAATCTAGACATTCTGGACGTCTCAGAAGTTGTTAGTCGTAAATGCGAATCTGCTCGAGTTTATGGTATTGATTTCTACGCGGTTATCAGCAGAGGCTCTCAATATAATGTAGAGTCTGTCATGTTTCGTATTGCCAAGCCAGAGAATTATGTCTTGCTTACCCCAAGCCGACAGCAGGTACATAGATTACGTGATTAGATCCAGAATTTCAGAATCAACTTGGCCAACTATACTCTAAATAGGTTGCTGCTCAGCGTTCGCTTGAAATGCTTCCCTTGGTCATGGAGCCCATCTCACAGTTTTATAGCAGTCCAATGGTGGTGCTTGATTTTCAAAGCTTATATCCTTCTATCATGATCGCGTATAATTACTGGTAAGCCATGAACAAGCTGCTTTTTTATAATTCCGTTCTTTTTACTGAATACAGCTGTGGTAAACTAGTTATTCAACTTGTCTAGGCAGAGTGCGTAAGCCGGGGGAAAGCTCGAGATTGGGTGTGTTAAGTTCATTTGAGCTGGATGATGGTCTTTTGGATACGCTCAAAGATTGCATCAATGGTAAAATATCCTTGACTCAGCAAAGTTTATTATTTACGAAACCTAATAACATTCACATTGACCTTAGTTTCTCCAAATGGTATCATGTTTGTTAAACCAGAAATACGCAAAAGTTTATTAGCAAAAATGCTTTCAGAGATTTTAGATACAAGAGTGATGATCAAAAAGACCATGAAAGATTATAATGAGGATTCTGTAAAAAAAAAAAAAAAAAAAAAAAAAAAATGGAAACTTCGATAGTCGACACTGTCAATTCTGACGCCTTTCTTTTTTATGGTAGGGCCTTTTGCGTATGTTGGATGCAAAACAGCTCACGTTAAAGTTACTTGCCAATGTAACATACGGATACACGTCTGCATCATTCTCTGGTAGAATGCCTTCTGTTGAAATTGCTGATAGTATTGTATCTACGGCGCGCGAAACTTTAGAAAGGGTAAGTTTTATATACAAGTCTAATACGGATCTGTCATTTTTGTTTTTATTTGGTAACATAGGCTATTCGCTTAATCAATAACACTGAAAAATGGGGAGCCCGTGTAGTATATGGCGACACAGACAGTGTATTCATTTACTTTCCCGGAAAAACCAAAGAAGAGGCTTTCACGCTAGGCAATGAAATTGCAGAAACTGTCACCAAAATGAATCCCAACCCAGTTAAACTAAAGTTTGAAAAGGTATATCATCCTGCCGTGTTATTAGCCAAAAAACGATATGTTGGCTTCAAATACGAGAATCCAAATGATACAAAGCCTATCTTTGAAGCGAAAGGTATTGAAACTGTCAGACGAGATGGTACAGTTGCCACACAAAAAATATTGGAGTCCTGTTTAAAGTAAGTTGTGTAGGGTACATAAATGGGAATAAATGATGTATTAAACTATTGAAAATCCAACAAAGAATATTGTTTCGAACACAAGATATGTCAGAGCTAAAGGAATTTTTGTATCGACAATGGACTAAAATACTGTCGAATCGAGTTTTATTACAGGATTTCATTATAGCTAAAGAAGTCAGGATGGGAACCTATTCCGTTAGAGGAGGACCTAATGGTGCACATATTGCTCAAGCTCGAATGAATATCGATGCTAGGGCCGAACCTCAGTATGGTGAGCGAGTGCCTTACGTTGTTATTTATCGTGGTCCAAATGCTAGACTGAAAGATAAAGTAGTGCGACCAGAGGTGTTATTACAAGATAGGTAGTAGTGCGAGGTTTATTAAAATGTATTCACGTGTATTCACTCCCATTGATGATCAGTTCTTTGAGGCTTGATGCCGAGTACTACATCCGTAAGCAAATCATCCCGCCTCTGAGCAGAGTGTTTAACCTGATGGGTGTTGGTAAGCTCAATTCGGATAGAATGAGGATTTGGCAGTAACTCACACAAATGAGTATATTTTAGATATATTATCCTGGTATGAATCAATGCCTCGGTCACAAAAGGTTGCTGCTATGAATTTAGCTCAAAATGCGGAACACCAGGCCAAAAACTTGATGCGTATAGATCAGTATTATGCAAGCTCACATTGTATTATATGTCGCAAATTGACTGATCAATGTAAGTGATATTGCATTATTAATGATCCAAGCTTTAATGTTAAAGCCCCCCCCCCCTTTTATTTTCTCATTATAGCTCTTTGTGAGCAATGCCAACAAAATCCTAGTCAGGCCATCTTTAACTTGGCTTCAAGACAGCAATTGACCCAACAAAGATTCCGAAAGATGTTACAAATTTGCCAGGACTGTTCTACCATATCCCCCTTGGACGCAATTTCAGTAAGCTCAGATGCAGACGCCATGGCAGATATACCCTGTGATTCATTAGATTGCCCTGGATTTTATGAACGTTTAAAAGCAAAAAAAGATGTCCAAGCAGCCTGTAGTTACAGTAGTTTGATCGAGGATTTTTTTTCTAGTTCATGAGTTTCAATCATAGCTCATCAGGTTATAAGCACAATGAAATCCTTTGCTGATTCGCGTTGGTCGTCCTTATAGTCATCACCACCTAATCTTTGGCCCGAGAAAAAAAAAGCGATATATATACAGTAAAATATATAAATAACATACATGTTATTATACATTTGTCTTTATTGTTGTTGTTTTTTCAATTATATATTGTCGATGATCGCAGGTTTATAGTATACAATTTAGTTCTTGGCGGGAGGGACAACAAATTGCTAATGAAAGAAAGACCCATGTTAGTTTTAATCATCAAAAGTACCCGTGTATTATAACTCACTTGTTCCTTTTGGACACCATTCTCCCACTTGGCGAACTTGAGGTTGTTTTGGTTGCGACGGAGAGCAACAGCGCGAACATCATCCTTCAAAGAGTTACGGACAGCACGAGCGCAAATGTTGGCATATTGAAGGTAACTATATCAAAATAAATATCTGTTAAATTCAAATCATTTACCACGTCCATATTCAAGAAATAACGTACGAGATACCGGCAGCTTTCCAGGCAGACATGTTATATAACGATTATGAATGTGGTGAAAAAAAGAGAGAAAAACTCTTGCGCCTGAAATATGTTTTTTACGGGGATGAGCGGGGGCAGGCATCGCACTCGGAGCGAAAGACGTGACGTCAAACATTTCAAAATGTCGCACTTTAAAGAAAATGACTTAGTTTGATTGTCAGAATGATTTTTACCCAATCAAATCTCAAGTAGGATTAACCGCCAACAACAAATAGTAATGATAGCTAAAGTACAGTCGCAACATACATGATACGATGAGAGTGTCATTTTTTTTATCATATATTTTCATAGGCAAAAAAGAAATTATAATATTACATGCATACTAATACTAATCGTCATTCTATAAAGTATAATTCTTTATAAGTCCAAAGCTGTGCTAGCGACCGTTCCTTTGGACACGAAATAGCATTCAGATCTAATATTGAAGTGAGATCGGGAAAGAGATCTATTAATCATTAGCTCTAGTAAATTATACGAAATATGTTTTTTACAGCTAATCCTTGACGAATGTAATAAATTGACTTGGAGTATAATTGTACCTATGGCTTTGATGAATTCTGTACCTTGCTTACAATATGCAATACCTGTTAGATGCAATATGAAAGTTTTGCTCAATCGCAAATACAATCAATATATTGTTGATAGTTACTATGAACCTTATGTATCCTACCAATATCAATAAATTGAGTTTTTCAATATGAATTACAATTTGTACATCGATATACGTTTTGGTAAAGAGTCATCACCAGTAAGGTATGCTATGTGCTCTCAATTTGCCGAAAAAAAAGAGAACCATCTTACAAAACTCGCGATTACTCTATCTATAAAAGAGATATGCACATTCTTATGCAATATGTTTATCTGTTGGTGAATAAATATGTGAATGAATCGTGCTGCATTTTACCAAACAGAGCACAAATGTCACCAATCAACTGAGGTTCAAACGTATAAGAAGAAATAGGGCAGTGTATGAAATGCATTTTATTTTGTATATGTATATATAAGCTTATGACATGGTCGATTGCGTTGTTATTTTAGTTATAAAAAGAATAGAATAGAGTAGAGAGTTTATATATACTATTGTATGGGATGTAGCAGACAAAAAAAAAGTATTAAATGATAAAATTACTCTGCAGTGGGGCAATCACGGGCCTATCAAGAAAAAAAAATCAATTAGAACGGTCAAAGAGAATATATATATTATAAAGACTTACAATATGACCGGATTGTTGGCACTTGTAACAGGTCTTGGCTTGAGCAGGTTGATCACAGTCTCTGGAGATATGGCCAGAGTTACCGCAGTTGTAACACTTTTGAGCGGATTGACCGTTACCACCGGAAGGACAATCACGGCTCATATGGCCAGATTCACCACAGTTGTAACAAGATCTTGAGTTGTAACCACCACTGCTGTAACCACCGTTGTTATAACCACGGCTGTTACCACCTTCAGGGCAGTTACGAGACATATGGCCTGACTTACCACAAGAGTAACAGGCAGGTCCGTCATTGGAAGCGTCAGGACAGTCGCGAGACAAATGACCACTTTGGTTGCACTTGTAACAGAGCTTCTCGGCACGGGGCTCGGTACTATACCACAATTGTTAATATCGCACTTGCTAAGGAATGCAAGTAACATACCAGTCCTTGGACATATGGCCACCTTGTTGGCAGTTATAACTAATTAAAAAAGAATAACAGGTTGGTTTTTTGTGGATCAAAATGCAATTGACTTTTGTGGTCTTACCAGACAGACTCAGACTTGGTACATTCTCTGGCTTGATGACCGGCTATTAAAATAGATGAAAACATAAGCATCATTTATATATCGAAAAAGACAATGCTACTAAGTTAACTACTCGTTCCTTCTTCTCTTTTGTCTTTATTATTGATTTGCAATAAATAACAACCAAAAAAAAAAAGGTGCAGAGTAGATAAAAGATAACTTGCTATAAGGAATAGAACCTAAAAAAGAGGAAAGCCATCCATTATATTCCAAGATCTAGTAGATCTTGAAAGCTATGGTTGTTTTTTTTCCAACTTCCTTTGTAACTACTCCCTTTAGCAAAAAGCAAGAGAGTGACGCAAGAAATACGGTAAACCCTGTAGGGAGCTTTGCCGTCAAGATCTTTCTTCTTATTCTTAAAAGTGCCTTGTATGGCACTGTTGTTTTCAAGAATAAAAGTCATTGACCTTACGCGTTTTCACCACACTTTGCTTTTTAGCACACAATTAAAAAAAAAAAAGGGAAAAAAAAAGTTTCTACTAACGTTCACCACACTTGTAACAGATACCACCTTGACGATAAGACATTTTTAGATTATTTTAGAAAAAAAAGTTTGAAAGGGAAAAGAAGAAGAAACCCTTTACAAAGAGCCTTTATAGTGGGGTGGGGAAGACGCGGAATGTCAATTGACCATTAGACACAAGTCAAAACCACTGGGTGAAAATTTTTTCTCAATGTTGACCAATAAAAAGATGGGTAGTAGTTGCATTATCAGCCTCTTTTTTTTGTATGCGCGCGTATAAGGTCACAAGGGCAAAGCCTTCACTGTAACACGTGCTATGCATGCAAAGCATTAGATTAATCTGTCAAGCGTAAAAAAAAATAGCCCATAGAAGCTATGTACCATATGTATTTGATAAGTTGCCTTTCGTTTGACGCATATAGTAGGACCGTCATAGTAGGGAGGATCAACTGGCATTTACTAGATAGATGTAGAAGTATTCGACTAATATTATGCTTTCAATTGCGACTAAAGTAATAGGCAAGCGAGATAAAAAATAAATAAAAAATAAGTAGGTTAAATACGATGGAACAGCGATTGTTTTCTTATAAAAACAACATCAGCAAATTGAGGTCCTACCAGTGGGAGAGGCGGCATTAGTGCTAGCCAATAATGCTCGGCTATTCTCTTAGCCTATATAAACTCTAAATTAGGTATATCTATTATTTAAGCCATTTTTGTTTTGTATGAGGCATGGTTAAATGTGCCCTTCTAGCGCCATGTCTATTTATCACTAGGGATAATATAATAGCAAATGTTTCTCTAGTGCATTTTTTACAGGAGAGAAACTGGCGTAGCCAGCTACATGTCAAGAATTCAATTTTGGCTGATAACTGCCTCTCAGTAGAATCAATCAAAGTATACTGACCATAAATTTTTGAAACTTCAAATTTATAAAGCAAAAAACACTTTTTGAATTATATAAAGACTAGTACCTTGATTTAATCAAATCAAACTACAAGAGGCTACGACTTGACAATGAGTTTAACTTTATAATGCAAAATATCATTCATAACTACTTTATATTGTAGTATTTGAAAACGAAGTAAACTATATCTAACTGTTGTTAATGGTTCAAGTTTCCCAGCTGCACTCAATATATTCCAAACTCCACTATTTGGATTGTTGAATTCAAAAATCGGATGAGAGGAGCCCTTTGTCAACTTCGCATATGTGCTTTTAAGCTCTCATTAGTTGAGTATAGTTGTTTTGCTTTCTTTAATAATGTGAGTTTTTGATTTGTTGAAAACTTTTGCTTATCAGTCTGGGGATGACAGTTGATGAGTGTCTGAAATCCAAGACTATCTCATTGCCCTATTAAAACTAGGTCAAGTTTGATTAGTAGAACTTCTTACTATTTGTTTTACAAGCTATACTACTTTGATTCATACTTTTCTGTAGCTGTTTTTGTATATGAAAAATGTATAGCATATAGTTTTCTAAGCATACCAGCCTTAGTAAGTTGAGAAGTCCCAGAATGATGCAAGTTAAAAAGCGGTGCTTGAATGAAAGCATATATAATTAACTCGTACTTGTAGTAGTATCATCTAGTTACTTGCTTCTCTCTTTTTTTTTTGGAAACTTGAAACCATGAAAATTTGGTCTACTCTATTCGCTGCTACTCTCATTCTAGCAGGTGTTTCTGCTCAGTTCGAAGAAGAAGATGGTTTTAGTATTGAGATGGTAGATGACGATTATGATGAGTAAGTAATAAAGGGGGAGTTCTATAAGTAGTACTTTTTAAATAACCAGTGAACAGGTCAGAATTTGGTTTCACCGAGGCGATAGACGGTCCAGGACCTTGTAACGGGTTTCCTGAATACAGAAAACTGCCTATCAATCAAGCATTCTATCTTGGTGCTCATAATGCCGGTTCTCATGTATTTGACAAGGCGTGTCAGTCAACTCAAAATCTAGACATTACTCAAATGCTTCAAAATGGTAAAAAAAAAAAAAAAAAAAAAAGGAAATCAATTAGTCTCATTCTGATTTTTTTTTTTAAAAAAAAAGGTATTCGATTCTTGGATATCAATATTTGTAAAAAGTAAGCATGAGCAGCCTGTTGTATGATATGAATGCTCACCATTCTTCTAGTCAAGGCCAGATTGTACTTTGTTCAAGCTATGATGCTACACCTTCCACAACGCCCTTCTCAGAAGTATTAAGCAAGGTCCTTGAATTTTCGAGAAATAGCGTTCAACAGATCATTGTGCTTCATTTAAAATCAGAAAATGTTGGAGAAGCTGCTGATACACAATCAATTGAAAGCACTATTGACGAATTATGCAGAATCCATTCTGATCTAACTTTGGGTACAGACGTGTATGAAGACAAACAGGTAAATGATTAGTTGAGGGGAAAATCCATATAGCAGTAGTACTTATAGTGATTTCAAGTGCCCTTTTATCTATACATATGTGGCAGGAAAGGGAGCTTGGCCTTCTATGGGTGAATTGATCAACTATGATCCTGAAATGTCACAATGGGTTGGCGATGGTGAAAATGTTGGTGTGCGTACCAAATTCTTGGTAACAGTCGCTGATAACATTGTTCCAACAGCAGGATACAGTTCGGCCTACATCTCGCCTACTTTTTGGCGATCATTGCACAAGTCACCGATTCAATCGTTCGATGATTTCAAACAAAGCTTGAAAAAAGAATGTCGTGTACCTGCAGGTGGCATTGGCTTGGAAGCCTATGTCTCTCAACCTTCTTGTCCCGACAATCAACAACTGTTTAATCCCGAGGACTTGGAAGATGCACTCTTGAGTAGATCAGGCTGTAATATCAATGATACACCACTCAACGCCTTTTTTAATATGATCTCAGTTGATTATTACGAAAAGCATCTGCTTTATCTAATAGAACTGGAAGAGCGTATGATGGAACTCAACTATGCAAAGTGGAGTGGTAATTATGGGTTGATCTCCCCTTCTTTATTAGTTACTTCTGAGAAAAAACAAATCCAAAGAGATGAACTTTAATAAAGATAATATATGATATGTATGAAGACAAGAAAACTGGTATGAAAAAAAAATGTGTATGTATGTATAGACACTAGAACCAATCATTTAGTTCTATTCACAACCATTGTTAGTCGTAAAAGCTTGATGAACTGTTTTTTTTAATCAAAGGCATGTCTCAATCTTTCAGCATGGGCTATACAATATTGAAATCGATGAAAAATGATTGATATTACATTCTAATATAAAATACGTACTTTCTGTTCGCCATTGGGTTTCACATTGTATACCTCTGGGACAAATTTCTCGGGTGCCTATAGAAATACAAGTTGGTTCTATGCTTGTCATTGGCATATATGCATCTTACAATTTGCTAATCCATTATCAAGTATAGTTTTCCAATATCCGAAGAACTGGCCATTCACCAAGGTGACTAAACAAGAGTAGCAAGCTCTTAAATGATGAGAAGGAAGTACGCCTTCCTCTTGAATACGATCATAATATTCGTCCTCTTCGTCTTCTGAGGTTTGATCATGGTTTGGCAGTCTACGCGTATTATAAATCTGATGTGCTAATGGCGTCATTCGTCTTGCGATAGCTATGTATTCTTATCTTAGTAACTTGTAGGCTATGGCTGTTTTGATGGCTTACATGTAGTATAGAAATTCTCATCCAAGTCCGTTAAACAAGAATTCCACGCTTCTCTCCAAGATATGCCACATCTCTCCAAATATTCACCTAGATACATGATTTCTGATAGGTTTAGATGACCATCCTCTTTTGTTTCAATCAAATCTACGTCCGTTAGTAACTGAACAATGTTTGATATTTCTAAAGAAATCATCAGTTAGTTAGAAAATAAGGGCAAAATAGTTTGCATACCACTTAGAATGTACAATTTGGCTGAGGCCGATCTGCTTTTACATTGCCAATATTCATCGCAAGCAACTACTCCACAAAAACTGCAACATTGATTCAAAGCAGGTTCATTTCCACCAACTCCGCGGGCAGGCAAGTACTCCAAACAGTATACGCACAAGATATGGCCGAACCCATCCTGCCGTTCATCTGTAATAGGCGTAAAGCATGTATGCCCAGTTCTATTCCCCGGAATGCATGAACGGCAAGGTTTTTTCGTATTGCTGAAACTAGAAAAAAAAGGGCAGTTGTTAGGCTTAGATTGTTTTAATCTATGCGTATCAGTACTTTATCACAGACTGATAGAATGAATCTGTAGACACGATAGATGAAGATTCTGCTTGAAGGTAATCATTTGTTTCGTTAGGTATTTCTACTTGGTTTAAATCTGTTTGTGGTGCATCCAAGGGGTTCTCACCACCGCTGCTACTGCTACTGCTACTGCTACTGCTACTACTACTATTACTACTACTACTACCGGTTTTGCTATCAGACTCAAGCAAGCTGATGTTTTCCAGTATATTAATAAAGTTTTGAATTGAAAAGTTATTTGAAAAAGTGCTAGCGAGACTTCGGCAGATTGGACAAGTGAACCTGTCTTGGTCATCTCTCGAGATACAGGTAACACAGTTCAAACAGAAAGTATGAAGGCAAGGTATAAGCGCCTGAGGCTTGTCATATAGATCTTGACATAAAGCTACCATAGAATTATAAGCAATTCTCTTTCCTTTTTTCTATTTGGCAGTGCATACCACAGGTTAATTCATCTCTCAAAGCCAACTATGCATGCAAATAAGTAACTATTTAATAAAACCGGAATTTCCCTTTTATTCTTTATACTTGTTTTCATATACCGTAATAGTGCTAGGTTGTTTCTCTGTCATTTCTGACTTATTAATCTAAATCTCTCTTAGTAAGAGGCTGCAAGACAAGGAAACCAAGCAAGTCTTGTGAACCTATTTTGCCCTAAAAAGGATACAACAATACACGTGACATGTTTAGTTTCAGAAGGTCTGTTGCTTGTGTTTTGAATTAGTGGAGACTTAGATGCGCCAAGTGTAACAAAGAAATGAAGGCTTTGGCTTTACGTTTGTCTAATGGTAATTACAAATAGAATAAAAAAGCATCTAATAATCCGACCAAAATATTCATATCCAACAGAGGCTTTACTAGATGCATTTCTTTTTGAACATGAACTTTGAATCAAAAAACGCGACATTGAACCGAGATTGGCGAAGAGATTTAGGAATGATTACTCCTTATTTTAAAGGAACTGGATTTAGAGAAATCATCAGGAAACATTCTTAATCTAAAATGGATGATGGTGGTGGAGTTTGATCTATTTATTCTCAGTTGACAAATGAAATAGTTTCTACAGTTGAAGTTTGACAGTACTATAATCGTTTCTAGTTCGATCAATGGTAATAAGATCCTGTCCTACAAGTTTAAATATACTTTTAACAGCATCTTTTTCTTCAAAGCCAATTTTCTTAGCATAGTCTTGTGCAAAAATCGTTAGGCTTTCTAGTGTCATTTCTTCTTTTTGATTGTATAACTTCATTAGTATACTTGTACAGACGTTGGTTTCATTTGATATTTTGAAAAAGCTTGTATCTTTTGGTATATCGCTACTTCCTGGAAATAATTGATCGAGGTTTACTGTAGAAGCACTTTCGTTATTGTGATGTAAAATAAAGTCAAGTAATCGAGCATAAATCGTTCTAAGAAAGAGATAAATATTCTTGTTACTCTGCTAGGTCATTTGTATATCTACCTTATTGTGGATTCGTGCTCTTCTTTAGTATGAACGTTTTGCAAATAAGTTAGGAATGACTGCAAAGCATTTTCAGTGGATTGAAATGACTTGATCAACTCGTTGAATTCCTCTATCATAGGCTTTGTTGATTGATCATTGCTGTTGAATAGCTTGTCAATCCTTGCTTTTAGGCCAGTGTTTAACTCTTTGATTGAAGTACTGGTTGAGGTGTTGTTATTGCTTGACAGAAGTCTTGCTTTTGATTCAATTTCAACCTGTATCAGGTCCATGTTGGTATCCTGCTCTATGATGGATTGCTTCAACAATAAGATCTCTTTTTCTAGAGCATCCAATTCTGCATCTTCTGCTGTTTTGATAACATTTGATTGTGCTTTCTCCTGTAGCTTTATCAAATCATCTTTGATATTACTATGCTCCATCTTTCTCTTTTGTATCATTTTGCTCTACAATACAAACGTTTGAAAAGAGGATTCCTCTTGGCCACATGTATACATTCATACCTGAGTTTTTCTCTGCTGTAGTTCTCGCTCGTATCGCTGTATGGCCGCTTCCTCTTCGCGTATCTTTTGCTCTGTTTCATCTAGATCCATATATATCGGCTCTTCATTTGATAATTGATCTAATTCCGCATCGTTCTATCATGCATGATGTATGGTCAATACAAGGATGATATATACTTTAAGTGATGTACCTTTCTGTACGCTTCGTAAAGATAATCAAGATTGGTCTGTCGATCTTCATGAATATGAGCCAGCTCTTCAATCTTTTCTTTCATACCCGGAAAATTACTACGAAGATATGTTCCATTAAATAAACAGATATAATAATGCCAACTATTT
Source organism: Actinomucor elegans (assembly GCA_026027325.1). Classification (NCBI taxonomy): domain Eukaryota; kingdom Fungi; phylum Mucoromycota; class Mucoromycetes; order Mucorales; family Mucoraceae; genus Actinomucor; species Actinomucor elegans. Next base: position 438,483 of record JAMSLZ010000019.1, read on the forward strand.
ACTGATTTACCACATTTGATTTAAAGTATTAGCTGCTCTTAGAATACGCTCTACGTCTTCCCGTTTCGTACCACTGATCCCGTTCACATCAGTGCGCTCTTGTAACTGCCTAGAATATACAACTAATTAATTGGTTTGTACTAGATGCGATTCTTTTGATCTCACCTTTTCGTGTTAGGATCGCCAGCACAAAATGCAGCAAGTTTTACTTCGTGCGGCTCTGCGTCACGTATCAGTTTTCTTTCTCGTGATAAAAGATCCAGGGTCACATCGCTAGTTCCATTTTGAAATTCGGTCAATGCAATGCTTTTTGAATATTGTAAGAGAGAATTAAAGTGTTCCTCTAGAGACATGTCACTAATAAGACTAATATTCAGGTCATGAAAAAAGAGACGTTGGGGATACCAAATTTCATAGAAAAGAAAATTGAAAATTTATATTTATATATTTTTGATTGGATGTTGCTGTTTAGAAAATATGAATAGCAAATGGTTGGTGGACGGAGATAAGAGAATACTCAGTAACAAAATGATTGGTCAATTGTTGATTACCATACGTCACTTTTGAATTTTATATCAAACTCGAACTGTATAATATGCCTTTTTCTCTTTCTCCTCTAATTACCAACAGTAGCAAGACATTAAAGAATTTAAGAATAAGAAAAAAAGAATGGATCTCGATAAATCTCTTTCAGCCATGTCACTAAATAACCAAGATGTTGCCGAAGATAATAAACCGCCTACCCGAGTTATGCCACCTAGACCAATGCCACCTAGAATGCCAGGACGTTCTGTATTGCCACCAATGAGTCGGCCCGGAGTGCTTCCTCCCATGTCAGGCACACCTAGTCCAGGTCGAAGCCCTGTACCTGGCTCTTCTTCTGGCGGTGGTATGCGTAATCGACCTGGTATGGGCCGTATGGGCAAACCAGGTTTAAACTTATCTCAACTTGGTCTATCGCCTAAGCCAGAACAAACACCTTTTGCCAACTTTTCTAAATATGTGTAAAGTAGTTTTATTCATGTAAAAAGTCTTAGAGAATATTAATTCGAAAACTTGACAGTGATCCTTCTGGCAAATTGAATTTTTCTGGTAAAGCTATTATTCATGCTGATGGCGTTGATTTCAGTAATGGCAATAGTTTTGCCATTAAAATGGACGATCTTATACTACAAGAAGAACTTGGCAAAGGACAATACGGCACTGTACAGAAAGTGAAGCATCGTGTGACTAATGTCACTATGGCCATGAAGGTACTATTTACTGGAAAGTTTCGAGTTTTTTTTAAAAAAAAAATCATGGGTTTGCCATTAGGAAATTCGGTTAGAATTAGATGAAACCAAGCTACATCAAATTTTAATGGAGTTGGATATTCTACACAAGAGCTCTGGTGAATTTATTGTCGAATTTTATGGTGCATTCTTTATCGAATCATGTGTGTACTATTGTATGGAATATATGGATGCAGGCTCGCTTGACAAGTTGTATGGAGAAGGTGTCCCTGAAGACGTCTTGGCAAAGATTGCTACTTCTGTAAGTTATAACTTTTATACCTTTACATGTATATACAGCTAATGTATTATATGTAGATGCTGAAAGGCTTAAAGTTCCTCAAAGATGAACTCTCAATTATTCATAGAGGTATAAGAAAAAAATAGCGTTTGAACCATGATACTTACTATATCGGTGTTATAGATGTGAAGCCAACCAATGTGCTTGCGAACTTAAGTGGACAGGTCAAGCTGTGCGATTTTGGAGTGTCTGGTCAATTAGAAAAGTCATTAGCAAAAACGAATATTGGATGTCAAAGTTATATGGCAGTAAGTCTTGCTTTTGCGCTCAATTAATTCATTGATATTTACCTTTGCAATTTAGCCTGAACGTATTAGAGCAGCTAATACTTACTCTGTATCATCCGATGTTTGGTCTTTAGGTATCTCACTTGTTGAAATAGCTATTGGGCGTTATCCATACAAATACGATAATATGTTTGCGCAATTGAAAGCGATTATTGATGACGAGCCACCAAGTTTACCAGCAGATACTTTCTCGGAAGAAGCACTCGATTTTGTAGCTTCATGTCTTCAAAAAGACCCTATGAAACGACCCACGTATGCTGATTTATTGGAGCATCCCTTCATTACAAAATACGAGGATGTTGAAGTTGATATGGCTAAATGGGCGACTGAAGCGTTTGCATCAAGAAAGCCATAGTTCAAATATTTTGGAACAAAGTAAATATTCTATTCCCATCAACCAATAAAGTTTTTGCATGAAACAGTTGCTGCCTAGCAATTTTTAATCTCAACTCTGAATTTCAACCTTTTTTTTTTTTTTTTTTTTTTTGATCCTCGAGCTCCAATGAAAAAGTGTATTAAATTCAAACACCTCTCCTGCCTCTATACATCAAGTGGTTTCTTCATTTTTTCTTTCTTTTTTCCCTCATCTTGAAAGCAATTATGGCAAGCACAGAGTTTAGTAGCCCTTTAAGAAAGTATAAATTAGTTTTTCTCGGTGAACAAAGCGGTACTTGTTATCATAAAAGTGTATTTGTGTTTTTGGCTCATTCTTTCATACAGTTGGTAAAACTTCGCTCATTACCCGTTTCATGTACGATACTTTTGATAATACTTACCAGGTAAGTAACTGAGCGGTATTCTGTTCTTGGTTGCTTACGTATATTGCAATAGGCTACGATCGGTATTGACTTTCTATCGAAAACCATGTATCTCGAGGACAAGACAGTACGTTTGCAATTATGGGATACAGCAGGTCAGGTATGCAGATGCTTGAACGTACAGATAAAATGAAGATGTTAACAAATAAATAAGGAACGTTTCCGTAGCTTGATTCCTAGTTATATCCGTGATTCGTCTGTGGCAGTGATTGTTTATGACATTTCAAGTAAAGAGATACAGTTTTATGGTTATAAAGTTACTGATTCGTATATGTTGTAGATCGCCAATCGTTTATGAATACTTCCAAATGGATTGATGATGTTCGAGCTGAAAGAGGTGATGATGTGATTATCGTACTAGTAGGAAATAAGTCTGATCTAAGTGAGAAGAGGTAAATCAAAGGCTTTCTGTTGGCCTATGCCCGTATTCACCGTTTATTGTGTAGAGAGGTTACTATTGAAGACGCTGAAAAGAGATCGAAAGAGTTGAATGTTATGTTTATAGAAACAAGTGCTAAAGCAGGGCATAATGTAAGTATGAGTGCGTCAACCAGATAGTGTATTGACTGTCTGTGTAATAGGTTAAGACTTTATTTAGAAAGATTGCCCAGTCTTTACCTGGTATTGATGGAAACATTCAAAACGAGCAAAAGGATTCGAGTAAGCATATAAGATACATTAGTTTGATTGGTACTCATCGTTATATTTAGTGCAAAAGATCAACCTGAATACAACGGAAACTGAAGCAAGTGGATGTGCATGTTAACATATTCGCTAAGATATCCCTGTCCTTATTTTTTTATTTTATTATCGCCTTTCTTAATTAACTAGATTTCTTATCAATAAAATCGTAATGTAATCCCGAAAGTCTCCCTTTTTTGAGGCTTTTTGACAGTTACTTGATAGTAATAATGAAAGTTTTGATATCAAATGATGATGGTATAAAGGCATCTGGACGATTTCTTGTGCTCACTATGTTGTAATATCGAATGTAGGACCACCCAGCCATCAGGAATCGCCTTTTATTCTACCTTTTATCGAACATTTAGAGAATCTGGGTTGGGATGTCAGGTAAAGTAGATACATTCATGATCATGGTGTATACATGACTGATGTCAATCATAGAGTATGTTTACCAGATAGCCAAAAAAGTTGGATAGCAAAGTCTTTTATGATAAAGGATGAAATACAGCTACGTTATTTTGATAGAAAGACCAAGCAGATTACTACCGAGAAACAAAATGAGAATGACTTGTATTTGGTAAGAACTTTTCAAAACCTACTGATCTGTATTGTGCTTACAAGTATTCTAGCTGAGTGGAACCCCAGCCACATGTATCAATATAGCATTGAATCATCTATTCAAAGATCAAGAGTTTGATTTGATCATTGGTGGGCCAAACTATGGTAGAAACATATCCACGTAAACATTTCCGTTTGTACTAGTCAATCTACTACGTATTCACCTTGTTATCTATAGCATTTTTACACTTGCATCAGGAACAGTAGGCGCTGCCATGTAATGTATATATAATTTCTGCTCTCAATATATTTTCTCACAGCGTCTTGTAGGGAAGCTGTATTAAACAAAAAAAAAGCTATTTCCATCTCATTTTGCTTTTGTAATCAAAAGCCTGAATGCATCAAGAATTGCTGTGAAACTGCCAGTGACCTAGTTCACCATTTGTGCCATAATGATATACCTTGGCCAGAGAATGGCATGTTCAATATTAATATACCAATGCTAGACTATCGCTGTCCAATTCATTTGACTGAGTTTCATAAAGCAAGCTATGGCTCTTTGTTCAAACAAGTAGATAAGCAAGGCTCTCGATTTACATTCTCGCCAGATTTTAGCGCTATTAACCAAGATAAAGACGGTTTACCTGGTACAGACAAATGGGCTCTTATGAATCATTGTGTATCAGGTATTATTTGCTATTCATATCAAACGAGTCCTCACTAATCAGTATTCATAGTGACACCGGTAGTTGCAGCTTATCAAACGGCTGTAGTGAAAGACTTGGATTACAACTTCGAAGCCTTGGTAAACCAATCGTAAACTCGGTACATTGTCTTTATTTGCGGTAGATGAATTTGAAAAATGGGGTCGCTTTATGAGTAAACAATAGCTTCTTTACTTCCTCCTTTCTTTCTTATATAAATCACTCTTTACCTTTTTTTTAAAAAAACTGGATTTGGAAGCTATTATCAGTAGACCGCTATAAAGATAGATAAAAGCTATAGATTATTGTACTAAACATGGGAAATCCAGATGAATGGTTAGAAACGGTTCGCAAATGTGAATATTTGCCTGAACAAGATATCAAAAAATTATGTGAAATGGTAACTCCATGTTCTTATAAAACAAATCTTGAATGGATCCACGCGTCATCTTGTACTGGGCCCGTCTATATGATTATTGAGTTCGGGTGCTGAATGCAAATGAAGAGCGAGATGAAATTCTAGTAACTAGTTTATTGAAATTTCCGTTCTAATCAAAAGAATTATTAGGTAAAAGAATTACTCATGGAAGAATCGAATATTCAGCCTGTTCAATCTCCAGTTACTGTTTGTGGTGATATACATGGTACTTACTCTCCTATTCATACCCCTTTTGTACGATTACTAATGTAAATCTTTGTATAGGTCAATTTTATGATCTGTTAGAGCTGTTTAATGTCGGTGGGGATGTCAAGGATACAAACTATATCTTCATGGCAAGTAAATATATTCAACTGAACAAGTGAAACGCCTAGTATGAAGGCTAATTTTTTTAATATTAGGGTGATTATGTTGATCGTGGTTACTTTAGTTTAGAAACCTTTACGTTGTTGATGGTTTTGAAAGCAAAGTAAGTTCAAATAGTTGGCGCAAAACCTTTTCTTTCACTTATCCATTAGTAGATATCCAGATAAGATCACTTTATTGAGAGGAAATCATGAAAGCAGACAGATTACACAAGTATATGGTTTTTATGGTATGGCACAAGGTTCTAAAGGATTATAGCCATCTAACACATATATTAGATGAATGTCAAACAAAATACGGCAATGCTAATGTTTGGAAGTACTGCTGCTCAGTATTCGACTATTTAACTTTGGCTGCAGTAAAGTAATCCTAGTGTATACGCCAAGGATATTCAATTGACTTACTTGATAGATTATTGATGGATCTATCCTATGTGTTCATGGTGGACTATCACCAGATATCAAAGCACTCGATCAAATGAGAACAATTCATCGTTTACAAGAGATTCCTCATGAAGGTTCATTTTGTGATTTGATGTGGTCTGATCCTGAGGATATAGATACATGGGCCGTGAGTCCTCGAGGCGCTGGTTGGCTATTTGGCGGGAAAGTGACAAGCGAGGTATATGTAGTTTTATCTATACATTATCCAAGCCTACTTATACATTTATATAGTTTAATCATATCAATGGGTTGTCATTAATTGCAAGAGCACATCAATTGGTACAAGAAGGTTATAAATACATGTTCCCCAATGATGAACTGGTTACTGTCTGGTCTGCACCTAATTATTGTTATCGATGTGGCAATGTTGCCTCAATCATGGAAGTGACTGATAATGAAACCAAGTTTAAAATATTTGATGCTGTACCAGATCAAGACCGTTTTGCTCCATTTTCCGTTAGAAATGGTATGAGCGGTGGTGGATCAAAGATGGGTGGCACTGGGGGTCAATACTTTGTATAAATAATCTTTATTCTCTTTTATAATATAACACTCTCTTTTGGTTATAAACAATACTATATTTGAAAATTCATTTGACTATAGAACATATTCACTATACACCAACGCCAAAGCACTTACTTTTATATAATTATTAATGTATTTTTTATTTATTTATCTCTTTGATTAACTCCCAACTCTATATACTAGCCTTTATCAATAAAGAAATCTATTTGTTTGCTACCAAAATCTGATTATTTATAGCAAACATAAAGGCCTCAAGCAAGCTGCCCTAACACTTATGACAGGCACAGACAAATTGCCTTTACAGCCGACATTATCGGAAGACTTTTGGTTGTAACGCAATAGTCAATATGCAAGCCACTGATTTATTTAGACATGTTTCATCCACATAAAAATCGCATCACAAGCTCCATTGCCATGGCAGAGATGAAAGCTCCTAATCAAGCTCTTAACTTCTGGACCAAGCATCGCATTGGTCGAGAGAATGCCAACCGTTCATTCACGCCGACGTTTGTTCAAGTACCAACCTCTAAAGAAGCTTCAGCTCCCTCTAACAGTAACTCTGAATTTTCGGGAACTACTCCATCGCTCGACTCATCAGCCACGAAAACTCAATTAACACGATCTTACCTCAAGGGTTTGGAAGAAAACAGTGCTTTTATTGATAGTGTAATGTTTGTAAGGTATGAAATGTATAACTAGAGCAAGTCTTTGATAAACCAAGTAGGCTTCTAGTTTATTGATTATAAGATAGTTTTCTAGCTATGAGTTTTACTCTGTATTTATATGTTTTCTAGCTTAGATCATTTGCAATAGCGAATGTATCTTAGTGGTTAGATTATGTAGGATATAATTGATTCATGGCCTTGTTCTCTATATTCATGCCAAGATAACCATGGCTAAGCATTTCTTGTTCTTGATCTTGGTTAGTGTCAATCACTAATTGCCTAGTACCTTAATGCGGAAGGTTTATATATTATACTAGTCTAGAGCTGAAGATCAATGGTCGCCTTTTACGGCTGAGTTAGTTAATCGGGGTATCAATATCATGTAAGGTCTATAATCACTACAGATAGAACAGATATAAAAGACCCTGAAGCAGCACAGGCAGCCTTTTATGAATTTAATAAGGAAGATGACGGTCTTGAAGATTATTATGGATGCCTGACCATCATCCGTAAATATCTCGGCCGTTCTTTCATTGAGACATCGTGGGTCCCGGGAAGCATTGGTCGAAAGACTATTCTGGAGGAAGGCATTACGTTAAGAGATGAGACATTCATTAAACGGTTTCCTTCCCTCCTAGCGGATGCACAAATTGTTCATGTAAAATTGGAAAGACTTCCGTTTATGCCTTCACGTCTATTGAAAGCAGACTTAGAAAAGCGCCTTTCGGACTATGGACAAGTATTGGACCTTGGATTAACCCTGTCTTGTAGATACTATACAGGCAGAGCTTATGCCACGTTGAAATTTGATACCTATGAAACCTGAAGACCCAGATTACGAACCGCTTCAACGCGTTATTTCTTGGATCGAAGACTCAGGCAGAGAACGCGATGTATATCTCCAGTGGGATAACATTCCCAACTTCTGCCGCAATTGTCAAGCAGCTGACCACTGCCAAGCAGACTACCCGAAATGGGGAGCAGCATTGAAATGCTATAATCGTAATGAAACTGGACATATTAGTAGACAATGCCCCCTCGAAACAATGTCATTTCGCCTATCACTCCCCACGTAAAAAGCGTGCTATGGTAGTGGCTCCAGTGAAAGGGAGAAAGATACCTGGCGAAGCCGTAATTACAATGATGAAAGGAACTATGGATTCAACAACTGTGTCGGAAAATAAGCCTACCGAAAAGGCCCAGGAGTCAAAGCCTAAATGTAATGGATGTTATCATGGCTGATGTAGAGCAACAACAGGGCCGAGAAAAAAATGAAATATTATCGGTAAATGAGGGCCATGCGAATAAAAGAACCAAAATTGAATTAGTATCCGACATTAGCACTTTCTAACATCCAGAAAACCGAATTGATGCAGAGGGCCGTATAGTAACCTTTGACCATAACACAGACCAATATTTCGTCACAGTCATTGATGAAAATGTACAGCATATCACGAAAGATAATATAGGAAATATTATGAGGTTAAATGATATTTACACAGCCAAAGTCTGACACCAGTAACTGGTGCTACTGGATCCCAATAATCCCACTTTTTAACATGAATATGAACAACAACAAAAACACTACAGAAAAACTATAAAATCGAGATTGCTACCCTCTAAACTGTCGCGGTCCTAAGAAAACCAATGAAAAACAAAAATGACAATAATTTATTCGTTTCCTACGCTTATCAGATTGCGATATTTTATTGTTACAAGAAACTAATGCTACTGATTCAAAAATCATCGATCAGTTTAATATGCAATTTCAAACTAAATCCTAGGTTTGGACAAAACGCTATGGTATAATATCCTTGAATCCTAAATTTATAAACTTACATTACTGGCATCCGACCTAGAGGAAGGGCGCTAAATATAATGGTGGAAGTGCAGCGATACACTCCAATGCACCATCTACTAATACTTCCACAGAACATAGCCACACTACTTAATGTATATGGACCAGCTTCCAACAAATCCAAAAAAAAAGAGTTTTATCACACGTTGATGGAAGATGAAACGCTGCAACAACGTCTTGTTGATCTTAACAGTAATTCGATTATCATGTGTGATTTTAATTACAGATATGAAAAGATGAATAATAAAGGCACTCACTATTCCTGAAATACCTACAGAATGGATTGAAATGATACATACCAACTTCCAAGGTTGCTTTCAAAACGATGAACTTCCTACCTGATATAGTGGAAACAAGTCTACTATCATCGATTACATATACTGCCACAATAATATCTACTCCAACATCATGAGAGATAAACAATCCTTCTTGTCTAAATAATGGTGTCGTATACACGCTTATATTCACAGGCTATACATACGACATGTCTCAATTAAAGCTATCTAACTGCGTAACTGATTGACCCGACAAACAGGTTTCACCAATCAAGCAATCACGCATAATCAATTAAGCTTCTAGATCGATTCATCATCATTTGTCATTAACATTACTCATCAGTAATAATACAAGAACCAATACAAGAACAGTACGTTTACTTGTATAAACTAATTCTACCGTAACTTGCAAGTAATCGGCTAAACATGAATTATTGTTTCATTCATTCATTCTCAGCAGTACCTGTCAATCGGTTAAACATAAGACCTTTAACTAATATAAATACATCTTCATTTTATGATCGAAATAAAGAATTAATAACTATCTTATTACCAATCAGTAATCTGATTACATATACAAGTCTTATTATTATTATTACGTGAATCTTTGGTCTTTAGCTACTTCGGATTCAACAAATGGGCTAATCATGTTATGCTACTACGAATAATAGAACTCACTTATACAACGTACAATGAATGTTATATCTCCGGTACTAAAGACGAAGGATATAATTTAAAATACAATAATAAAAGTGTTGTAAAGGTGGTAGATGGAGATTTTGAAAGATAGAAATACTTTTAAAACTGTGGATAGTTTTTATTATAGATCAAGAATTGATTTTCTGGTCAAAAGGTGATAAAACGCATCTCTTATATACTTTTTCACGATCGGCGCTTAGTTCTAAATTCATATTACGATTTGCCAGGAACAAGGTTGGACTGCGTATAATGAAGACCAGGGATAATAACCAAATGAACGGACCAAGATTAGCGGCAAGGAGTGTCGGGATCATTATATTCAAAGGTAATAGTATTGGATGTAATATTTGGTGTGAGAGATAGTATTTATCAATTAGCGTCTACTTGCTCAGAGTGATATATAAATAAAGATATTTTAATATAATCGAATACAGTCATTTACATTCTGGTTCTTGGTAATAATGCTTAATACACTTCTGCAGCTATACATAAGAAGGATATCTATACGATTTTATATCTGTATAGTATTCTCTTATTAATATAATCATGAGTGTTTACAACATTGATAATATGCCTTTACGCTGTGAAGCTGCCATTGAAGCGAAAGGCCGCTGGACCGATTATTAAAGCAGATTTATTAATAAACAAATTATGTGAACCTCTGCTCACAATACTGTCCGCATGATGTTCTTTTTTTAAACGATTATGAAAGCCATATGATCCGAGGTTTCAATTAATTGTAGTGATTTTGTTGGGCTTTCGAGTGATATTATTTTTATATTTTTGCAGTCACTATCGAGTGAGTAATGATAATGTCAGGTACACACAGACTTGTGTGTTACCTTCAATCGATTATAAATATCAAATGAAATGGAAAACAATAAAAGACATCCTTTTATCCCATATATAATATTTTGTATAAACTTATTTCAATCTACTTTAAAAGTATATAGCTCTGCACACGACAATAATTTGAAGCCAAAATTGCAAAACATGCGCACAGCATTGTAAGTCACTGTACATTTGATACTTATACTAATGTCGTGAGCAGAGATGTATATTTTAGTGTAGATTTATATAAAAGTGTAATTAAGAGATAAAAGATGATCTTTATTCATTTAGCATTCTGTTTGATATTTATACTAATTAAAAGGTTACGCACAAATCTGTGTGTACCTGACACTAATTAAAAAGGTTGCACACAAAGACCGTGTGTACCTGACAACCTGACAACGCACAAATCTGTGTATATCTGACAAAATTTTCAAAAATTAAACCCTTAAGGTCATACTTGGAGACGCCGGGGATTGAACCCGGGGCCTTTCGCATGCAAAGCGAATGTGATAGCCACTACACTACATCCCCACTTCTCTTTCACTTTGTCAAGTTGTAAACTAGTATTCCGGACCTCTTGTAATATCTATAGTGAGTGTAACGTCAATAACTAAATATGGAAGATGTAAGGGATAAAGGATATAATTATATTATAAAAGATTGCTTGACCTCTTTATTGAATAAAGCTTATCTTGTATTTATACTTATTAATAAAAGGGTCTAAAGGAAGGCTTATGTGGTATGATATCATAAAGAAGGTTCTTGAATGTCTTGGCTTAGAACTTGCTAGAATTCATTTTATATCATATTAGTGAAGCTTATTCCTTTTGTTCGACCTTCCAGAAGGTACCGTAGGGTTAAATCTCCGCTTAGTCCGAGATGCGGTTCGAACCTCTGGAATGGGTTTCGAGCTAAGCTGTACATTATCCCCCTTCCAGCCTGGTGTTCGACTCTGAACACTAATAGGCGAAATTGCTTGCGGAATCGTAATAGTGGGAGGATCGCTCATAGGGGTATCTTCAATTGTAGGCGTAGAATTTGTACCTTGGATGTCTTCTTCAATGGGTGGTTTATCATGATCTTGCATTAATTTGTCGGGTGTAGTGTCATTAGATAGAGGGTATTTTGTTTGACTAAAATCATGCGCTTGTGAAGGGCTCGTATCTGTTTGATCAATGGATGCAGCAGGATTTAATACGGATGCAGTGGCTTTGGAAAGCGTTTCGGGGTTTTTATCTGGGTTGGTTAGGGTCGAGCCAGATTCTATTGGGGGGTGATTACCAAACGAGGTCTCAGATTTAATTTATACTAATAATACATAATATTTTATTTTACACTTCATAGGGAAATGCTTAACATTTTTTGTTTTTTAAGCTTTTAATATGACCAATAAATATATCAAAAAGTATTTAAATAATTACTATTACTAATTTCTAAAATAATTCTTTTTTTCATATTTTTATCATAAATTCTACTTTTTCCTTTATTTTCAATATTTTATTTTGTTTTTCTATTAAAACTATTTAATTTTATATATCAAGTAATAGATAATAAAAATATTAATTAAAAATATATAATAACAATAAAATTATATTTAAAGTGTTTCTCATATGATGAATATAATGAAAATTTATTAGAAATAGATATTGTGAAGGAAGAAATAAAAAACTTAGAAAATAAAAATTTAATTTAGATAATAATTATCAGCATGATATAAATGTTAAAATTAATGGAATATATATTGAAAAATTTAATTTAGAAAATATATTTAAATTATAATTTAAGTTTTTTCATGATGGGTGCGATTTCATCAAGTATCATATTATTCTTATTATCTAATGTTTTTCTTTTTATACCTTTGTTTTTATCTTTATTATATGTCTTAAATTCATATACTTTTCTTAATCTTTTATTTGAACCATTTTTTTTCATGTAGATTTCATAACACCCATCTTTTTGCTTTATTTTGTATTCTGCTAAATCATATTTTTTCATATCTTTTATAATTATACTTCGTTTAATATTGTATTTATATTTATCATCTACAATAATATTAAATATTTCATCCATTTCTTTTTTATATTATTACTTTTTCAATTTTTTTTATTTTTTTATAATAGATATATTTAATCCCACTCATAATGTAATACCCAATTGTCTCTGATCTATTACATAATCATTGTGTCTTAAATAGGCTAGTTTACTGACTTAGTCAGGTCCTTGTAATAAGAATAATGAATATCAAATATGCATTTCACATTTATAACTATCAATATATTTTCTATCATATTTTTAATAAATATAAAAATTCAATTTTTTGCATTTTTTATGTAAATTAAAATTAATCCTTTAAAAACTTTTTCCATACGTTATACTCTCTATTTTTCTTACGCCATTGATATTCTTTTAAATACAATACTATATCTTTTTTATTTCTATTTCGTGGTATTATACTTTGCTTTAAGCCATTCCATGTGCCTTCAATTGTATTTGTATGCACACCTGTATTTGGATCTTTAAAATGCTTTGAATGATTTACAGTTAAATGTTTGTATCCTATATTTTTCAAGTTATTATACCCTTTCCATAAATCCGTATATATTGTTGTACCTTTTTTTACATATCTTTTTATAATTAAATCAATATTATCAACATTTCTTTCTTCAATGGGTAATAAAAACATTTTTTTGTTTTCATTTTTTATTTTATTTTTTAGCATACTTCTTTCGATACCACCAATTACCCAAGCACCTTCTACCTTATGCCCCTTATTATATTTTCTTTTTGCAATTTTACTTTCATCGATTTCTACAATTTTATTTCTACCTCCAATTTTAATATTTCTGTTACCTAACAATTGTTTATTTTTCAAGTATTTTCTGAATATTTTATTGTATGATGACACTGTATTTTTGCTAATTTGCAAACTTGATGCTATAAAGGAAGAAGGTGCTTTTCCAAGAAAAAGATATAATATGTGTAATTGAGTATTTAAAGGTAAAGTTAAATTATTAAAAATTGTTCCTTTCAATGGTGATATTGCTTTCCTACATTTATAATATCTACAAACATATAATTTTTTATTTAAGTTTAATTTAGTTTCATGTTCACATTTATTACACTTTATATGTTTATTAACGTAATCATTACTAATTAAATATAATAGTGCTTCTTTTTCATCGTCGAATATTTTTTTTAAAGATTTATATGGTTCTATAAACATCTGCAATTTTATTAAATCCTTTTTATTTTTAATTTTAATTTGTAAAAAAAATTCAATTTTTTCATATAACAATAAAATTTGTGGTAGTAGGAGTTTCAATATGGACCTGAGAGTTCCTTTGGGATACATCCCTATTGGGTCAATAGGGTCCGCGATTTGATCCTCAGTGAAAAAGGGTACGCCGAATTCGTTCTTTTTTAGAGGTTCTTTGTTTTTCGAAACATTGCTAGGAATCGTGGAAAAACCTTTCGCTGCTGTGGAAATGACGTTACTAGACTTACCGTTTGCGTTATCCTTAATAGCAGCACGCCATTCTCGTCGGCTTATAGTTGGATTATACCATGGAGTAACAGGTATTGAACCATGAGCTGCTTTTAATCGATCAACATGGACTAATGATTTGAGTGGTTCACCAGTAACTGTCTGAAGCTTGTAGGTACCATATTCGGGGAAACTTTCAATTACCACAAAAGGTCCTTTAAACCGAGGTTCAAGACCGAGTCGACCTTCATGAGTAAGTAAAACTAGATCACCAGGTTCAAAAGAGATTTTCTTAATGGCAGCGTCCCATTTCGCTTTGTCTTTAGCAGCCATTGCACGCATGCGAGCCTCAGCAGCAGCACGATTTTGGCCTAAATTGGCGAGTTCACGAGCAGTAAAATCAGCAATGGTGCGAGGGTCATTAGCAGCTGTTTTATCGATATACGGTATCATCACATCCCCAGGAAGACGAGGTTCGCGACCGTAAGTGAGGTAAAATGGACTATAACCTGTAGTGGAGTGAACACGAATACGACAAGCCCAGGTAGCAGCATTTAAAAAGTCATCCCACCTATGAATAGCACCATTTACGTATTTTCGGAGCATAGGTTTGAGAATGCCATTGAAACGTTCGACTTTGGAGTTAGTTCGAGGGTGAAAAGCTGAGGTTAGTTTGTGGGAGATCTTCACACGTTTCATATATTGACGAAGCAGTTCGCTACAGAATTGTGCGCCACGATCAGTGCAGATTTCTGAAGGACAGCCAAAATTCATTACGATTTCTTCATATAAAAAGTCGGCAACAGCGGTTTCTGAAGCAACAGGTACTGCACGAGTGATTGGCCAGTTTGTAGCGGTGTCTACTGCTACAAGAATCCAACGATTTCCTCGCAATGTGGTAGGTAACTCACCTATGAAATCTAAATGCCATCGTTCAAAAGCAGAAGGTATGTTTAGTGGATGCATTACGTCTTGGTGTTTGTGGGAGTGATTGGCATTAACTTGACAAGCAGGACAGAGTCGTAGCCATGTCTTGATATCAGTTTTCAGTGAGGGCCACCATCCACGCGGTGTTAATAGATTCACTAGAGTAGAATAACCGCAATGTCCGAAACTTTCATGGTATTTCGTAACGAAATCCGCGCGTTCAACAAAAGGAATAAAAGGGACCAAACGAATGTTTGAACCGTCACCGTGAATATCCACTTTTCGGTAAACTTTGCCATCTGATACTTCAAAGAAGGAGCGTTCCTTAGCTAATTTGGTTTTTAGTTGTAAGGAAGAGACCTTTTCATAGTGATTATCGAGGTAAAATAAAGGCCAGTCGGACTTTACAGCAGGAGATAAACCAGCAAGAGGGTCAATGGCATAGATAAACTCAGGTTCCATCGAAGTAGGAGCAGGGGCACAGTTAGGACCATCACGCCGGGATAAGGCGTCAGCAACCACCTGGAGATTGCCTTGTTTGTATTGTATATCTGGGTTATACATTTCCAATTCTGATATCCATCGAGTTAACCGAGGAGTCGGGTGTTCTTGAGTACGAAAGTATTTTAGTGGCAAATGGTCCGTGTACACCGTATAACCGGCAGCACAACCGTCTATCAAATGTCTCCACGCACGAAGGGCCATTAGAATAGCGGCCAGTTCACGTTCTTGAGCTGGGTATTTACGTTCGCGATCTGACAACTTCTTTGATTCGAACGCAATAGGATGCCAAGTGTTGGGATCATTTCGATCTGGTTGTAACAAACAGGCACCGGTGGCATAATCACTGCTATCGCATTCGATTCTATATGGCAAGTCGGGTGCGGGCATGGCAAGACAAGGGGCAGAAGTAAGTAGTTTTTTAACTTTATCGAAGCTTTCTTGGCATTCTTGAGTCCATTCAATTGATCGTTTTTTGTGACCTGTACCACGGGTTAAATTTGTCAAAGGTGTTACTACTCCAGCAAAACCCGGGCAAAACTTGCGAAAATATTGAGCTAGCCCCACAAACTGTCTGACTTCTTGTACATTCGAGGGACGAGGCCAATCACGGATCGCTTTGATTTTATTGTCGTCAGGTAATATGCCAGCATAACTAATTCGGAAACCAAGATAAGATGTTTCGCGTTTAGCTATAGAACATTTCTTCAGATTGCAAATCAATTGGTTTTTGCGCAATAAATCAAGTACATGACGTACGTGTTTTCGATGTTCTTCTTCGGTTTTCGAGAAAATGAGTACATCATCCAGATAGACCAGAGCGAATTTGTTTAAGCAATCATCCAATACACGATTCATTAGGGATTGAAACACCATTGGACAGCAGGATAGTCCAAAGGGGGCAACCAACCATTCGAACTTTCCCATACGCGTATTAAAACTTGACTTGGGAATGTCGTCAGGGTGTAATCTCATTTGGTGATAACCACTCTTTAGATCTAATGTGGTGAAGAAGGATGCGCCTTGTAATCGTTCCAAACTTTCGTCAATATTTGGTATGCCGTATGCTTTCTTTACACTTATACGATTGAGGGCTCGGTAGTCTATGCACATACGCAGTGAGCCATCTTTTTTGCGAACAAAGAGTACTGGAGCACCCCATGGACTGGAGCTGGGGCGAATGAGACCGAGGTTAAGCAGTTCAGTTAATTGTCGACGCAATTCATCACTCTCAGCAGGGCTCATTTTGTAAGGTGGACGATTTATAGGTCGGGCATCACCAGTGTCAATCATAATTGGATCGTTACGAGCAGGAGGTAAACCAGGTAGAGTGTCACGAAAGACATCAGGATATTCAGAAATTAAGTTTTTCCAAAATGTTGTAGATGAATCGGTTGTAGTATCAGTCTCTAATGCTAATAATTCAAGGGCGTTTTTTAAGACAATATTGTCGTCGGGGTTGTCTATGAACATAAGGCAAAATTCGGCACCATGTTTACGAATAAGGCGGTCCGCTTGTTTAGGGGTTATCAAATAGTTCAAAGATACACCAGTATTCATCCGAGTAGTGCGTTCCATGTCGCCAGTTGAGCTAGAAGTATTACCGACAGTGTCAAGATCAGAATGAGATTTATCGAGATCACCAGAAGGTAGAGTTTGTTCATTCATATTCGTATTTATAATTGGCTGTGTATCACATACTGTATTAGAATCAGTCGATACGTTTTGGAGTCTATTCTGATTATAGGGGTATATCGTCACTGTTCTGGAAAATATACATGCTATTCATATACCTATGTATCTTTAAAAAATATTCGTAAAATTTATAATCATATATATATATATAAAACAAAAAAAAATTACAAAATCTTTTTTATTTTTTAAGTCATGTGACATCATGATACGTATCCCTTAAGTTTAAAGGTTATCTAACCCAGCATGATATTCATCAATTATTTCTCTATCATTAAATGCGTCTTCCCATATCCAACTATTGTAGCTATCATCATAATTTTTCCATTTAATAAAATATTTTGTTCTTTTTTTATATTTTCTATGATTTAATATTTTTTCTATTTCATATGAATCATTTTCTATGTATTCTATATTTTCGTCAATTATCATTTCACTTTTATTTAGCATATCATTAATAAATGAGTTTTGTTTATTTCTCATATTAATGACTCTACAATATTCAAAAGTTTCAGTAAATGCATCTTCATTATGATTTTTGTTACTTGGATAATTAAATTTATCTTGTATCCATAATCCATAATAATCTTTAATTGGAATATTTTGAAGCTCAACAAATTTTTGGATGTTACTTAATAATAATGCCATTTTTAACTGTAAATTATATATTCTTATATTATCAATTTTAAGAACTTTATTACTATTATCAAATCTTTGGAATTTATCACCTAATCGTCCAAATTTATTTTCAATGATGCTTCTAAAACTTCCAAAAGTATTATTGAATTCAATTTCATTATCACTTAACTTAATTCCTTTTTTTTTTCTAAATGGAAATATAAAATTATCGTTATTGATTTTATCATTTCCATATTTACTACAATTCTCTAAGAAGTCTTCTATAAATAAATTATAACCTCCATCAACTGCTATACAATCATTTTCATTTAATTTATTTTCTAGTTTCATTGCTAAAAACATTTTACCATCATTATATTTTTTACATGGTAAACTATCTGATACATAAATAGCTATTTCATTAACATCAATTATTACTTGGGTTCTAAATCCTGATTTTTTAAATTTATATGAATACATATCTTTACTTTTAATTTTCAAATCTGTATAGTTAACTCTACTATCATGTCCATCCAAAAGTAAAGTAACATGCTTAAAATGCTCAGGATTAAGTCTATTAGCATAATATATTCTTAATAAAATTGTGCTAAACATATTTTCTAATAGTTTATTACATGTTTTATGTAGCTCATTTAAGTTTACATCCCAGAAACTTTTATATATTTCATGAAATGATGAATAGGGTATGTAATCATTCATTTCTCTTATGCTTTTACCTGTAATTAAGTGATATATTATTAGTAATCCTTTTTCAATATCTCTATATGGAGTTTTATATTTATAATTTACAAATATATTATTTAAAAAGAAAAATATAGGTATTATGCCTAATTTGTTTTGTAATTCAACCTTAATTTCTTCAATATTTTTTACATCTTTTAGTTCTGTTCTATGTTTATACTCATCTTCTTTTATTTTCCATTCCTCATCTAAAAAATTCCAGTAACTATGTTTTATTTTATTTAATTCTTCGTATATAAGTTTATCCATTTTATGTTTTTTATATATGTTTTTTTCAATTTTTATTTCATTTTAGCATTTAATGATAGAGAAATAATTGATGAATATCATGCTGGGTTAGATAACCTTTAAACTTAAGGGATACGTATCATGATGTCACATGACTTAAAAAATAAAAAAGATTTTGTAATTTTTTTTTGTTTTATATATATATATATGATTATAAATTTTACGAATATTTTTTAAAGATACATAGGTATATGAATAGCATGTATATTTTCCTTATAATAATAACAGTCAAATTTACTGTAATACTTATTAAGGAGAACATGTTTGTGCATTTAAGCATAAAAATTTAACAATTTACATAGATTTCATGAATTATATAAATGTTAGGGTTAATTTTAAAATCACGTGATTGTTAAAATGCCCCTAAATTTATGAATTTCATTTTTTTCAGCTTTTTTTTAGAATACCAAGACATTTTTAGAAATCACATGATATGATAGCTATAAAACATACTAATTCATTTTACTATCATTATATGTTTAATGGATAGGGATGTATTATATTAAGAGTCTCGTATTTTATTATTAATTAAATAAAAGGATTCAAAAAATTATTTATATTAAAATATATATTGACTTTATTTAATATTTAATTTATTAAATATATTAATAGCATCATCATAATTTATATCCTCATCTTTTATCTCGTTATTTATTTTAATAAAACCTGTTTTAATTGTAAAATTTATATATATCTTACCATTACTAATATTTATAGATGGTGAAAATAATGATGGATAAATAGAAAAACATTTATTTTTAATATCATCAATACTTAAATTTTGATTATTTTCTATATTTTTAAATTTGGATATATTAGTTAATACCAAATACATAATTTTTGTATTTTCTTTTGAATTCGATTCTATTAAAGGATTTAATAATTCTACATTCATAATTTTATTTCTTCTACAATACATATTTATTTCATTTATTAAAACATTTATAAAACTTTCAAAATCAATATGTTCATTACTAGTAATGTCTAAATCTATCTTTATTTTATATGGTTTTTTTTCAATCCATAATTGACTATCTTCAAATGCAATCTTTGTATCAATTATGAAATTATGACCATTATACAATACATTGTATTTGTCATCCTTAAATTTCTCTATTAAAAAAGCATTTTTATCATATTCTGTTAATGTTATTACAGGCATATTTATTTTAATGTATGTTTTTCAATTTATGTTAAATAAATTAAAATTGGAAATATAAGAGTAATCTAGTTTTTATACATATATTAATTGGATGACATTGTTGTTATATAGTATGTTTTATAGCTATCATATCATGTGATTTCTAAAAATGTCTTGGTATTCTAAAAAAAAGCTGAAAAAAATGAAATTCATAAATTTAGGGGCATTTTAACAATCACGTGATTTTAAAATTAACCCTAACATTTATATAATTCATGAAATCTATGTAAATTGTTAAATTTTTATGCTTAAATGCACAAACATGTTCTCCTCTACCAGACGTCAAAGGTAAGGTCCATGAATCAGAAAACCAATCAGGAGTGGGTTTGCATTGTTTCAACCAAGTTCTGCCTAAAATCAGATCAAATTTTGTTGGAAACACAAAAGCAGAAATATAACCAGAGTAATCACCAATAGTAAAATTCATATTCAGGTATTTGTTAATGTTCGTTGTTTCGCCATCGGCCGTTTCAACTTGTCTGTCCATGATAGTGTAGATATCTTTTAAAGGTGTATGTTTGATCAAACTTGGAGAGGCGTAATTGCAACTAGCTCCACTGTCAATTAAAATGGATATAGGTTGACCGTGATACTTGCCTCGGTATAGTGGTAATCGTGTTGCAATCGTGTTCAATTCCACCAGATACTTGGCGTCTTTCGACAAGATGGGCAGTTTTTCAAGTGCAATTACAGAAGTACAGTTGTTATTTTTTATGGGGTCATTATCAGAGTAAGGTATTAAAGTGGCATTTTTATTGGTAACAGTAGGTTTAGCAGGACGGATAGTGTGTGTAATATGGTTCGGATCATCAGTTAAGTCAATCAATGGTTGTTCAGGAAGACTTTGAGGATCACGTAGCTGTGCTTCCTTAATATCAGCTACGTTTAACGAAAATCCTGGATATTATTATTGCGGTTAATTCTTTGTTGTCTATGCGGTTCGTCAACCAAGCGTCGGATAGCATCTTGACGGTGTCGACAATCAACCATATAATGTCCTGGTTTTCCACAAAAGTAACACGTAACTAAGCGAGAACTATTGGTGCGAGGAGTATAACCACCGCGATTAATACGTGGTAATCCATGACGACGGTTACTTCCTTTACGCGTGTCACGGGGGCGTCCAAGGTTATCAATTGCATCGACTTCCATTGGGTCATCTATCATGTTTTGTTGTGAACTTCCAAAAGCAGGGGAAGTCGAGGTTATATGTCCAGTTTCAAAGCGAGCACTATCAAACGCCATGGCAGAGTGGATTGCGTCTTTCATGGATATGGGATCCATTTGTCGCACATGGGCCCGAAGATCACGATCGCGTAGACCACGTACGAACTTATCGATGGCCTCTTCATCTGTCATATTAGGGATTTCCAACTTAAGATTCATAAAGCCATTAATATATTCCATCAGATCACCAGTTTGTACAAAGACAGCAATACGATCTCGTGCAAGTCGAGTAGCGTTATCAGGACGGAAAAAGGCAATCAATTCGCGTTTCAAACGTAACCAGCTTGTGGGTGAAGTCATCTCACCTTCGGCAGCTTCAGTCGATCTATACCAAGCATCAGCACGGCCTCGAAGAAGAGTAAGAGCCAAAAGTCCAGTGCGGGCATCGTCCAAATTATAAAAGGCAGAATATCTTTCAATTGATTTGACCCAACCATCAATGATTGAAGCGTTTCTTGTACCATCGTAAGTATCGGGTTCTTTTATTCTGATTTCAGTGGTTTTTCTGGCATTCAAAGCTTCTGTAAGACGTGCAATTAGGGTAGCCATGTTCAATTCAGTTGTAGTGTCAGTCGTGTTCTTGTCAGTAGAGTACGTGGCCATTGTAATAATGTTCCAGTAAGTTTCAATTCAATGTATCCGATTTTTTTTTTTTTTTTTTTTTTTTTTTATCTTTTCAAAGTTCCTTGATCTGTTTTAGATTTACCCTGATGCTACCAAATGTCAAGTTGTAAACTAGTATTCCGGACCTCTTGTAATATCTATAGTGAGTGTAACGTCAATAACTAAATATGGAAGATGTAAGGGATAAAGGATATAATTATATTATAAAAGATTGCTTGACCTCTTTATTGAATAAAGCTTATCTTGTATTTATACTTATTAATAAAAGGGTCTAAAGGAAGGCTTATGTGGTATGATATCATAAAGAAGGTTCTTGAATGTCTTGGCTTAGAACTTGCTAGAATTCATTTTATATCATATTAGTGAAGCTTATTCCTTTTGTTCGACCTTCCAGAAGGTACCGTAGGGTTAAATCTCCGCTTAGTCCGAGATGCGGTTCGAACCTCTGGAATGGGTTTCGAGCTAAGCTGTACAACTTCTTGATCACTTTTTTCGGTTTCAAACTCCGAAAACGTAAAAAGCTCAAGAACTGCAATAATAACCTACACTTTCACCTATATAAAACGATAAAACAAACTCTTCCGGACATTTTGATACCACTCTCGAATCATTTGGACAAAATTTCGTCAAACTCGAACGCAATTACGCCAGATTTTACAAAACTCATCTCGCAATCTCCAACAATTAGTTCATCTGGGAACATTGAACTGCAAAACAAAGCTGAAACTTTGAACAACGATACTCCTGGCGATAACAAACCACTTGAAGTGAACTATAGAACATCTTCTAAACGTCCTATAACAGTTTTGACACCTTCTTCTTCTATGACCAGTAGAACGAAAAAACTATTACGTGGTCCCCCTGCCAGTGGTAAGCCTAGCCGTGGTGTCAATAGCCAAAAAACTGACCTGCCTGCACTTGGTATCGAACTTCCAACCCTAACAAGGGATATAGATATGAACTTTACTAATGCATCTGACCTTGAGGTGGGTCCTTCTACTAGTACAACGGATCTTTTTACATTCATGGAAAGAAAATTTCGCGGATATGATCAACGGTTCAACCAGCTAGAATCATTGGTTGCTGAAAATGCAACGCTTAAGAAGGATCTTGCTGCAGCACGCGCTGAAATCGCCGAACTAAAACGCCAAGTTTCCTCAAACATCTCCCCTTCCCCATCTTGGGGTGGTAAAGGGACTGATTCAATTCGCGAACCTGGCGATTTCTCATTTACATTACCAGGTAATTCTCAACTTTCGTTGCCATCTTGTGGAGGCACTGAAGCATCCAAGTGGGCCCCTACTGGTATCAAGACTGGTACTCCAAGTTCTAAGCTTACCTTTTCACAAGTTGCGGCAATCAAGGTTCCAGCAAAGAAAGGCAAAAAGAAGATTTCGCTACAGTCAGTCAAAAGATATTTTGAATCACCTCGTGCTTTGCCTACACCTGGTTCACCAGAGGAACCACAGTACGAATATGTTTATGTACCAAGCAAATACCGTGAGCGTATCTCCAAGTTTCGTGCCAAGTTACGCCGCATTAATATTGATAGTGGTCGTGTATTGGATGTTCACTATCCTGCCCGTGGTGTTGCTGCTTTCTTGATCCATAGAGGCTATTCCCAGGAAGTTCATGACATCCTGAAAAAAGAACAAATCATGGTGGTTACCGACTTTGACCAATTCGCTGCTACCAATGTGGATAACCCTACGTATGTATCCCTTGACAACCAAGCACGTGTGGAAAAGGCTCGTGAGCTCCAACAAGCCCGTCTTGCTCGAGGTCTCAAATACATCCGTTCACATGTACGAGGTTCGATAGCACATGATTTTGTGCTTCAAGGTTTCTTGACTCTTGAACAGGTGAAGGTACTTTTGGCTGGTGGTTCCCTGGAGGATGTCCCCAACGAAGATGACGCTATGTCAGAAGGTGATGACATTGCTTCTTCTCTTGGATCTATGCCCTTAACTGGTGGTGGTGAACCAGTTAACATTGAATAATGAGTGAGTCACTGGATGACCGCTCTTATGAAACCCATTCCGCTCCTTTTACTCCTTGCGCCAACTCTCTCTCCTTAACCATATGGAACGCTAATGGTATGGCTCGTCAAGCCATTTCTACAGTTACCGATTACCTCTATGACTCTTCACTCATTTTTATTACCGAAACCTGGCTTCTCCCTCCTTGTTGTATTCCACCTACTATTTTGCATCGACATAATAGTAAGGAATCAACTGTTCATTTATGTCATACACGGACTCTATCTGATAACCCAATCAGATTAACGAGGCCTGCATAAATACAAGCGATGTGTCATCCTTAGAACTATTAGCCAATAATCCTTACAAGAAACACGCGGCATCATACTATCGAGTAGTATCGAGTGTATCTCAAGATAAGACCTGAATATCGAATAACGCGTGGGTTATACAATTACAACAATGCATGGTTGAAAGGCTTATTAGTGGCTGCTGGGATTGGACTCCGTTGTACGGCCATGCGTGCTGATAGATATTGAATGCTACACTATTAAGCTCTGATGAAATGTATATAAAGAAGACTTGATTTTGAATTGTGAATAAAACATTAGAATAACTTTTACTATCAGGATAGCTGATTCCATTTACTGTCTATTCTTTTATTATTGTATTTTAAATTATATCCTTCGTCTTTAGCACCGGATATAACATTTTTTGAATCAAGCTTTTTCCAACAATTACAATCTTATTACCAATGTCTTCTCCTGCTGCCTCCATTCACTCTGGTGAACCTACTGTTTCTGTTGCTCAAGCCAACTTACCTAGTCTTGATACATCCATGGAAGAATCTTCTGGTTCTGCTGCTTCTTTTGTTGATCGACAAGTACAAGCTGAAGAATCTCTCCGTAGTATGCAAGATACTATCAATCAACTCACTATTGAGTTAACCATTCTTGCTGCTCGTCTCTCGTCTCCTTTGTCTGGTGATAATCTCGATGATTTCCAGGCTGAATACTTGCAGAAGGATAGTGTTCTTAAGGCTGTTATCGCTACCAAAGCCTTAATTGAGAAATCCAATGCTGACTCTGTCAAGTATGCTCGCGCTGTTGTTGATCCCAAGGCACCCATCAAGGTTTCTAGTGTGTGTCCCAACAACATGCCTTATCTTCAATGGGTTGGTGAAGTTCATGAGCCTAACGCTCATATTTTTATCGATGCTGCTGCTTGTTTGACACGTTTTCAAAACGTAATGTATGCTCATCGTTTGGACTTCGACACCAACTATGAACGATTAGTGTTGTCTCAAATGTCGCAAGCTCAACTTACCTGGTATGAAGTTGAGTTCCATCAGAACGCTCGTGCCGCTGGTATTGCTTCTCCTACGTGGCTCATGTTCAAGAATGAGTTCCTCTCTCGGTTTGGTACAACCGTTGATGAAGATCGTGCTGCCTGTGCTCGCTCTCTTGTTGACATCAAGTTAGCCAAAGGTGAATCTCTTTTTGCTTTCATTGATCGCTTCAATGATCTCCGTCGTCGTGCTGTTGACCAGTGCTTACCTGCCTCCATTCTTGTGGATAAGTTTTTACACGCTTTGCCCACTGAATTTGCTGACAAGGTCATTACTTCGCGTCTTTCCTTACCAAAGGATCAAAAGTCGAATGTGGATGTAGTGATGCGTCTTGCTCGTGAACTGTACAATGACTTGTACAAAGAGAAAGGTCTTCCTGGTGTCTCTGCTTCTGTTTCTTCTGCTTCTGGTTCTTCTTCGCGTGTGTCAAACATACCTTCTGCTGCCAACTATGTGCACCGTGAAAGTGACAAGTCTCGTCACGCTGTTCCTTCTTCTCTTGGTGTTGCCTCTTCTGCCATGTCTATTGGTAAGGTTGCCAAACGTTCTTCCTCTACTGCTTCCACTGGGAAATATTGTTCTTTTCACAAAGTCAATACCCATGATACTGCCAATTGTAAGGCTATCTCTCGTGCGTCATCTGTTATTGCTAACCAGCAACCTCTTGCTGCTGCTTCCGGTTCTTTGCCTTCTTCAAGTCAAGTTCCCATTAACAATCGTACTTGTCATTCGTGTGGAGCTCCTGGTTGGACACGCCAGCATCGTTGCAATACTGCTGTGCGTAACGATCCCAATCAAGGACCAACTCATCGTTTTGGGATGATGAGTATTGCAGGTGCTGCTTCTCGTGCCTTTGGTTCTTCTGGTGCTATTGCATCATCTTCTGCTTCGTTGGCTCCGGCCTCGAACCTATCGACAGTTGCTCCCCACTATGGCGAAAATATTGTGTGCTACCCATAATATTATGTGGTAAAACGACGATTTTATTATCATTTACCTACTAATACTATAGATTTACCTACTAATAATAATCTGCGAACCAATGAAATTAGAGCAATTATTTTCTATGGCTGCGCAATTAACAGTGCTTTGCTCATTTATTAGTGGTTACTCCTAATATTAGTGGAAAGCAGACAATAATGTTATGGGTTTAGTCAATATTATAACATAAATTGACAATAAGAAAGAAAAGCCTGAACTCCATTTTATTTGCAAACAATTTTTATGTATTCTTGTCTTTTGCCGATGAAAGCCAAATCTTGCAAACTTCTTATAAATGAGTACATGAAATTCTGATGCTTGTACGCAACAACATAATCCTCGTTTATTTTATTTACTAAAATGAACTCTGCTTTTCGTTTCAACGATCTTTTATGTAAATTCCTAGAAACGTTTAATTTCAACGTTTGTCAAAATAATGTTGAACAATTGTCTTTCAAATGCGTTTATTATTCGTTGAAAAGTCTCTTATACAGGTCAGGTTGCAAAAAATTCTCTTGTAAATTACTCTTTTGGAAACAAGAACGAATCGCTAGTTCCAT
Source organism: Actinomucor elegans (assembly GCA_026027325.1). Classification (NCBI taxonomy): domain Eukaryota; kingdom Fungi; phylum Mucoromycota; class Mucoromycetes; order Mucorales; family Mucoraceae; genus Actinomucor; species Actinomucor elegans. Next base: position 465,402 of record JAMSLZ010000019.1, read on the forward strand.
TTAATAAGCTGAGCACTTTCATTGCCGTGATTTAGCCTTTGGCTAATAGCTGTGTATTTAAAATGCTGAATGACATTAAGAATGAGCTGCCATTAAGTGTCTAATTTACTCAATTTTATGTTTAGTAAAATTATAGAATAAAGAAAGAAAGAAAGAAAAAAAGAAAATACATTGCGTTAAAAAAAAAGAAATACATTGCGTAAAAAAAAGAAATATATTGCGTAAAAAAAGAGATAAATTATTGTGTAAAAAAAAAATAGGTCAAGTAGCGATTATTAATTGCCAGTAATCTTAGTCATTATTGCTAGGCGGTTATTTAACTAGATGATTTATTGTCAAAATCATATATCCACTTCTCAAACTACAAAAAAACGCGTTCGTTTTTGGACTTTCGAGTAATTGATGATTATGATAGAATTCTTAATGACGATCGAAAGCTTCAAAAACATGCACGTTTTTTTAGGTGCTAGAAAACTACAATCGATGAACATTTTTGCTGTCTGTTGGAAAATTAATCCGCATTGCTTGATAATAAACTAATTTTACTATAAAGATAAACAAGAGCATTAATCATATTTTACATTTGGTTTTAAAGATTAACTGGAGCAACTAAATAGTCAATTAACATTATTGAATGATGAATATAGAACTGTATAACTTGGGTTATCCTGGTTCTATATTTCTGATATTATGAAATAATTTCTTAAACATCAGGGAAATGGGTTAAATTTTTGATTAAGAAATGTTTTTACATTCTGTTGCAAGATTGCTAATACCTTTCTCTCGAATTAATAACATGATATATAAAAACGAGTTAAATTATCTATAGTTTATATCTACTACAGAAAGTGTAAATACCTATTTTACTTTTGCTATATTATGATGAAGTCCTTTTGGAGGGAAGCTTTATATTATTTTCGGTGGTTTAAATACATAATCAATTCAGAGAACAATTTTATTTCAAAATAAAACGCTTTTTGCTCTTGTCTTCATGCTATTTACAAACGACTTAATATGCCAGCATTTTGCTCTAGATCTTGTTTAAATATATGATGAGAGATGATCTTGAACTCTTTCTCATTAGATTCACTTGAACGCACAAGACCTACACTGGCAACAATATCTTCAAACCGACAGACAGCGTAACTGTGTGCACCGCTACTGTGCAGCTCAACCAAAGCAATAGTCTTGTCATATTTGGTAGTTGCATTCTTTTTCGCTAAATCAACCAAAGCCAAATACTGTGGTCTACCATTGAATGAATGCTCGAAAAAGAAAACGATAGAACCAATGAACCAGCTTTCACGAATGGAATTATTTCGACTATTAACAAAGGTTGGTTAATCAAAGAGGTTTTTGTTCTTGAGCTAATTACTTACTTCAAGTAGCTGGCAGTGATCATCACGTAATTGTTTCCTCGACGATATTCATTTATATGGCTTTTATACATGGTAGACGTATATACATTGCCATATGCCCAGGCACGACCAGCGATGGAAATACTATTCAACGAATCAATTTCAGCAATATTTACACCATTTGCTTCAGTACGGCGATAGTAATGCAATAGCGCCTTCAAAAAAGTTTGAGTGGAGACACCAAAGGGAAGAGTATCCACTGAAATATTACTAAAGGGAGCCCATAATTGTGGATCACTAGCATCACCAGAAGGGTTATTCCTGAAAGTGGATTCGCTGTATTTTCGAGGAGTGATCAGGTCAAGCTCAGTATGAACATCCCAAGTCTGGCTGTTTATATGATTACGCGTTATGAGTCTTTCCAAGATATTACCAGCGTTTGCGCCAGCATCAACCTTTGACTTGATGAGCTTTTTGTATTTTCCGATGCTTCTTTCCATTGATCGGGCGGAATATGCTCTCAACACACCTTGTTGTTTGATCATATAGACTATATGCGAAAGGTAGTGTTGAACAGGCTTGAATACACCGGAATGAATACGCTTTGCCTTGATTTCTGCCAACAAAAATTCTTGCCATTCTTTGATATATCTTTGGAAAGTATGTAAGTAAACTAGATTTATGAGTACAAAAAAATATATTTACCTTTCCATCAGAATAAGGTCTTCAATAGAAAGTTCCCATTTAAGAGCCAATGCGACAGCTTTTGTCAGATGAATCAATGGTTTCTTAGCGGATTCTTGAATCAATTCAGGAACGAACAAGGTGGGAATCATATATAAGAAAATATCAATCCAGTCAACAGCACGTTTGCCACCACTCTTGATAATTGGATCTTCCCATTTGGATGAAAAGGATGTCGGTACAGTGGCTCTAGAAGCTTCAACAAGTTTACCAATTTTGATGAGCGATAATTTTGGAATATAGAAAGTATACGGCCATTCATCAGCAGACTTCAATCGGGCATCACTCAATTCATCTTCATTGGGCTTATATCGAGTTTTTCTTGCTGCATTGTACTCTTTACCCATGTCGACTGTCAGCATATTGAATACGTGTTGAGCGATACCTTGTCCGAGAAGATGCATTTCGTCTAAACCAAAAAAAGTAGCGCCAGTAAAACTGGGAAGTATTGCAAATGGTGTTGCAGACTTGATACTGTAGCTCTATGAGGTAAAAAGAAAAAGAAATGTTAAAAACTTGTAAAGATTAATGCTGATTATAGTACTTACATTCGCTGCATCTGGGGAAATGAAATCGTTTCTGCTTCTGATCTCATTGTCGATCGTTAAAAAACAATTATGATAATCATGACGTTCAGCTTGGACACGACAAATACGGCAACCAAACGTAGCCATATGACCAATATGATTTGCAAGCTCAGCTGCAGCAGGAAGATCACCAGTAGCCATCACCAAGTTGACTTTAGCTTGACAAACAATTACACCATCCTTTTGTACAAGCATGCCTTTGGTAGACAGAGCATGAAACTCATCAATAATAGGCTTTAAAAAGGTATGCATGTACTTTGGGTAGTTTGGACCTGGCAAGATCGCCAATTGAAGCATGTATTCGTCTTGGTAGCGGTATTCTGGGGGAATGTTCATATTCAAGAGATGGATGATTGTTAACTTGTCCCCTTTATGATTCTTGCTAGTACAGAAACCATCGACAAAAAGAACCATTGCGACATCATCTTCACCGGAAAACAGAATGCTATTATCCTTAAAGTACTTGTATGCTGCACCATCAAAGTAATCTTTATATTCACCGTCAGTTGATTTATAGTTGTAGCGGTATTTCATCAAGTCTCTTGTCTTTGCATTCGCAAGCATTTGAGCGACTTGTTCACCAATAGGAAGCATCTTCATAGAGCGACGAGGTTTACCATGATCATCAAAGCGATTTTCTTTACAAGCAGGGTTTTTACATTGAATAGTCTCTATATCTTCCTTTTCAAACAGCATGCAACCATTGACGCAGACATCATGAAAATGACATTGAATATTGGTTTTTGCTTTAAGAGTACGATCCAAGGTATCAGGGAACATGAGAGTGGATGGTAGGTAACCTATATATAATGGGAATAAAAGCTGATAAGTACTTTTTTTTTAACTCTATTTGAATAGATACATACCCAATCCATCGGTTTTACGGCTCTCTTCATTGTTTTTGATTATGGTACGCATTAGATAGACAAGTTCTCTTTGAGCCTCTCGAGGAATACCATACGTGTCGCAAATATCTCTCAATTGGATGCTATTTAATTCCGTATTGGTGAAAAGGTTTTGATCCGAGGATTTGACGTTGTAAGCAATTGGAGTAGGCTCTATTTCAAACAAGGTATATTGTTAAATTAAAAGCTTTAGTAATATATCTGTTAACTCACCTTGGACAGGAATGCTAGCTTCTTGCGTTTGGACGACCCTTTGTTTTCTATGATCACGATTATGGCTATAGTGATTACTCCTAGCTTTAACAGTTTTGAATGGCCTCAAACAAGTAGCGCAAGTATATTTATATGGTGTAGCAGAAGAGGAAACTTTGCCCATTTAAAGATAAGTAAAAACAAGTAAATATATCGAATTAATGAATAGCGGTTTTGTTGTTTAGAAAAAGCAGGTCTTAAATACGTTTGCTTGGTCTACAATTGACAGAGTTCTCAATGGTAATTCATTGTTTTAGGCTGTTGAATCCTTTGAACTAATCAGCTTTTCATATTACTCAGCCTTCCAGATTATTCAGATATCGAATACATTTTAATGGATCCTTATGATTTCTAATCAAGCTAATTCCTTTCCAAGTCAGTCATACCTGTCAGTAAGCTTACTTTCCAGAAAGCTCTTTGGACATTAGTAAGGATTACTAATGGATAAATGGTAAAGTACGCTTATAAAACAGTTAAATAGCTCAAATCATTCAATCACTTTTCTTTATAATATATTTACTTTATAGCTATGTCAAACAACAACAACAATAATTGGAGCGTCTACTTTGAGAAGATTGAACAAGAAATCTTAATCAACCGTCGTTTAATTCAAGATTTGATCCAAATATTAGCACCTCTATTTCCTCGAGAAGCTTCGAGGGTTTCATCTAACGAAGAAATTGAACAAGCACTTGACGATGGTACAATCATATCTGAAGCATGTTACTACATTCAGTTTTATTAACCTCTTAGCTTGTCATATATAGCTGAACGAGAAGCAATTGCAAATGCTTTGAATCCTAATTTACGTAGTAAACGGTCAATCCCAAAAGTGCTAGAAGAAGCAAAAGTGCGTTATCAACAAAAGGCAACCAAGACAAATGTCACCCCTTCTGCACCATTAAGGTTATATGCCCTCTTGAAACACCTCAAGTATATAAAAGGCCAACAAAATGAACTGACCGATGATGATGTTCAACCGCAATACAATACGTTGAAATACTTGGCAAGAGATGTCTTGAAAGACATGGAAAGGGCAAATATAAATATTGTTGGTAAAACTTGGAGTGAAATTGGCGAAGAGGATACCAGCATTCAAGAACGTTATGCTTTGCTTTTAGAGAAACGTGCTTTAGATGTGGGCTTGCATCTGCATCTCTGTGTAGAGATGTGGGCTGCCAAGTTACTTTTATCTGAAGCACTCAAAAACAAGAAGACTGTACGTACCAGAAGTAATTCTGCTGAAGAAGGTGAAAGTCAACAAAATCAAGAATCTGTTGAAGACAATGAGATTGAATCGTTCTTCAGGTTAGATGCTTTTTTATTTCTGTTTTTATATCTTTATTAATATGCTTGTTATGCAAATAGTGTGGATAATCAGCATATCCTTGTTGATCGTCTAGCTACTTCTGTTGCTCCAGTTGGTCTTGCATCTCCAATTGCTAGCTTGTTGGATCTACATTCTGCTCGCTCATCAACGAAAAGAAAAGCCATTACGGTTCAACCTGACGTTGGTGAAGATGAGGAGGCTGGATCTGACAATCGTTCCAAAGAAGCGGATTCCAATAAGCGTAAACCACGCTCTAAGAAAAATACAAAAAAAACGAAATAAATATAGACGTTTTTTTATTGGTTTAAGTAGCTGACGTAGCATTTTTCTGCGGCTTTTCAGTATTAAGAAAAACTTTTTTACACCAATCTTGAGTTTCTTTCTTTTTTTTCGTTTGCTAAATTGGCACATTAAACGTAAGGTTTCTTGACATTTGTCACTCTTATTGCGCACAACACTTTAACTGAAGCTTCTGTATAATAGGAATTAACCTCAATGTCAGCTTGTAATTGTGTTTTTTTTTCCAAGCTTTCGAATATTTCCCTCGTTCTTAATGTCGTAATTATCTATAAATACGTCGTCATTCATACTGCTTATATTCTTATACTGACTTGTATTCTTAAATACTTATACCACTTCAGTAATACTTATAGCCAGTAATGCCATATAGCTTTTGAACCTTTACTATTAGTTTTAAAGCTAATAACCATTAAGTAAGTGCAATGATTACTAATCCATTAATTTCTTTGTATATTAATCTAATACTGTTATAATAGATTTAGTTGTGTATATATACAAGACGAAGACTATTAAAACTGTAGCCCAGTGAATTATAATTGATTGTGTCTGATATAGTGTTGGTAAGTCTGTAGCAATAGCGAGTTTCATTCAAGAATCTAATCATTACTTACTTTAGGAAAAGATGATTAAAATATGCTATTATACAAGCGTGGGCCATTCTTCTAAAGGTTAGTTCAAATATACTCTTAAAATATTGTTTCATCAACGATAACTGACATTATTTATACAGTTATTTGCTTAATTCATTTACCTGTTACTTGCCAGTGGGACATAAATTCTTTTATACTTGTATGACAATAAGGTAAGTTAAATACTGTTCGTGTGTGATAGAAAGCTGGTTATTGTATATTCAGCTATTGAAGGCTAGTGTGTATTAGAGTAATATCTGTTGAAGTTATATATTATATAAATAAAAAAAATAGCAATTAAATTATTATCTGAATAACCAAAATGACTATAATATTATTAGTAGTGTATTGTGAATATATGATAGAAAACTAATAATAATATTGATTATAAATCATCAATATGGAGGGATTAATCCATACTATTATTGACTGGAAACCACTACTATTATACAATTTACCCATAATAATATTGAAGGAAAACCCTTAATATTATAGTATTTACCCATAATATTATCGAATAAGAGTCACTAATATTATCAACCGCCGAAAAAACACTGCCTAGAAATTGACAATAATTATTAGCAGAACTATAGTCGATTTTACCCCTAATATTATCAACTTTTGGGCAAAAACCGACAATATTTTCGCCATAGTGTCCCGCAGTAACTCCATTCAATTCCGAAGTTAGCTCTTCATCTTCTGCTGTTCCTGTTCAGGAACACATGAATATCGATGAACACGCAGCCGTCCAGGCACAACTTTGTAAGTCAAACATATTTTCAAATTTACCCAAACAAAGATCTAATGCGATTCTTTTACCTATTGTTGTGCAGAACATTCGCGTCTACGCATACTTGGATACAGGCTGTACGTTCAGCATATGTTCTCCTCGCTTCTTTCGTTCTCTTGGTGTTGGCTTTACGCCTTCATCTGGTACGGTTCAGCTTGGTCATGTTAACACGCAACAACCTAGGATTGGTTATACTTCTTTGAACATTTTGTACAATAAAATACAATTGAAGCATAAATTTGAATTGTTTGATTTCTATACAGAGGACGATAGTGCGCCTATTTTATTTGGTCTTGACATTATGCCTCTTCTTAACATCGCTATCACTGGGTTGGTATCAACTTGGGATGATCATACTGGTCCTGCATTGCCATCACCAATCGATCCTGAAGATATCAAACCTAATAATAGTCCTTTTGGTACTGCTGATGAACGCCAATTGATGCAATCTAAACTTAAACCACTGTTAGCTGCAAACGCTAATATCGATTTGAAGAATACCTACTGCAATTTGCCTGGTGCAATAGTACAATTGGAAACGCAACCCGGTAAAGTAGCTTACCGTAAGCCATACCCAATTCCTATTGCCTACAAGCAATCCGTATTAGATCAAATTGAAACTTGGAAAAATGAAGGTGTAATAGAAATTGCACAAAGCCACACCGGCTTTAATTCTCCCCTTCTATGTGTTAGTAAGAAAAATGCTGATGGTATCTATTCGTTTAAGAAGCCTAGAGTAGTAGCTGACGTTCGTGAGTTAAACTCGATTCTTATTAGTACGGATAAGTACAATATACCTCTCATTTCGGACATCCATGAACGCTTAAGTAATGCCAAAATCATTACTAGTATCGATATCCATTCTTGCTTCACTAGCTTCCTCGTTGACCCTGCTCACAAAAGCAAGTTAAACTTTATGTGTCCTTTTACTAACTTGCAATATACTTTTCGCAAAGTATGTTTCGGTGTGTCCTTTATTGCTAATTTGGTACAAAGGACCTTAACTAACTTGTTCAGTGACCTTCCTTACGTAACGATCTATATCGATGACATTTGCATCAGTACCAATGATTCTCTAGCACATCATACTGATTGTGTAGCCGAAGTTATCCGTCGCCTCACAAACGCAAATCTTCAACTTTCTCCAGAAAAGATTGTACTTGCTCAGAAAAGTATTCACATTTTGGGTTGGTCAATTGTAGATGGTAAATTGATGCCTGATCCAAGAAAAGTATCAAATGTACACACCTGGCCTCTTCCTCAGACGGGTAAAGACATTATGCGATACTTGGGTTACTTCAATTACTTTCGTTCTGCGATTCCTGGATACAGTCGTTTAGCAGCTCCACTTGATGAGTTACGCAGTAGTAAATCACTTGCAGCTATATGGTCTGACAAACACACGCAAGCTTTTCGCAACTTGCAAGCAGCCTTGTCGTCTGCTCTCGTGTTATCTCCTCCTGACTTTCGTTACCGTTTCCATGTCGCAACTGACGCGTCTAAAACTGGTATTGGTGGAGTCATTTACTATATCAAAAATGATACGGTTCATTATGTGACTATGGCTTCTCGCAAGCTATCTACCTCCGAAATGAATTACAGTACAACAAAACGAGAATTACTTGCTATTGTCTACATGTTGACTAAGTATCATAAATGGTTATTCGGTATTAAATTCACTTTGCATACTGATCATAAAAGCCTTATCTTTTTACATGATCAAAGCACCCCCAACACCTTGATGCTGACTTGGTGGGACACTATTTTTTCTTTTACGTTCGATGTTGTTCATATTCCTGGAATTAAGAACATCATTCCCGATACTCTTAGTCGACTGTTTTCTGATGACGAACCCAACAGTCTGGAGGAGGGTGGAAATATTGTTAACCATCAAAACATATTTGAGAACCATAAGAAAAGATATAATACCACGCGTTCTGAACGTAAACTGCAAATACGGTATCCTACAGATAAAAACAAGTCACGCAAAAGAATACTATCTGCTAGAAACGGGACTGAAAATAAAACAAAAGGAAATTACGCCTTTTCATCTTTCCCAACAGTTTCTACAAACTACGATGATAATACCAATACATCATCCAACCACATTGACTCATCCAATACTACATCGTTCGATAGTTACAATAAGACACCTCTTATTTCTCGCGCAATGCAATATGCTGATTATATGACACCACCTGAAAAGGATCGCGTTTCTATTATTATGAAAGCACACTTGCTTGGCCATTTTGGCGTAAATGCAATTGAGAAAACTATTCACAATGATTACAAATTACATTGGACTAATTTGCGACAAGACATTCAAAGAGTTATCAATGATTGTGAAGCTTGCCAAGCACATGGCATCTATCGAGTTGGTTATCACCCTCCTAGAAGCGTGTTGCCTGACGGTGTCTTCGATCATATCTGTATAGATCTCGGTGATTTCAATACTACATCATCTCGTGGTAATAACTTTATGTTAGTTGTAGTAGATTACTTTAGTCGATTTACAATTCTACGTGCACTCCCTGACAAGAGTAGTTACAGTGTAGCAAAAGAATTACTTCACATATGCTGTCAGTTCGGATTCCCTCGGATCATCACGCATGACAATGGTATGGAATTTGTGAATGAAGTGGTTAAACAATTTATACAAATGAGTGGCATGGATAGACGGCTTAGCTTGCCCTATACTCCTACTGGAAACAGTGTAGTAGAAAGCTATGTTGGCATCTGTAAACGTAGTATCATCAAAGCGTTAACTGCTAATGCTGTTGAACCTGAATCTTGGGATTTGTATTTAGACGTGATCCAATACTCTGTCAATTGTCAGTATTCGCGATTGCATAAATCTCGTCCTTTTGCGGTTATGTTCAATAGACAGCCTAATGACTTTATCGACTACACGGATGTAAAACCTACCATCAATATCGAGAAATCTGATAGTAAACTCATTGATAAGAAGCTGAAATATGTCAAAGATGTCATTATTCCTTCTATTGCTAAACGCATTAAAGAGACACAATTAAACGATCATTTAAAATTCCAAAAGAATAACAAGATCATTGAAACAAAGTACCCTCTTAATTCTAAAGTTATGATCGTGAACGTACTCAAATCATCTAAACTGCAACCCAGATGGTTAGGTCCTTTTATCATTAAAGGCTACACCAAGCATGGTAGTTACATTTTAGAAGATCTCACTGGCTCTTTATTATCTCGTGATGTACCTACGCATCAGATAAGACTGATTCAATCAGGAGATCAACGATCTGAAAGCGAACTTAACGAGAAACATTATGAGGTACAAGCAATTGTAAACCATCGACTCTTGCCAGACGGTGAATACGAGTATTACGTGCATTGGGTTGGATACGATGACCAAGAAAAATACAATACTTGGCAGACGGTTGATACCTTCGATTCGAAGAAACCTATTCAAGACTATTGGACACGTCGTCAAGCAACCATTGCAAGCACAACAGGTAGATCCCTGCCTAATACTATCAACAAGCGAAGAATACCTGCTCGTAATAAACACAGCAGATCGTTTGTACCTAAAGCATATAATACAAGATCTTGAGTTGCTTAATTGCACTCTGCAAGTGTAATTGTCTTTTCCCTTATGTTACTTTTTTCCTATAATGGTTTTTTACAAGGTTTTTTATGACAGTTTACATTACACACGATCTTACATCTAACACAATGCTTACATCCTATCCTTTCGTTCTTATGATTATTACATCTTTAATACAAAGATACTTCTAAGGTGATGACCTCATCTGGAAGGGGGCAATGTTGTATTCCACCTACTATTTTGCATCGACATAATAGTAAGGAATCAACTGTTCATTTATGTCATACACGGACTCTATCTGATAACCCAATCAGATTAACGAGGCCTGCATAAATACAAGCGATGTGTCATCCTTAGAACTATTAGCCAATAATCCTTACAAGAAACACGCGGCATCATACTATCGAGTAGTATCGAGTGTATCTCAAGATAAGACCTGAATATCGAATAACGCGTGGGTTATACAATTACAACAATGCATGGTTGAAAGGCTTATTAGTGGCTGCTGGGATTGGACTCCGTTGTACGGCCATGCGTGCTGATAGATATTGAATGCTACACTATTAAGCTCTGATGAAATGTATATAAAGAAGACTTGATTTTGAATTGTGAATAAAACATTAGAATAACTTTTACTATCAGGATAGCTGATTCCATTTACTGTCTATTCTTTTATTATTGTATTTTAAATTATATCCTTCGTCTTTAGCACCGGATATAACACTCCTTTACGATTCCCTACCAGCTGGCAACAATTCCATACTTATGGTGAAAAAGTCGCTGGTTCTTATAGAGGTAAGATGGGTATTACATTATTGGTCAATCCCTCGTGTCCATACCCTGTAATTCCTATCCCCTCGGGTTCTCCCTATGTCTTCTCTTGCCAAGTCTCTTCTCTCCTGATTCATTGTGTCTATGCTCCTCCTTCCCTGACCGATGACGAATTTATGTCTCTCATTACCGCACTACCTATGCAAACTCATCCCTCTCAGAAAAATGCTATTCTTTGTGGTGATCTGAATGCGCGCAGTGTATCTCTTCTTGGTGATACTCGTACCAACACGCGTGGCAGCCGTCTTGGTGAGTGGATCGAAGAAGCTGGTCTCTTTTGCTGGAATGCTCTGTTAGCTAGAGGTGTACCTACTCTCAGTTCTCAAAGTCGTTTAGCAAACTCTCAACCTGGTCATACCTCTTGGAACAGTGTTATTGACTTGTTCATTAGCTACTCTGATTTGGTAAATACTTCCCTGGTGATTCGCGAGAATAGCCTTGGCTCTGATCATGTCCCTGTCACCTTGACGTGTTCTTTACAAGATGCTCCTCCACCTCCAGTGGCTCATCCTCGTGTTCTTTGGAAAATGTCTGTGTTAGATGAACACAAGAGTGCTGAGCTTTATAAGTCTCTTTTTCGGGTGAAGGTTTCACCAATCAAAAATGCACTCTTGGCAGAAGTTAAGTATTCACTAGAACTATATGCACGCAATAACAGTCGCACCTCTACTCACGCTATTCCTTTTCAACATAATAGAGAACCTCCTGATGTTGATAGGCTAGCTGATAGACTCACTGAGATCATCCACTACTGTCTGGACCACTCTGTCGGTAGAAAGAAGCCCCCTCGTCCACCTGGCAATGCTCGGTTCTGGACTGATCGTCTTCAATCTTTGGTTGATTCTCGTGAGGATACCAGAAGGGCTTGGAAACGAGCGCCTGATGGTGTTGGTAAAGCTGTATTCTGGAAAGAATATGTGGCTGCATGTGATGCTTTTACCTGTGAACTGAAACGCCGGCGTCGTGAGACTTGGAAACAGTTCTGTGATAAGCTATCCAATGGTGATTTTGCTGAGACGACCACTATTATCAAGCGTATGCGCCGTAATCGTACGATGTCTCCTGGGTTTTCGCACCCTGAAGGTCCTGCTACTGCTGCTACTGTGATGTCAAGTCATCTTCGTTCAGTCTTTGCTGGTGATCAGCTTCCTGATCTTCGACCTTCTGCTCCTCCTCTACCGAATGGCCCTTGTCTTACACGTCATGATATCCTATATCTCTGCTCAACTTTTGATATTACTGTTGATAGCTTGGTTAGCCACCCTATTGATAAGAGTGAACTCATGGATAATATATCAGATTCTGATTGCCCATTCTCAGTGGAATTGGTTACCTTGGTAATAATCAAGAGATTAGCACGTCGCAAAGCGCCTGGTGTTGACCACATTCGTACTGAAATGCTACTACCAATCTTGAATGATTTGGCCCCAGTGTTGGTGCTGCTCTTTTCTCTGTGTTGGATCTGGTCTCGGGTTCCTAAAACTTGGTGTACTGCCCAGGTGATCCCTATCTTCAAGAAAGGTGATCCACTAGACGCTGCTAACTATAGACCCATTAGTTTGACATCAGTCATGCGTAAGGTTATGGAACTATGCCTATATCCTGGTCTACTAGATTCTGCTCCTACACATGATATTGTACAAGGTGGATTTCGTGCAAATCGCGGTACATTGGATCAAGCTTTAGCTCTACATGAGATCTGTCGTCAACATACAATAGATCATATGGGGGAACCTCCTGTACTATGCTTTCTGGACATCAAACAAGCCTATGATAGTGTTGATCGTAATATCATTTGGCGTGCTCTTGAAACACATGTACCTGATGCTCTACTTGGTATTCTACAATGCCTCTTTGACAATGTTCGAATTGAAGCTTTGGTATCTGGTGCTCGCTCTCCTACTTTTTGGCCTGGAACGGGAGTACTACAAGGATCTATCCTCTCACCATTTTTATACTCTGTATATATCAACTCGTTACCTGCTGCTCTTAGAGCAACGTTAAAAATAAAAAAAAATAAAAATTAGTTTTTAAATTAAATAGTGTTTTTTGTAATTATATTTTTTTTTGTTTAACACTTTTTTATTGTAATTTTTGAAAGTTTGGTAATTAACGTAAAAATAAGAAATTGCAATAATTATGCAAAACTTATAAAGATTAAACTTTTATATTACTTTTCAATACAATTAAACTTTTTTTTTTCATAATATTTCACACCAGATCGAAACCCTGTTGTGCGACAATTTTTTTCTTTTAAAATTGATTAAAAAGCACGTCGTAAGTTTTTTAGCAACTTACAACTTGATAAATAAAGAAAACTATATAATTTTAATTTAATAATATAAAAATAATTATAATATATATATTAATTATTAATGGTATGTAATGTAGCTCTTATATAAAAATTGCTCTTTGTTTTTGATTCATAGTATCAATTTTTATTTTATTTTTTGCCAAATGTTTGAATGTTTAATATTAAAATAATTATAATTATAATCATTTCTGTAACATTAATTCAAACTCAATTACTTTTTTCTAAAAAATTGAATTATTATATAAATAAAAATAAGAACATCTTATGACAATTGAAATAGAGGAACTATTAGAAAATGAATATGAAGAGATTAAAACAAATTATTGGAAATTTTTAGATAATACATATAAATCTAATATTGAAAAACAATATCATAGAAGTAAAATAGGAAATTTTATTAACATTCAAAATATAAAAAAAGAATTATATGAACTATTAGGTGCAATTCCTATATTTGTATTTTTAACAGAAATTTGTAGTAAAATTAAAATGCCATCACCAGTATATAATGTAGAAAAAGGAATTTTGATTTTAAAATTATTAGTAGATGGTTGTTCCATTAATGATATGAAAATTTATGATGAGAATGATTCTTTTTATAGAATTTATAAATCTGTTTTTATTGATAATATAGATTTTTTAGAAAATTGGGTTAATAATACGATGTTTTATTGTTTTAGCAACAGCATTACTAGATTATTATATAGTAAATTATACAATCCTAAAAATTTTGAACATTGTACATTACTTTTAGATGGAAGACATAATAGAATAGTAATTGAAGATATTGATTTAAATAAAAAAGATTTATATTCTTATAAATTAAAGAAAAATGCATTAAACACCCAATTTATTATAGATTCAGCAGGATATATCATCTATGTTTCAGAATCATTACCATGTAAATTTAATAATGACGATAATATGTTTATTAATAATATAAATTTAATGAAATTTTTTAAACTGACAGATTGTTTATGCTATGATGGATTATATGAAATGTATTAGATGAAATTTTAAAAAAATATAATAATGTAGGATTACATATTACAGAAAATAACTTTTGTTTTCCAATAAAAAAAGAAAAAAATATTGATTTAGATGTTGATGAATTAAATTTTAATAAACAATTAGGATCATATAGAAGTACCATTGAAACTTTTTTTGCAAAATTTTCAAATATATTCAAAAGATTTAGCTACAAAGCCAATGCAAGAATTACAAAAGAAAAAACATATAACATTCAGATTAAATTAGCATTAGTTTTATTTAATATCAAAAACTTTGTAGAAAAAAATAATATAGAAGAAAAATCTTATTATAAACTATGGATGGAAAAAGATTTTGATTTTTTTGATACTATTAAGGATTTTAATATCGAAACTAAATCAATAAAGGCGGTATATAAAAAAGAAAATATAATGAATATGAAAAGTTTACAGGATGATCTTCTAAATAAACTTTTATCTGATAATAATTTTAAAATCAGCTTAACTAAAAATAAAATGCAAATTGATAATGATGATAATAATACTAGTACTGATAAAAATGTATATGAGATACAATATATAATACAACATAGAAAAATAAATAATGAATATGAATATGAGGTAAAATGGAGAAATTATAAAAAACAAGTAAACAGTTGGATTAAAGAAAGTGACTTTCAAACAAAAGATATTCTAAAGAATTATTGGGATTCTATCAATGTCTAAGAGCAACGTTAAAAATAAAAAAAAATAAAAATTAGTTTTTAAATTAAATAGTGTTTTTTGTAATTATATTTTTTTTTGTTTAACACTTTTTTATTGTAATTTTTGAAAGTTTGGTAATTAACGTAAAAATAAGAAATTGCAATAATTATGCAAAACTTATAAAGATTAAACTTTTATATTACTTTTCAATACAATTAAACTTTTTTTTTTCATAATATTTCACACCAGATCGAAACCCTGTTGTGCGACAATTTTTTTCTTTTAAAATTGATTAAAAAGCACGTCGTAAGTTTTTTAGCAACTTACAACTTGATAAATAAAGAAAACTATATAATTTTAATTTAATAATATAAAAATAATTATAATATATATATTAATTATTAATGGTATGTAATGTAGCTCTTAGATCTATATCTATGCCCTCCTCTCGAGTTTTTGGTACTATGCCACAACGCAAGTATAATGGCCTCTGGATTAACTCACTTTTGTACGCAGACGATGTAGTCCTGATTGGCACTGCTGAAACCATGCCTAGATTGCTCAAGAAAGCAGAAGAACATTCCCTAACTCTTGGTTATAGGTGGAACCCTCTCAAGTCTGTGGTTGTCAATGCACCATTGTATACTGGTCGGGCAACGCCTCTTAGGCTTTATGGCTCAAATCTTCCGACTGCCGATTCCTTTATTTATTTGGGTCTCCCTTTTAACACTAAAGGTCAATTAGATACTTCTCTACTGGTCCAACGAAATGCACGGTCAACACTGGTGGCTATGCGCTCTGGTATCCAACCATTTGGTTTCCACTCGCCTAGTTTTTCAAGACTAACATCTGCTCGGATTTACACTACATTCATCCGCCCAAAATTAGAATATGGTCTCGCTATCTCGACATTTCTGGTTAAGGATCATAAGGTGATTGAGAAAGCTCAAGATCAATGCCTCCGTCTCTGTTTTGGTGGCCATTCTAAAGCTTCTACCATGGTATTCAAACACATGACTGGTTTACCATCGATGCGTGAACGTATTGAAACCCTTGGCTTCAAGATGCTGGTTCGCATGAATCATCTACCTGCTGATACCCTAATTGGTTCACTGCTTCCCCATCTCAAAACTTCCCCAGTTCAATCTCGGTTTCGTTGGCCTGCATTGATCAAGTCTAATAAGATATGGCATATGCTCTGTTTCCCTGCTGGTGCACCTCCCATCCCAGTATATCGGACTATTGAACATTGGATCTCTTCTTCTGGTGATGTCAAAATATCCAAGATCATCTTCCAGTATCGACAAATGAATCTTCGTGATACTCTAGCCAAAGTCGATGCTCCTGTTCTGCTACGTGCTTGTCGCCCTGTACTAGGAATTGATCCAATACTGACATTGCCAATGACCGTCTTCGAACGTAGTCGTCTATTAAGATGGCGTATGGGTTGGCTTCCTGCTCGTCCTGTTGCTTGTAGTCGGTGTGGTGCCTCACATGCATCTCGAAACCACCTGATAGCATGCCTATCGGTTGCAAATAGGCTAGGTATATCTGCCGACACTAAACCAAATCCTTTGGACTATGTGATCAACCAACTACCTGTACTAAAAGAAGCTCCCTCTTTCAATGACCAACGATATGCCAAATCTTTAGTTCGATGGTCTAATTGGTGGCCAGTCCTGTGCTCTATTATGGTTGAAATGGATATGATATGCCTCCCTGGAGAAGAATTCTCTGAACTAGCTTGCGATTCCTCCGGTTCTACATTTCTAGAATGGTTACTGCCTATATACTATCTACCTGTTGCTCTGGCGATTAATTCTTCTCTATACAACTATGTCTAACATAAGTCTGAACGCTTTTAACTAATTGTAGTTACTGATTAAGTCTTTTTTTCCCTATCTCTACTTTTATTTTTATATTCACCATTACCTTTCACTGTAGTTATAGTTTTTTTTTATTCCAACTATCGTGTTTGCCGTCTGTAAACACGCTTGAATTTTTAGATTAGACATTTGCCCCAAAGGGATCAGTCTATTATAATCTATTATTTAAATAAATCTTTGTCTACACTACATCCCCACTTCTCTTTCACTTCTTGATCACTTTTTTCGGTTTCAAACTCCGAAAACGTGAAAAGCTCAAGAACTGCAATAATAACCTACACTTTCACCTATATAAAACGATAAAACAAACTCTTCCGGACATTTTGATACCACTCTCGAATCATTTGGACAAAATTTCGTCAAACTCGAACGCAATTACGCCAGATTTTACAAAACTCATCTCGCAATCTCCAACAATTAGTTCATCTCTGGGAACATTGAACTGCAAAACAAAGCTGAAACTTTGAACAACGATACTCCTGGCGATAACAAACCACTTGAAGTGAACTATAGAACATCTTCTAAACGTCCTATAACAGTTTTGACACCTTCTTCTTCTATGACCAGTAGAACGAAAAAACTATTACGTGGTCCCCCTGCCAGTGGTAAGCCTAGCCGTGGTGTCAATAGCCAAAAAACTGACCTGCCTGCACTTGGTATCGAACTTCCAACCCTAACAAGGGATATAGATATGAACTTTACTAATGCATCTGACCTTGAGGTGGGTCCTTCTACTAGTACAACGGATCTTTTTACATTCATGGAAAGAAAATTTCGCGGATATGATCAACGGTTCAACCAGCTAGAATCATTGGTTGCTGAAAATGCAACGCTTAAGAAGGATCTTGCTGCAGCACGCGCTGAAATCGCCGAACTAAAACGACAAGTTTCCTCAAACATCTCCCCTTCCCCATCTTGGGGTGGTAAAGGGACTGATTCAATTCGCGAACCTGGCGATTTCTCATTTACATTACCAGGTAATTCTCAACTTTCGTTGCCATCTTGTGGAGGCACTGAAGCGTCCAAGTGGGCCCCTACTGGTATCAAGACTGGTACTCCAAGTTCTAAGCTTACCTTTTCACAAGTTGCGGCAATCAAGGTTCCAGCAAAGAAAGGCAAAAAGAAGATTTCGCTACAGTCAGTCAAAAGATATTTTGAATCACCTCGTGCTTTGCCTACACCTGGTTCACCAGAGGAACCACAGTATGAATATATTTATGTACCAAGCAAATACCGTGAGCGTATCTCCAAGTTTCGTGCCAAGTTACGCCGCATTAATATTGATAGTGGTCGTGTATTGGATGTTCACTATCCTGCCCGTGGTGTTGCTGCTTTCTTGATCCATAGAGGCTATTCCCAGGAAGTTCATGACATCCTGAAAAAAGAACAAATCATGGTGGTTACCGACTTTGACCAATTCGCTGCTACCAATGTGGATAACCCTACGTATGCATCCCTTGACAACCAAGCACGTGTGGAAAAGGCTCGTGAGCTCCAACAAGCCCGTCCACTATGGCGAAAATATTGTGTGCTACCCATAATATTATGTGGTAAAACGACGATTTTATTATCATTTACCTACTAATACTATAGATTTACCTACTAATAATAATCTGCGAACCAATGAAATTAGAGCAATTATTTTCTATGGCTGCGCAATTAACAGTGCTTTGCTCATTTATTAGTGGTTACTCCTAATATTAGTGGAAAGCAGACAATAATGTTATGGGTTTAGTCAATATTATAACATAAATTGACAATAAGAAAGAAAAGCCTGAACTCCATTTTATTTGCAAACAATTTTTATGTATTCTTGTCTTTTGCCGATGAAAGCCAAATCTTGCAAACTTCTTATAAATGAGTACATGAAATTCTGATGCTTGTACGCAACAACATAATCCTCGTTTATTTTATTTACTAAAATGAACTCTGCTTTTCGTTTCAACGATCTTTTATGTAAATTCCTAGAAACGTTTAATTTCAACGTTTGTCAAAATAATGTTGAACAATTGTCTTTCAAATGCGTTTATTATTCGTTGAAAAGTCTCTTATACAGGTCAGGTTGCAAAAAATTCTCTTGTAAATTACTCTTTTGGAAACAAGAACGAATCGCTAGTTCCATTTAATAAGCTGAGCACTTTCATTGCCGTGATTTAGCCTTTGGCTAATAGCTGTGTATTTAAAATGCTGAATGACATTAAGAATGAGCTGCCATTAAGTGTCTAATTTACTCAATTTTATGTTTAGTAAAATTATAGAATAAAGAAAGAAAGAAAGAAAAAAAGAAAATACATTGCGTTAAAAAAAAAAAGAAATACATTGCGTAAAAAAAAAGAAATACATTGCGTAAAAAAAAGAAATATATTGCGTAAAAAAAGAGATAAATTATTGTGTAAAAAAAAAATAGGTCAAGTAGCGATTATTAATTGCCAGTAATCTTAGTCATTATTGCTAGGCGGTTATTTAACTAGATGATTTATTGTCAAAATCATATATCCACTTCTCAAACTACAAAAAAACGCGTTCGTTTTTGGACTTTCGAGTAATTGATGATTATGATAGAATTCTTAATGACGATCGAAAGCTTCAAAAACATGCACGTTTTTTTAGGTGCTAGAAAACTACAATCGATGAACATTTTTGCTGTCTGTTGGAAAATTAATCCGCATTGCTTGATAATAAACTAATTTTACTATAAAGATAAACAAGAGCATTAATCATATTTTACATTTGGTTTTAAAGATTAACTGGAGCAACTAAATAGTCAATTAACATTATTGAATGATGAATATAGAACTGTATAACTTGGGTTATCCTGGTTCTATATTTCTGATATTATGAAATAATTTCTTAAACATCAGGGAAATGGGTTAAATTTTTGATTAAGAAATGTTTTTACATTCTGTTGCAAGATTGCTAATACCTTTCTCTCGAATTAATAACATGATATATAAAAACGAGTTAAATTATCTATAGTTTATATCTACTACAGAAAGTGTAAATACCTATTTTACTTTTGCTATATTATGATGAAGTCCTTTTGGAGGGAAGCTTTATATTATTTTCGGTGGTTTAAATACATAATCAATTCAGAGAACAATTTTATTTCAAAATAAAACGCTTTTTGCTCTTGTCTTCATGCTATTTACAAACGACTTAATATGCCAGCATTTTGCTCTAGATCTTGTTTAAATATATGATGAGAGATGATCTTGAACTCTTTCTCATTAGATTCACTTGAACGCACAAGACCTACACTGGCAACAATATCTTCAAACCGACAGACAGCGTAACTGTGTGCACCGCTACTGTGCAGCTCAACCAAAGCAATAGTCTTGTCATATTTGGTAGTTGCATTTTTTTTCGCTAAATCAACCAAAGCCAAATACTGTGGTCTACCATTGAATGAATGCTCGAAAAAGAAAACGATAGAACCAATGAACCAGCTTTCACGAATGGAATTATTTCGACTATTAACAAAGGTTGGTTAATCAAAGAGGTTTTTGTTCTTGAGCTAATTACTTACTTCAAGTAGCTGGCAGTGATCATCACGTAATTGTTTCCTCGACGATATTCATTTATATGGCTTTTATACATGGTAGACGTATATACATTGCCATATGCCCAGGCACGACCAGCGATGGAAATACTATTCAACGAATCAATTTCAGCAATATTTACACCATTTGCTTCAGTACGGCGATAGTAATGCAATAGCGCCTTCAAAAAAGTTTGAGTGGAGACACCAAAGGGAAGAGTATCCACTGAAATATTACTAAAGGGAGCCCATAATTGTGGATCACTAGCATCACCAGAAGGGTTATTCCTGAAAGTGGATTCGCTGTATTTTCGAGGAGTGATCAGGTCAAGCTCAGTATGAACATCCCAAGTCTGGCTGTTTATATGATTACGCGTTATGAGTCTTTCCAAGATATTACCAGCGTTTGCGCCAGCATCAACCTTTGACTTGATGAGCTTTTTGTATTTTCCGATGCTTCTTTCCATTGATCGGGCGGAATATGCTCTCAACACACCTTGTTGTTTGATCATATAGACTATATGCGAAAGGTAGTGTTGAACAGGCTTGAATACACCGGAATGAATACGCTTTGCCTTGATTTCTGCCAACAAAAATTCTTGCCATTCTTTGATATATCTTTGGAAAGTATGTAAGTAAACTAGATTTATGAGTACAAAAAAAAATATATTTACCTTTCCATCAGAATAAGGTCTTCAATAGAAAGTTCCCATTTAAGAGCCAATGCGACAGCTTTTGTCAGATGAATCAATGGTTTCTTAGCGGATTCTTGAATCAATTCAGGAACGAACAAGGTGGGAATCATATATAAGAAAATATCAATCCAGTCAACAGCACGTTTGCCACCACTCTTGATAATTGGATCTTCCCATTTGGATGAAAAGGATGTCGGTACAGTGGCTCTAGAAGCTTCAACAAGTTTACCAATTTTGATGAGCGATAATTTTGGAATATAGAAAGTATACGGCCATTCATCAGCAGACTTCAATCGGGCATCACTCAATTCATCTTCATTGGGCTTATATCGAGTTTTTCTTGCTGCATTGTACTCTTTACCCATGTCGACTGTCAGCATATTGAATACGTGTTGAGCGATACCTTGTCCGAGAAGATGCATTTCGTCTAAACCAAAAAAAGTAGCGCCAGTAAAACTGGGAAGTATTGCAAATGGTGTTGCAGACTTGATACTGTAGCTCTATGAGGTAAAAAGAAAAAGAAATGTTAAAAACTTGTAAAGATTAATGCTGATTATAGTACTTACATTCGCTGCATCTGGGGAAATGAAATCGTTTCTGCTTCTGATCTCATTGTCGATCGTTAAAAAACAATTATGATAATCATGACGTTCAGCTTGGACACGACAAATACGGCAACCAAACGTAGCCATATGACCAATATGATTTGCAAGCTCAGCTGCAGCAGGAAGATCACCAGTAGCCATCACCAAGTTGACTTTAGCTTGACAAACAATTACACCATCCTTTTGTACAAGCATGCCTTTGGTAGACAGAGCATGAAACTCATCAATAATAGGCTTTAAAAAGGTATGCATGTACTTTGGGTAGTTTGGACCTGGCAAGATCGCCAATTGAAGCATGTATTCGTCTTGGTAGCGGTATTCTGGGGGAATGTTCATATTCAAGAGATGGATGATTGTTAACTTGTCCCCTTTATGATTCTTGCTAGTACAGAAACCATCGACAAAAAGAACCATTGCGACATCATCTTCACCGGAAAACAGAATGCTATTATCCTTAAAGTACTTGTATGCTGCACCATCAAAGTAATCTTTATATTCACCGTCAGTTGATTTATAGTTGTAGCGGTATTTCATCAAGTCTCTTGTCTTTGCATTCGCAAGCATTTGAGCGACTTGTTCACCAATAGGAAGCATCTTCATAGAGCGACGAGGTTTACCATGATCATCAAAGCGATTTTCTTTACAAGCAGGGTTTTTACATTGAATAGTCTCTATATCTTCCTTTTCAAACAGCATGCAACCATTGACGCAGACATCATGAAAATGACATTGAATATTGGTTTTTGCTTTAAGAGTACGATCCAAGGTATCAGGGAACATGAGAGTGGATGGTAGGTAACCTATATATAATGGGAATAAAAGCTGATAAGTACTTTTTTTTTAACTCTATTTGAATAGATACATACCCAATCCATCGGTTTTACGGCTCTCTTCATTGTTTTTGATTATGGTACGCATTAGATAGACAAGTTCTCTTTGAGCCTCTCGAGGAATACCATACGTGTCGCAAATATCTCTCAATTGGATGCTATTTAATTCCGTATTGGTGAAAAGGTTTTGATCCGAGGATTTGACGTTGTAAGCAATTGGAGTAGGCTCTATTTCAAACAAGGTATATTGTTAAATTAAAAGCTTTAGTAATATATCTGTTAACTCACCTTGGACAGGAATGCTAGCTTCTTGCGTTTGGACGACCCTTTGTTTTCTATGATCACGATTATGGCTATAGTGATTACTCCTAGCTTTAACAGTTTTGAATGGCCTCAAACAAGTAGCGCAAGTATATTTATATGGTGTAGCAGAAGAGGAAACTTTGCCCATTTAAAGATAAGTAAAAACAAGTAAATATATCGAATTAATGAATAGCGGTTTTGTTGTTTAGAAAAAGCAGGTCTTAAATACGTTTGCTTGGTCTACAATTGACAGAGTTCTCAATGGTAATTCATTGTTTTAGGCTGTTGAATCCTTTGAACTAATCGGCTTTTCATATTACTCAGCCTTCCAGATTATTCAGATATCGAATATATTTTAATGGATCCTTATGATTTCTAATCAAGCTAATTCCTTTCCAAGTCAGTCATACCTGTCAGTAAGCTTACTTTCCAGAAAGCTCTTTGGACATTAGTAAGGATTACTAATGGATAAATGGTAAAGTACGCTTATAAAACAGTTAAATAGCTCAAATCATTCAATCACTTTTCTTTATAATATATTTACTTTATAGCTATGTCAAACAACAACAACAATAATTGGAGCGTCTACTTTGAGAAGATTGAACAAGAAATCTTAATCAACCGTCGTTTAATTCAAGATTTGATCCAAATATTAGCACCTCTATTTCCTCGAGAAGCTTCGAGGGTTTCATCTAACGAAGAAATTGAACAAGCACTTGACGATGGTACAATCATATCTGAAGCATGTTACTACATTCAGTTTTATTAACCTCTTAGCTTGTCATATATAGCTGAACGAGAAGCAATTGCAAATGCTTTGAATCCTAATTTACGTAGTAAACGGTCAATCCCAAAAGTGCTAGAAGAAGCAAAAGTGCGTTATCAACAAAAGGCAACCAAGACAAATGTCACCCCTTCTGCACCATTAAGGTTGTATGCCCTCTTGAAACACCTCAAGTATATAAAAGGCCAACAAAATGAACTGACCGATGATGATGTTCAACCGCAATACAATACGTTGAAATACTTGGCAAGAGATGTCTTGAAAGACATGGAAAGGGCAAATATAAATATTGTTGGTAAAACTTGGAGTGAAATTGGCGAAGAGGATACCAGCATTCAAGAACGTTATGCTTTGCTTTTGGAGAAACGTGCTTTAGATGTGGGCTTGCATCTGCATCTCTGTGTAGAGATGTGGGCTGCCAAGTTACTTTTATCTGAAGCACTCAAAAACAAGAAGACTGTACGTACCAGAAGTAATTCTGCTGAAGAAGGTGAAAGTCAACAAAATCAAGAATCTGTTGAAGACAATGAGATTGAATCGTTCTTCAGGTTAGATGCTTTTTTATTTCTGTTTTTATATCTTTATTAATATGCTTGTTATGCAAATAGTGTGGATAATCAGCATATCCTTGTTGATCGTCTAGCTACTTCTGTTGCTCCAGTTGGTCTTGCATCTCCAATCACTAGCTTGTTGGATCTACATTCTGCTCGCTCATCAACGAAAAGAAAAGCCATTACGGTTCAACCTGACGTTGGTGAAGATGAGGAGGCTGGATCTGACAATCGTTCCAAAGAAGCGGATTCCAATAAGCGTAAACCACGCTCTAAGAAAAATACAAAAAAAACGAAATAAATATAGATGTTTTTTTATTGGTTTAAGTAGCTGACGTAGCATTTTTCTGCGGCTTTTCAGTATTAAGAAAAACTTTTTTACACCAATCTTGAGTTTCTTTCTTTTTTTTCGTTTGCTAAATTGGCACATTAAACGTAAGGTTTCTTGACATTTGTCACTCTTATTGCGCACAACACTTTAACTGAAGCTTCTGTATAATAGGAATTAACCTCAATGTCAGCTTGTAATTGTGTTTTTTTTTCCAAGCTTTCGAATATCTCCCTCGTTCTTAATGTCGTAATTATCTATAAATACGTCGTCATTCATACTGCTTATGTTCTTATACTGACTTGTATTCTTAAATACTTATACCACTTCAGTAATACTTATAGCCAGTAATGCCATATGGCTTTTGAACCTTTACTATTAGTTTTAAAACTAATAACCATTAAGTAAGTGCAATGATTACTAATCCATTAATTTCTTTGTATATTAATCTAATACTGTTATAATAGATTTAGTTGTATATATATACAAGACGAAGACTATTAAAACTGTAGCCCAGTGAATTATAATTGGAAAATATACATGCTATTCATATACCTATGTATCTTTAAAAAATATTCGTAAAATTTATAATCATATATATATATATAAAACAAAAAAAAATTACAAAATCTTTTTTATTTTTTAAGTCATGTGACATCATGATACGTATCCCTTAAGTTTAAAGGTTATCTAACCCAGCATGATATTCATCAATTATTTCTCTATCATTAAATGCGTCTTCCCATATCCAACTATTGTAGCTATCATCATAATTTTTCCATTTAATAAAATATTTTGTTCTTTTTTTATATTTTCTATGATTTAATATTTTTTCTATTTCATATGAATCATTTTCTATGTATTCTATATTTTCGTCAATTATCATTTCACTTTTATTTAGCATATCATTAATAAATGAGTTTTGTTTATTTCTCATATTAATGACTCTACAATATTCAAAAGTTTCAGTAAATGCATCTTCATTATGATTTTTGTTACTTGGATAATTAAATTTATCTTGTATCCATAATCCATAATAATCTTTAATTGGAATATTTTGAAGCTCAACAAATTTTTGGATGTTACTTAATAATAATGCCATTTTTAACTGTAAATTATATATTCTTATATTATCAATTTTAAGAACTTTATTACTATTATCAAATCTTTGGAATTTATCACCTAATCGTCCAAATTTATTTTCAATGATGCTTCTAAAACTTCCAAAAGTATTATTGAATTCAATTTCATTATCACTTAACTTAATTCCTTTTTTTTTTCTAAATGGAAATATAAAATTATCGTTATTGATTTTATCATTTCCATATTTACTACAATTCTCTAAGAAGTCTTCTATAAATAAATTATAACCTCCATCAACTGCTATACAATCATTTTCATTTAATTTATTTTCTAGTTTCATTGCTAAAAACATTTTACCATCATTATATTTTTTACATGGTAAACTATCTGATACATAAATAGCTATTTCATTAACATCAATTATTACTTGGGTTCTAAATCCTGATTTTTTAAATTTATATGAATACATATCTTTACTTTTAATTTTCAAATCTGTATAGTTAACTCTACTATCATGTCCATCCAAAAGTAAAGTAACATGCTTAAAATGCTCAGGATTAAGTCTATTAGCATAATATATTCTTAATAAAATTGTGCTAAACATATTTTCTAATAGTTTATTACATGTTTTATGTAGCTCATTTAAGTTTACATCCCAGAAACTTTTATATATTTCATGAAATGATGAATAGGGTATGTAATCATTCATTTCTCTTATGCTTTTACCTGTAATTAAGTGATATATTATTAGTAATCCTTTTTCAATATCTCTATATGGAGTTTTATATTTATAATTTACAAATATATTATTTAAAAAGAAAAATATAGGTATTATGCCTAATTTGTTTTGTAATTCAACCTTAATTTCTTCAATATTTTTTACATCTTTTAGTTCTGTTCTATGTTTATACTCATCTTCTTTTATTTTCCATTCCTCATCTAAAAAATTCCAGTAACTATGTTTTATTTTATTTAATTCTTCGTATATAAGTTTATCCATTTTATGTTTTTTATATATGTTTTTTTCAATTTTTATTTCATTTTAGCATTTAATGATAGAGAAATAATTGATGAATATCATGCTGGGTTAGATAACCTTTAAACTTAAGGGATACGTATCATGATGTCACATGACTTAAAAAATAAAAAAGATTTTGTAATTTTTTTTTGTTTTATATATATATATATGATTATAAATTTTACGAATATTTTTAAAGATACATAGGTATATGAATAGCATGTATATTTTCCTTATAATAATAACAGTCAAATTTACTGTAATACTTATTAAGGAGAACATGTTTGTGCATTTAAGCATAAAAATTTAACAATTTACATAGATTTCATGAATTATATAAATGTTAGGGTTAATTTTAAAATCACGTGATTGTTAAAATGCCCCTAAATTTATGAATTTCATTTTTTTCAGCTTTTTTTTAGAATACCAAGACATTTTTAGAAATCACATGATATGATAGCTATAAAACATACTAATTCATTTTACTATCATTATATGTTTAATGGATAGGGATGTATTATATTAAGAGTCTCGTATTTTATTATTAATTAAATAAAAGGATTCAAAAAATTATTTATATTAAAATATATATTGACTTTATTTAATATTTAATTTATTAAATATATTAATAGCATCATCATAATTTATATCCTCATCTTTTATCTCGTTATTTATTTTAATAAAACCTGTTTTAATTGTAAAATTTATATATATCTTACCATTACTAATATTTATAGATGGTGAAAATAATGATGGATAAATAGAAAAACATTTATTTTTAATATCATCAATACTTAAATTTTGATTATTTTCTATATTTTTAAATTTGGATATATTAGTTAATACCAAATACATAATTTTTGTATTTTCTTTTGAATTCGATTCTATTAAAGGATTTAATAATTCTACATTCATAATTTTATTTCTTCTACAATACATATTTATTTCATTTATTAAAACATTTATAAAACTTTCAAAATCAATATGTTCATTACTAGTAATGTCTAAATCTATCTTTATTTTATATGGTTTTTTTTCAATCCATAATTGACTATCTTCAAATGCAATCTTTGTATCAATTATGAAATTATGACCATTATACAATACATTGTATTTGTCATCCTTAAATTTCTCTATTAAAAAAGCATTTTTATCATATTCTGTTAATGTTATTACAGGCATATTTATTTTAATGTATGTTTTTCAATTTATGTTAAATAAATTAAAATTGGAAATATAAGAGTAATCTAGTTTTTATACATATATTAATTGGATGACATTGTTGTTATATAGTATGTTTTATAGCTATCATATCATGTGATTTCTAAAAATGTCTTGGTATTCTAAAAAAAAGCTGAAAAAAATGAAATTCATAAATTTAGGGGCATTTTAACAATCACGTGATTTTAAAATTAACCCTAACATTTATATAATTCATGAAATCTATGTAAATTGTTAAATTTTTATGCTTAAATGCACAAACATGTTCTCCATTGATTGTGTCTGATATAGTGTTGGTAAGTCTGTAGCAATAGCGAGTTTCATTCAAGAATCTAATCATTACTTTAGGAAAAGATGATTAAAATATACTATTATACAAGCTCGTGGGCCATTCTTCTAAAGGTTAGTTCAAATATAGTCTTGAAATATTGTTTCATCAACGATAACTGACATTATTTATACAGTTATTTGCTTAATTCATTTACCTGTTACTTGCCAGTGGGACATAAATTATTTTATACTTGTATGACAATAAGGTAAGTTAAATACTGTTCGTGTGTGATAGAAAGCTGGTTATTGTACATTCAGCTATTGAAGGCTAGTGTGTATTAGAGTAATATCTGTTGAAGTTATATATTATATAAATAAAAAAAATAGCAATTAAATTATTATCTGAATAACCAAAATGACTATAATATTATTAGTAGTGTATTGTGAATATATGATAGAAAACTAATAATAATATTGATTATAAATCATCAATATGGAGGGATTAATCCATACTATTATTGACTGGAAACCACTACTATTATACAATTTACCCATAATAATATTGAAGGAAAACCCCTAATACTATAGTATTTACCCATAATATTATCGAATAAGAGTCACTAATATTATCAACCGCCGAAAAAACACTGCCTAGAAATTGACAATAATTATTAGCAGAACTATAGTCGATTTTACCCCTAATATTATCAACTTTTGGGCAAAAAACCGACAATATTTTCGCCATAGTGGTCTTGCTCGAGGTCTCAAATACATCCGTTCACATGTACGAGGTTCGATAGCACATGATTTTGTGCTTCAAGGTTTCTTGACTCTTGAACAGGTGAAGGTACTTTTGGCTGGTGGTTCCCTGGAGGATGTCCCCAACGAAGATGACGCTATGTCAGAAGGTGATGACATTGCTTCTTCTCTTGGATCTATGCCCTTAACTGGTGGTGGTGAACCAGTTAACATTGAATAATGAGTGAGTCACTGGATGACCGCTCTTATGAAACCCATTCCGCTCCTTTTACTCCTTGCGCCAACTCTCTCTCCTTAACCATATGGAACGCTAATGGTATGGCTCGTCAAGCCATTTCTACAGTTACCGATTACCTCTATGACTCTTCACTCATTTTTATTACCGAAACCTGGCTTCTCCCTCCTTTACGATTCCCTACCAGCTGGCAACAATTCCATACTTATGGTGAAAAAGTCGCTGGTTCTTATAGAGGTAAGATGGGTATTACATGACCAACGATATGCCTGTTGTAAACATGACTTGTTCAGTGTCCGTCACCAATCAGGTCAATGTTCGACAATGCTTATACTCAGCTTGTGCTTTGACAGCTTTGTAACGTCGGTTAAGAGATATATATGGAAATCAATGCTTAGTGCAACTAACCTTCATAAACTATCTATCACCGAATATAAAGTCGTACTAGAATGGGTTACTATAAATCCTTGTTAACTCCATGAGCGCAGTCTTTGACTAACTCAATCGTCTATAATATCAAGTTAAATCCGAACTTCAATTTTGTATAAATAGCTCATCATTTTAATGCTTTAATAAATCAATTCGTTTTATCAGTCTGGTTATTTCTACAGTCTTTATTATATTCGATATAACATAAATGAACAGTTGATTCCTTACTATTATGTCGATGCAAAATAGTAGGTGGAATACAACAGTGGCATTCTTACGTCCTTCGAATTTACAGCGAATCCCTCTCAACTCTATTAGTATCAATCCATCATCCGGTATTCTCTCGTTTGTAGTTGTGGCTCCCAAGGAACGTAGACAACAGGTCCGAATCGTCAAACCTTTTACTGTTCATCCGCACCCGAATAAGCGAATTTGTCCAGTTCATTATTTGCAGAGCATTCTATCACACTCGTCCTACCATCAGCGTGATGGTAACTATCTTTTCATCAAGCAGTACCAACCTTCCGAACCGGTTCGTCCATCTACTATAAGCTCCTGGCTCCGCCGTTTAATTAAGCTTAGTACCAATGAACCTCGTGTCTCCGTCCGTTCTCACAAACTTGGTTCGTCTCAAGCTCTTCGTCAAGGTATTTCGGTTGAGGATATTGTCACTCTGGGTAATTGGAGGTCCAGCGAAACCTTCCATAATCACCATAGAAGGGAACGCATGTCCATGGTCGACTTTACAACAGCCGTTCTTAACACAGCAAGCGCCACGGTACAAATCACTAACATCCCAGAGTTTGACACTGAAGAAGACAATGATGATGCACAAGAAGTACTTCCGGATGTCTCTGCGGTAAAAATTAAATAAAAGCGAGTGAATCAGTTAGAACCGTTTTATGGGGTTTTATTGATTCAAAGTGAGTTAAGTTTTTTCTATCTAGCTTGTATCTCTTGTATTTATACTTCAAAGGAAATGGTCTCTTAGTAACAATCAAAGGTCTTTTTAATCTATGTTCATTCTTCATTAATTGTATTTTCAGCGGTGATTCAAAACTCCCTCTTTTGATGGATAGTTATTAAATGAATGCCGTCTTTTTAATATACTGTATGCGAAAAGAGGGTTTCAATGTTTTCCAATTTTGAATATTTCATCATATACAGTGGGTGGAAAAATGGTTCGGGTGTTTTCCAAAATTTTACAAAAAAAGGAATATACAGGGAACTACGAATCCTATCAACGCCAAACTAGCTTTATTAGAAAGCACAAACTATTATTAATATATTTTCTTAATTTTGTACTGATTGGATAACTGAGTTTGTATATATCAGAGAGTAAAAATATAAGGTACACCCGAACCATTTTTCAGGGTCAAGCTTAGAAATCGAAACTTCTAGAAATCTCAGGATAAAAAGGCCCCAATGGATTACTAATTAATATTTGTGATTAATAATCACTATGTTGCGTCTCAAATTTAAAAAAAAGTATAAAAAGAAGCGTTTTTGCTGAGAGATAAGCTCACCAATTTTCAATTTTTTCATTTTTCAACTATGACACGCTGCATTCCCAAAGATACTCAAAACAACATCAAAAACTTGTTGGAATCTGGCTATTCTTACTCCCAAATCATGAAGCGTATCCCTGGAGTCAAAAAAACTACGATCAATAGTTATAAACGCAAGTGGTTTCCAGATATGAAGCCATTGCCATCTGGTCGTCATGCCATTGTAAATGCTACAAGTCGCAATTACATTCGCAGGAAGTTTATACTTGGAACTTTTAAAACTTTCAAGGATGTAGAAAGGCATCTTGATGATCTGGGAATGAAAATAAGCTACTCTGGATACTTGAAGTTGCTCAGATCGATGCATTTCCAAGCCGAGATTAAAAAAAAAACCTTTCCTTAGCAAAAAGCACATGGTTCGAAGGTTAAACTGGGCCAAAGCCCATAGAAGTTGGACTAGCGATGACTGGAGGCGAATGGTTTTCTCCGACGAGACCAAGATCAATGTTTGGGGCTCCGACAGCTGCAAGTATTTCTGGAGAAGACCTGATGATAAGCTCCAGTTCCATCATTTGGATCTTACTGTGAAGCATGGTGGTGGAAGCTTAATGATGTGAGGATGCATCACTTACGATGGTCCTGGATATGCCTGCCAGATATTTGATGGTACTATGAAGAAGGAGGACTACATCCATATCCTAGAGACAATTTTAAAGGATGCCATGGAGTGGTATGGATATGACCCAAAGAAGTCTACTTCCCCAACAAAACAAGGACCCAAAGCATACTGCCAAGGCTACAAAGCATCAATGGTTCAAGGACCGGTGGTTTTAACCTTGATTGGACATATAGTCGG
Source organism: Actinomucor elegans (assembly GCA_026027325.1). Lineage (NCBI taxonomy): Eukaryota > Fungi > Mucoromycota > Mucoromycetes > Mucorales > Mucoraceae > Actinomucor > Actinomucor elegans. Next base: position 497,615 of record JAMSLZ010000019.1, read on the forward strand.
CCACCCCAAAGCCCTAATTTAAACCCAATCGAGCATGTTTTGCATCACCTAAAGCTCAAACTTAGCGCTTGTCCGGATAGGGCCAAAGGAGTCCATAATTTGTGGGAAAGAGTTAAAAAAGAATGGGATACTTTTACAAAAGAGGATTGCCGAAATTATATTTATAGTATGCCAAAAAGAATCGAAGCAGTTATTAAAGCAAAATGTGGATATACTAAGTACTAGCTATGATTAGCATCGACCCTGAAAAATGGTTCGGGTGCATACTATTTTTTTAATCTCAATTTAAATAAACCTCCGCTAATATAGGGCTATCATATTCCGACATACAATTGATATTGACTTCAGCTTTCTAACAAAGTTAGTTTTACATTGATCAGATTAGTAGTTCTTGTTTTATTCCAGATTATATAAAATTTTGGAAAACACCCGAACCATTTTTCCACCCACTGTATTTATGTTTTCTACTAATATATATATTAAATTCATATAAAAAAAGATATCCCTCATAGCCTGTGAATATAAGCGTGTATACAACATTATTCTAATGTTTATTCACAATTCAAAATCAAGTCTTCTTTATATACATTTCATCAGAGCTTAATAGTGTAGCATTCAATATCTATCAGCACGCATGGCCGTACAACGGAGTCCAATCCCAGCAGCCACTAATAAACCTTTCAACCACGCATTGTTGTAATTGTATAACCCACGCGTTATTCGATATTCAGGTCTTATCTTTTGAGATACACTCGATACTACTCGATATAGTATGATGCCGCGTGTTTCTTGTAAGGATTATTGGCTAATAGTTCTAAGGATGACACATCGCTTGTATTTATGCAGGCCTCGTTAATCTGATTGGGTTATCAGATAGAGTCCGTGTATGACATAAATGAACAGTTGATTCCTTACTATTATGTCGATGCAAGATAGTAGGTGGAATACAACATGTAGCCATCTTTACCTTTGTCAATTATCCTAGTCTTAACCCTAGTCTTAACCCTAGTCTTAACCCTAGTCTTAACCCTTAGTCATATTACTACTCAAATAAACTTACCTTTACTACTTACACTTGTCGATATTCTGTCCACGCCTTGTATAGCCAGTACCTGACAACCCCATTCATTACAGATGATATTATTTATTTCTTTATTTAGAGGATTGTTCTAATATTCTAAAATTTTAAAATAATAATAAGGTGAAATATCTCATCGTAATCAATATTTCATAATTTTTTTTTCTTCAAAAAAATTAATTAAAAAAAGCATGACTAAGTTTTTGGTAACTTAATCATAGGGAGGATAAATATAATAATTTTATTGTTTTTTAATTCCAAAAATTAACATTAAATCCAAATGTATATATAATTTCATATTTACAGAATCATTCCTCTTAATATGTCTTTATATTTTTTGTTTACAATATTTCTATATCTTCGTCCATAAATTATTTTTAATATAAGAGTTATTCAATTATAAAAGTTTTAATATGTATAACTATTCCTATTATTTTAAAATAATAATTTAAATAAAAACTAATAATTGTATAGAATTTATTTGTTTAAGGAACTAATGAATAGTCTGCATTGGTGACGGACACTGAACAAGTCATGTTTACAACAGTTTACCTAAAAGAATAGAGCAAGTCCTTAGAGCTAAAGGTGGCAATACTCGATATTAAAAGACAGCACCTTTAATTCTCTCAGCCGAAAAATTCCAAAATATAATTTTAGTAAAGTTTCCAAAAGTAGTTACTATACAGTTCATGTTTAAATTTGGCATATATCGTTTAAATACACCAGCAAACATACATTTAAAGTTTGGGCTTACTCGAGTGACTGTACGTTAAGAAACATTAAAAAAAGCAAAATTATATTTTTGTGCACCGGCCAGTGTAACTACTGTAGCGATAGTTATAAGATCTTTCATCTTTATATTTATCTTTGGTAATAAAGCGCAGTCTCAAAAAAGGGGTTTTCTCTTTTTTTTTTGATGTACTTTATTATTCCACTGTAAAAACGCAACAGGAATACAACATCACGAATGCAAAACTCACAACTACCTTTTCCATCCTTCATTACTAGTGCTGTTTCCCTATTGACGCCAAATAGACTGTTAGCACATTGGTAAACGGCAGTGTCTGTTATCGATTTCCTTGATTCCTCAACTAGCTAGCTGTGGTCGATATCTCGACTATGAGTAACGTAGAACTAATCCTGTTGATTATATCCATGATTAGTTAGGTTAACGGTGTCCATAATTAGTTAGAATTGTGCTGAACTAAGATCTCGCACATAATAAGTTCCGTCTTAAAACATAATCATCATCATAATGTACTCCATTAACAAATATATCTCAGCAACCGTCTTGTACAAACAATATAATTCTGCATCCGAGGTCTTTGTATATACTACTAATTATATTATATACCCGACAATAATATATATAGAGCCTGATTTTACTGTATGCGAAAAAAGGGTTTCAATGTTTTCCAATTTTGAATATTTCATCATATAAGCAGCTTATAACTCTATAAAACAAACATGTTACTTAGAGAAAGTTGTAGAAGAAATGAAGGGCTTTCAGATGATATATGCTTTGTTCTTAACAAACAAAAGTTTATTAGTACTTATATAAGTATAAAGTTAAAAAGTAAAAAATTAAGCTTGCTAAAAATTACGGAAAAAAAATTAATAATTTGTTTGTTGACCTTTACTTTTTATAACAGCTTCAATTCTACCAGGCATGCTATCAATATATTTCAGGCAGTCCTCCTTAGTAAATTTATACCACTCTATATTGATCCTCTTTTCTAGTTCTTCTACAGTATGAGGTTTACTTGGGTACTGTCCCAAACGGTTTTTCAATTGGTGCCACATATGTTCAATTGGGTTCAAATCCGGGCTTTGTGGTGGCCAGTTATAAATTTGGTCCACATTGAACTTGTTTTTGGGAAACAACTTTTTAGCAATAGTTGATCTATGAGGAGTGGCCTTGTCTCGTTGAAAACGAACATGTTTTGAATCCAACTCATAATAGTCTAAGGTATCTTTAAGGGGTGATTACCAAACGAGGTCTCAGATTTAATTTATACTAATAATACATAATATTTTATTTTACACTTCATAGGGAAATGCTTAACATTTTTTGTTTTTTAAGCTTTTAATATGACCAATAAATATATCAAAAAGTATTTAAATAATTACTATTACTAATTTCTAAAATAATTCTTTTTTTCATATTTTTATCATAAATTCTACTTTTTCCTTTATTTTCAATATTTTATTTTGTTTTTCTATTAAAACTATTTAATTTTATATATCAAGTAATAGATAATAAAAATATTAATTAAAAATATATAATAACAATAAAATTATATTTAAAATGTTTCTCATATGATGAATATAATGAAAATTTATTAGAAATAGATATTGTGAAGGAAGAAATAAAAAACTTAGAAAATAAAAATTTAATTTAGATAATAATTATCAGCATGATATAAATGTTAAAATTAATGGAATATATATTGAAAAATTTAATTTAGAAAATATATTTAAATTATAATTTAAGTTTTTTCATGATGGGTGCGATTTCATCAAGTATCATATTATTCTTATTATCTAATGTTTTTCTTTTTATACCTTTGTTTTTATCTTTATTATATGTCTTAAATTCATATACTTTTCTTAATCTTTTATTTGAACCATTTTTTTTCATGTAGATTTCATAACACCCATCTTTTTGCTTTATTTTGTATTCTGCTAAATCATATTTTTTCATATCTTTTATAATTATACTTCGTTTAATATTGTATTTATATTTATCATCTACAATAATATTAAATATTTCATCCATTTCTTTTTTATATTATTACTTTTTCAATTTTTTTATTTTTTTATAATAGATATATTTAATCCCACTCATAATGTAATACCCAATTGTCTCTGATCTATTACATAATCATTGTGTCTTAAATAGGCTAGTTTACTGACTTAGTCAGGTCCTTGTAATAAGAATAATGAATATCAAATATGCATTTCACATTTATAACTATCAATATATTTTCTATCATATTTTTAATAAATATAAAAATTCAATTTTTTGCATTTTTTATGTAAATTAAAATTAATCCTTTAAAAACTTTTTCCATACGTTATACTCTCTATTTTTCTTACGCCATTGATATTCTTTTAAATACAATACTATATCTTTTTTATTTCTATTTCGTGGTATTATACTTTGCTTTAAGCCATTCCATGTGCCTTCAATTGTATTTGTATGCACACCTGTATTTGGATCTTTAAAATGCTTTGAATGATTTACAGTTAAATGTTTGTATCCTATATTTTTCAAGTTATTATACCCTTTCCATAAATCCGTATATATTGTTGTACCTTTTTTTACATATCTTTTTATAATTAAATCAATATTATCAACATTTCTTTCTTCAATGGGTAATAAAAACATTTTTTTGTTTTCATTTTTTATTTTATTTTTTAGCATACTTCTTTCGATACCACCAATTACCCAAGCACCTTCTACCTTATGCCCCTTATTATATTTTCTTTTTGCAATTTTACTTTCATCGATTTCTACAATTTTATTTCTACCTCCAATTTTAATATTTCTGTTACCTAACAATTGTTTATTTTTCAAGTATTTTCTGAATATTTTATTGTATGATGACACTGTATTTTTGCTAATTTGCAAACTTGATGCTATAAAGGAAGAAGGTGCTTTTCCAAGAAAAAGATATAATATGTGTAATTGAGTATTTAAAGGTAAAGTTAAATTATTAAAAATTGTTCCTTTCAATGGTGATATTGCTTTCCTACATTTATAATATCTACAAACATATAATTTTTTATTTAAGTTTAATTTAGTTTCATGTTCACATTTATTACACTTTATATGTTTATTAACGTAATGGAAAATATACATGCTATTCATATACCTATGTATCTTTAAAAAATATTCGTAAAATTTATAATCATATATATATATATAAAACAAAAAAAAATTACAAAATCTTTTTTATTTTTTAAGTCATGTGACATCATGATACGTATCCCTTAAGTTTAAAGGTTATCTAACCCAGCATGATATTCATCAATTATTTCTCTATCATTAAATGCGTCTTCCCATATCCAACTATTGTAGCTATCATCATAATTTTTCCATTTAATAAAATATTTTGTTCTTTTTTTATATTTTCTATGATTTAATATTTTTTCTATTTCATATGAATCATTTTCTATGTATTCTATATTTTCGTCAATTATCATTTCACTTTTATTTAGCATATCATTAATAAATGAGTTTTGTTTATTTCTCATATTAATGACTCTACAATATTCAAAAGTTTCAGTAAATGCATCTTCATTATGATTTTTGTTACTTGGATAATTAAATTTATCTTGTATCCATAATCCATAATAATCTTTAATTGGAATATTTTGAAGCTCAACAAATTTTTGGATGTTACTTAATAATAATGCCATTTTTAACTGTAAATTATATATTCTTATATTATCAATTTTAAGAACTTTATTACTATTATCAAATCTTTGGAATTTATCACCTAATCGTCCAAATTTATTTTCAATGATGCTTCTAAAACTTCCAAAAGTATTATTGAATTCAATTTCATTATCACTTAACTTAATTCCTTTTTTTTTTCTAAATGGAAATATAAAATTATCGTTATTGATTTTATCATTTCCATATTTACTACAATTCTCTAAGAAGTCTTCTATAAATAAATTATAACCTCCATCAACTGCTATACAATCATTTTCATTTAATTTATTTTCTAGTTTCATTGCTAAAAACATTTTACCATCATTATATTTTTTACATGGTAAACTATCTGATACATAAATAGCTATTTCATTAACATCAATTATTACTTGGGTTCTAAATCCTGATTTTTTAAATTTATATGAATACATATCTTTACTTTTAATTTTCAAATCTGTATAGTTAACTCTACTATCATGTCCATCCAAAAGTAAAGTAACATGCTTAAAATGCTCAGGATTAAGTCTATTAGCATAATATATTCTTAATAAAATTGTGCTAAACATATTTTCTAATAGTTTATTACATGTTTTATGTAGCTCATTTAAGTTTACATCCCAGAAACTTTTATATATTTCATGAAATGATGAATAGGGTATGTAATCATTCATTTCTCTTATGCTTTTACCTGTAATTAAGTGATATATTATTAGTAATCCTTTTTCAATATCTCTATATGGAGTTTTATATTTATAATTTACAAATATATTATTTAAAAAGAAAAATATAGGTATTATGCCTAATTTGTTTTGTAATTCAACCTTAATTTCTTCAATATTTTTTACATCTTTTAGTTCTGTTCTATGTTTATACTCATCTTCTTTTATTTTCCATTCCTCATCTAAAAAATTCCAGTAACTATGTTTTATTTTATTTAATTCTTCGTATATAAGTTTATCCATTTTATGTTTTTTATATATGTTTTTTTCAATTTTTATTTCATTTTAGCATTTAATGATAGAGAAATAATTGATGAATATCATGCTGGGTTAGATAACCTTTAAACTTAAGGGATACGTATCATGATGTCACATGACTTAAAAAATAAAAAAGATTTTGTAATTTTTTTTTGTTTTATATATATATATATGATTATAAATTTTACGAATATTTTTTAAAGATACATAGGTATATGAATAGCATGTATATTTTCCTTATAATAATAACAGTCAAATTTACTGTAATACTTATTAAGGAGAACATGTTTGTGCATTTAAGCATAAAAATTTAACAATTTACATAGATTTCATGAATTATATAAATGTTAGGGTTAATTTTAAAATCACGTGATTGTTAAAATGCCCCTAAATTTATGAATTTCATTTTTTTCAGCTTTTTTTTAGAATACCAAGACATTTTTAGAAATCACATGATATGATAGCTATAAAACATACTAATTCATTTTACTATCATTATATGTTTAATGGATAGGGATGTATTATATTAAGAGTCTCGTATTTTATTATTAATTAAATAAAAGGATTCAAAAAATTATTTATATTAAAATATATATTGACTTTATTTAATATTTAATTTATTAAATATATTAATAGCATCATCATAATTTATATCCTCATCTTTTATCTCGTTATTTATTTTAATAAAACCTGTTTTAATTGTAAAATTTATATATATCTTACCATTACTAATATTTATAGATGGTGAAAATAATGATGGATAAATAGAAAAACATTTATTTTTAATATCATCAATACTTAAATTTTGATTATTTTCTATATTTTTAAATTTGGATATATTAGTTAATACCAAATACATAATTTTTGTATTTTCTTTTGAATTCGATTCTATTAAAGGATTTAATAATTCTACATTCATAATTTTATTTCTTCTAGACGGATATCTACAATTAATATATCTTTTAAATCTATTGTATATGTCCTATTTTTTTTTAATATATCCATATATTTTATAATTTATAACTTTTTTTCATGAATTAAAATTATTATTAAGTATAATAAACATTATCAAGAAGGCAACTGTTCCATTTTGCATGAAAAAGCAATATTATATTTATGCTTTCTCCTAATATACGTACCAAATTTATATGAAACAAGATGTCCGTCTTCTATAACATTTTAAATTAGTTACTTACTATTCCAATATATATTAATACAATCAAAACTATTAAATTTACTGTAATGTATCCATGAATTATCCTCATCACTGTAGTTTTGCCATTTCACAAGGTAATAACTATCTTCGACTATTAACCCTTTATGATCCAAAATAGTTTCAATTTCATAACTTTCATTATTATCTATATCTATTTCCAAGTCCATTTTCTCATTATTATAAATATTATTATTTTTAAAATGAGCAATATTTGATAATTCTAATCCTAAAAATTGTTGCTGTAATAATTTCATTTTATCTAAATTGTTTATTCTTTCATTTAACTTTGGAAGTGATTTATAATTTTCATTATTATTCAAAATATCATTTTTGTATTTAAAATCAAAGCTATCATTAATCCAATATGAATGAAAATCACTATGTTCTATATTGTTTAGTTTAATATATTTTTTTAAATTAAAAAGGACACATGCAATTTTTAGTTGAATATTATATATATTTATATTAGTAGTTAAAAAAGGTTTTTTGTTATTTAATCTTTTAAAGATACATCCCAAATCTGAGAAAGTTTTTTCCATTTTAGACCGAAAACTTCCAAATTGATCGTTATAATTTATTTCAATTTCATTTAAGTTTATATTTTTATCTTTTCTGATAGGATATACGAAGTTATAGTCATTTAGATCAGAACTATTTATTATATTATCTACGTATAGGCTATATCCTCCATCTAATGCAATACAATCCATCAAATTTAGTTTATTTTCAATATTCATATTTATAAGCATAGATCCATCATTATTAGTACTACATGGTTGACTGTCTGATACAAATAATACCATACCATTTGTATCTATTGCAACTTGTGTTCTAAACCCATTTTTTTTAAGTTTGTAACTATAATATATGGATTTATCTTCTGCACCATATACCATACCTCTTTTATCATGGCCGTCTAAATGTATTGTTACTTGATTAAACAAATCTGGATTCTCTATCATTCCATTTAAAAGTCTAATTTTTATATTTGAAAACATGTTTTGTAAAGAAAAACTTAAAATCTTATTTAATTTTAACATTCTATCTGATGAATAAAATTGTCTGTATATTTGATGAAAAGTACTTTTTGATATATAATCATCCATATCTTCAATTGATATATTCTCTACTATAAAATATAATATCAATAAGCCTTTTTCTATATTATTATATGGTCCTCTATAATCTCTATCTCCAAATAATATAACTAGGAAGAAATAAACAGGTACTATTCCTAACTTTTCTAATAAAATCTTTTTAATTTCTTTGATCTTTTTAATAGATATAATCTTTTTAGTGTGATATTTTTTTTGTTCAATCTCTGGCCAACCATAATTTAAAAATTTCCAATAATCATTTGTTAGAATCTGATACTCCATTAATAAAGTATCCTTAACATTATTAATATTATCCATTTGTTCTTTTTTATATTGAGATAAATTCAATTTTTTATAACTTAAAATAAAATTAATAATAATATATATACATTATTATGTTTTAGAAAACATTTTTTATTTTGAAAAGTTTGAAGTAATTCTAAAATTTATTAATTTTATATTTTGCTTAGTCAGCAAAATTGTAAAATCAATTATTTTTTTTGAACTTTTTATTAATAGACAGATTTATAAATATTTTGTGTTACACAAAATATAATAAATCCTAATTGTTTTAAAGAAATAGAAAATATAAAAAGTTCACAAATTGTGAACATTTTTAATTTTCATGGAATGACAAACAAATTGATAATTTGAAAAGAATTGTAGTGTTAAGCTGATTTTATAATTCAGAATTTTATAGCAACAGAAACATTTCTCTATGGTTATAGTAGACGGATATCTACAATTAATATATCTTTTAAATCTATTGTATATGTCCTATTTTTTTTTAATATATCCATATATTTTATAATTTATAACTTTTTTTCATGAATTAAAATTATTATTAAGTATAATAAACATTATCAAGAAGGCAACTGTTCCATTTTGCATGAAAAAGCAATATTATATTTATGCTTTCTCCTAATATACGTACCAAATTTATATGAAACAAGATGTCCGTCCTACAATACATATTTATTTCATTTATTAAAACATTTATAAAACTTTCAAAATCAATATGTTCATTACTAGTAATGTCTAAATCTATCTTTATTTTATATGGTTTTTTTTCAATCCATAATTGACTATCTTCAAATGCAATCTTTGTATCAATTATGAAATTATGACCATTATACAATACATTGTATTTGTCATCCTTAAATTTCTCTATTAAAAAAGCATTTTTATCATATTCTGTTAATGTTATTACAGGCATATTTATTTTAATGTATGTTTTTCAATTTATGTTAAATAAATTAAAATTGGAAATATAAGAGTAATCTAGTTTTTATACATATATTAATTGGATGACATTGTTGTTATATAGTATGTTTTATAGCTATCATATCATGTGATTTCTAAAAATGTCTTGGTATTCTAAAAAAAAGCTGAAAAAAATGAAATTCATAAATTTAGGGGCATTTTAACAATCACGTGATTTTAAAATTAACCCTAACATTTATATAATTCATGAAATCTATGTAAATTGTTAAATTTTTATGCTTAAATGCACAAACATGTTCTCCAATCATTACTAATTAAATATAATAGTGCTTCTTTTTCATCGTCGAATATTTTTTTTAAAGATTTATATGGTTCTATAAACATCTGCAATTTTATTAAATCCTTTTTATTTTTAATTTTAATTTGTAAAAAAAATTCAATTTTTTCATATAACAATAAAATTTGTGGTAGTAGGAGTTTCAATATGGACCTGAGAGTTCCTTTGGGATACATCCATCTTTAAGTGATGACTGAAGTATTTCAACGTACAAAGATGAATTTATCGAGCCTTCAATGATTGTAGTACCATAACCAGGGCCTTTCGCTGTTATACAAGTCCAAAACATGACACTACCCCCTTCCTACTGAATTTGGAGATCTAAATAGTGAGGGCGAACAACATCATTTAGCTGAGACCAATAGTACTTAATACCGTCTGAAGCCCAAATGTTAACCTTTGTTTTGTCTGAACATATCCACTTACGCCAGTTGTCCTTGGCTAACACCTTATGTTGTTTAGCCCACGCAAGTCGCTTTTTTCTATTGCTTTCGGAGATGAAATTAGACTCTTGCTTTCTTTTTGCTTTGAAGCCCATAGAATGAAGCATTAACTGAATGTTCCTGATTGTCATATTAATTCCAACTGAAATAAGATAAGCCTTTTTATCTTGTGGTGATTTGAATTGACCGGCTTTCATCTTATTTCGAATCTATTTCTTTGTTGTATTGCTTATTGAACATGGCCTTCCAGTGATAGCAGGCTTCGTAGTAGGAAAAAACTTTGCTTTATATCTACTAATAGTGGCTAGAGAAATATTTGGTAGTTGTTTCTGGATTCTTGAGTATGGAGTGTTTGTTGACAACAGTGACTTGAGAGTGTCTTGCTTATCTTTAGTAATAGAACGAATCATGATGTTAATTTTTTTATAAAAAAAAAAGTGATGAAAATATTCAATTTGGACAGGACGAGCCAGCTTCTTTTATTCTTTATTTTAATTTTCCTATTCATAAAGAACGTCCCATTGTTTTGGAACATGTTTTAAATTTCTTCGATAGCTCAATTTAAAATAATTTTATGCGACGCTAAGTAATGACGAATTTTGAAAAATCAAAAAATCAAAATTTCTCAAATTCGCCTTAGCTCCGTAGTGTTAAATAGAGTTCGCAATAAAGGAAAACCTATAGGAAAAAAGGCCAAAGTTTTAGCCCTCTATTGATACTAACATCAACCGCATAGTTTTATTTTAGACAGCTGTGTAAAGAGAAAAAGGTTAATTTATAAAACATTGAAACCCTTTTTTCGCATACAGTACATTTAAAGTTTGGGCTTACTCGAGTGACTGTACGTTAAGAAACATTAAAAAAAGCAAATTTATATTTTTGTGCACCGGCCAGTGTAACTACTGTATTATGTCGATGCAAAATAGTAGGTGGAATACAACAGGCAGATTGGAATTGAAAGCCATAGTGTTGATGAAGATATGGTATTTAAACCTTCTTCTGCTGACTTAATCAACCAATTATTTCCAACGTGTGATGTTAAGCATCTAATCCAGCAATATCTAGCCGATCATAATGGTTCCAGTTCAACAGAAGAGGAGTACTCTGTTTCTACTTCTAATACTTAGGAGGTCATACAGATACTCGCAATTGTTGTACAATTACTCGTACAGGTTCTGGGTTAGTGGATGACCGGGTGCAATAGAATGTGGTTATACAATATGTCTCCGGCATTCCAAATATTTCTAGCCGTTTTAAAAATTGGAAATAGCCATTTAAATGGGTACACATATCCAGAGAACATCACAGCAGCCAAAAATATGCCCATGAGTAAATACCTAAGGTCATCCACTAACCCAGAACCTGTACGAGTAATTGTACAACAATTGCGAGTATCTGTATGACCTCCTTACGGTAAAGCGAGGAATGGCCAAACTGTTGATATTTCTTCAAGAAAACAAAGCCAAAAGATAGATCGTCTCTTTCGCGTAAAGTTATATGTTGAAAAAAAAGCAGGTTAATAAGTTTCTAAATAACATTTTAATGATACTAGGATTTGCTTACCTCTTACTACGGAACTTTGTCGCAAAAGTATGATTTTAAGGTATCATTATCCTATCCTCCGAACAAAGATGTTCGAACAAAAATGAGAACCTATGGTGAGAACAATCGCCAAACACACCATATTTCAGCCAGGGCAATGAAACAGATTATCACTGACCGCTTTATTGGTATATGTCGAGGTTGCATAAAAAAGCTAAGGATCTGGGAGAAGACGATGAAGTTGTTATTGATTCCGTTAGCGAAGCCTATGCCAAAAGAAACAGGTGCAATTCCCGTACTCAATTGGTAAAGTAGCAGTGATAGTAATGTTGAGGTTATTCATCTTTTGTTGGTATAGAAATTGGGCCATAGAGTAGATATGTACTCTCAGAACAAAGAGCATTTCGAAAAAGAATATGGTAAACAGTTCCCAGTCTTTTTGGTTGCTGGAATGATGTCTGAAGAGGAAAGCGATGTAGACATGGAAGGCCAACAAGTGCTGATTCGTAAACGACCTCAGTACAGAAGCGCAAAAGTAAGTATATGCGTGCTTTTCCTTATTTTCATTGACTCCTTAGTGTTATACCGAATATAATAAAGACTGTAAAAATAACCAGACTGATAAAACGAATTGATTTATTAAAGCATTAAAATGATGAGCTATTTATACAAAATTGAAGTTCGGATTTAACTTGATATTATAGACGATTGAGTTAGTCAAAGACTGCGCTCATGGAGTTAACAAGGATTTATAGTAATCCATTCTAGTACGACTTTATATTCGGTGATAGATAGTTTATGAAGGTTAGTTGCACTAAGCATTGATTTCCATATATATCTCTTAACCGACGTTACAAAGCTGTCAAAGCACAAGCTGAGTATAAGCATTGTCGAACATTGACCTGATTGGTGACGGACACTGAACAAGTCATGTTTACAACAAAATTTAAGATAATTAATAGGAATATGATTTGGAATACGAACATCCGAATTATGAATAGAATTAACTTCAAGAAGAAGAGCACAAATAAGATAAGAATTAGAAATGAATTAGGATAAGATTAAAATAAGGATAAATTAAGATCAGGAACAGATTAGGAGGAGGGATAAAAGAGAAATTAGGATAAGGAAAACGGTAAAAATTAGAACTAAGAAAAGGATTAAATTAGAGTTTATAGTAGAGCAAGAATAAGAATTAGATCTAGAATTAGGATTAAGGTAAAAATTAGGAAAATACATTGAGAAATAAAATTGGGGTTAATATTAAGAACAGCGTTAAATGAGAACTAAGCATTAGAGTTAGGAACAGGTCAATGTAAGGTACAAGGGTTAAGGATAAGCTTAAGATTAAAATAAAGGTTAGGATTAGAATACGGTTAATGTCAAGATTAGCTTTAGGCTTATATCAGGGTTAAAATAGTAACAAGAGGGTCAAGGTTAGGATTATGGATAAGTTTAGAGATAGGACTAGGTTAGTATTAGGATCAGAGTAGTACCCTGAGGGCTAGGGCTAGGGTTTGCACAAGGCATACCTCAGGTTTATAACACTCGTAGGCTGAGAGAGCTAATCACACCACATGCGAAAGGGTAGTACCCTGAGGGCTAGGGCTAGGGTTTGCACAAGGCATACCTCAGGTTTATAACACTCGTAAGCTGAGAGAGCTAATCACACCACATGAGAAAGGGTAATACCCGGGCTAGGGCTAGGGCTAACCCTAGGGTTTACGCTAGGGATACCTTTGGTCAATAAAACCTAGGGCTAAGAGAGAGCTGACTACACCACAAAGGCAAAGGGGTAATACCCGGGCTAGGGCTAGGGCTAACCCTAGGGTTTACGCTAGGGATACCTTTGGTCAATAAAACCTAGGGCTAAGAGAGAGCTGACTACACCACAAAGGCTAAGGGGTAATACCCGGGCTAGGGCTAGGGCTAACCCTAGGGTTTACGCTAGGGATACCTTTGGTCAATAAAACCTAGGGCTAAGAGAGAGCTGACTACACCACAAAGGCTAAGGGGTAATACCCGGGCTAGGGCTAGGGCTAACCCTAGGGTTTACGCTAGGGATACCTTTGGTCAATAAAACCTAGGGCTAAGAGAGAGCTGACTACACCACAAAGGCTAAGGGGTAATACCCGGGCTAGGGCTAGGGCTAAGATTAGGGATACCCTAGGAGAATAATTGATTGGGGGTAAAGTTGGCGCATTGCTAGAATTAGAAAATAGAAAGTAATAGCCAAAGCTAAAGTTATATTAGGGTCGTTGTTGTATTCATGGCTTATTCAGCGTCCGTCATTAATCAATCGATATTCGACAAGGGTTATACTCAGCTTTGAGATGTTTCCTGCGATGTTCGTAATTAGTTGGTAATTAGTAGGGTACGTGTATAATTAACGAGAAAACAGTAGAGATTCATTCTACCACTGCCAGCCTTTTGTTATTAATGGGCTGGGTAGTGGTTAAGTAGAGTAAATATAACTAGTCACGATTGCACAAGTTAAGTATTCAGGTACATTTCTATTACTATTCTATGTTTAGCAGTTATGTCCACTAGAGGGATATCTATTATTTTTTAAACGATTATCTTTATTATAGATATTCATAAATAAAATTGTATATATTTTTATAATTTAAACAAAGTATTATCCTTCTAGATATTTCATTTAAATATAAATAATATATTTAATCAAGAAAGCAACTGTTCTATTATGCATAAAAGGCAACATTTTCATTTATGCTTTGTTTAAAATAGACTTCTTTTTTATAATAATAAGAGATATCCCTCTAGCTATAAGGCAACTAGTAGAAGCACTATGGCGAAAAAATTGGCTGCTAATATGCCAAAATGGGCAGGTAAACTGCCAATTTTTACTTATAATGCCTTGGCTGTTTTAATGCAGTAAAAAATTTTCAAATAGCCAATAAAGGCATATTAATAGCCAAGGAAACTGGCAGAAAATATGCCAATAAGAGCATATTAGTAGCCAAGGAAACTGGCAGAAAATATGCCATTATGGGCATATTAGTAGCCAATACTCTCATTTTCAGTCTGCCAAATGGTTCCATTAATGAATTGAAATATACGTATATACGTTTATGAAAATAATTATATTTTAATAATAATATTGATTTTATTACTTTTTCTTTGAGGGATATCTTTTTTTATATGAATTTAATATATATATTAGTAGAAAACATAAATATAATGTTGTTTTTTCATGCATAATGGAACAGTTGCCTTCTTGATAATGTTTATTATACAGAATAATCATTTTAATTTATAAAAAAGGTTATAAAGATATAAAAACTATGGATATATTAAAAAGTTTAAATATATATAGAAAAGATAAAAATGATGTAATGTCTGTATATATCCGTCTACTATAATAATAATAACAGATTATTACTAATTTTTTTCTCTAATATACAAAAATTGAATTTTCTAACTAATAAAAATGGAAACTATTAATATTAAATATAATTTACTAAGAGAATATCAAACTTTAACAAATGAATATTGGAAATTTTTAAATTATGGTTTGCCAATTATTAATCAAAAAAAAATATCATACAAAAAGGCCAATTCCTATTAATAAAATCAAGGAAATTAAAAAGGTTTTATTTGAGAAGTTGGGAATTATACCAGTTTATTTCTTTTTAGTTACATTGTTTGGTGATGGAAACTATAGAGGATATAGTTTATATGTGGAGCCAATAATAAATAATTCAGAATTAAATGATTTTAACTTTGTATATCTTATTAGAAAAGATAAAAATATAAATTTAGATGATGTTGAATTAAATTATAATGATCAATTTGGTAGTTTTAGATCAAAAATGGAGAAAGTTTTTTCTGATATTGGATTCATATTTCAGAGATTAAATAATAAAAAATCATTTTTAACATCTAATATAAATATATAATATACAATTAAAAATTGCATCTGTACTTCTAAATATTAAAAGATATGTAAAATGGACATGTTTATGTAACATTATAAATCATGTGATTTATAATTGTGTAACCAAACATTAATTGTTTTAAATAGAAAATAATAAAAATATAAAACACTTTTTAAAAAGTGTTCTAAATTGTTTTAAGAAGAAAATATAAATTATTAAAAAATGTTGACATGAATGGCAACTTTTTAATTTTTATTATTTTCAAATGACAAACAATTTGATAATATTTTTTATATTTTCAGAAAGACAAACAATTAAATAATATAGAACATTACAGTTTTCAATCAAATTGGATGAATGATAACTTTGATTTCGAATATAAAAATAATTTAACTAGTAATATAGATAGCTATAGTGCACCTCCAAAATTAAATGATAGAATAAATAATTTAGATAAAATGAAATTGTTACAACATCAATTTTTAGGATTACAATTATCAAATGTTATAAATGATTTAATAATAATATGGATTTAGAGATAGTTGTAAATGATGATGAAAATATTTATGAGATTGATATTATTTTAGATCATAAAGGATTAGTAGTTGAAGATAGTTTTTATCTCATAAAATGGAAAAATTACGATAATAGTGAAAATTCTTGGATACATTATACTAAATTTAATACTTTTGAATGTATTAATGCTTATTGGAACAGTAAATAAGTAATATTTTCGGAATAAATATCAATGTTGAAAAAAATATTACAATATTAAATACAACTTTATTTAAAATCCCATATTTCTTTAATACTAATATAACCTTTTCTGAGAAACCATGATTTGAAATATGTTTTTCTAATTTCTTCTGTACTTTTCAATGTTGTTTTTATAACTAAATTTGCATGTACATTTGTATTATTATCACAAAAATCATAAAATGGACCACTATATAAAATATCTTCAATATTCTTAATGTTTTTAATCCAAAATAATATTTTCTTGCTTAAAATTTCAAATTTTTTTCCATTAACGTCTTTTTTTTCAGGATCGAGTGTCAATACAACAGCGTAATAATGATATGTCATTGTAAAAAGATTAAATGTTTTTTTTTGTAAATATATAATAGAATATGTCAATATTTATATTTTTTTTACAAGATATTTTTAGAAATACCAAGAAATTTATTTTTGTAATGTTCATGTGATTATTTTTAATTAATATAACAACTTTGTATTCCCTATGCCCTATAGAAGAGGGATATCTTTTTTTATATGAATTTAATATATATATTAGTAGAAAACATAAATATAATGTTGTTTTTTCATGCATAATGGAACAGTTGCCTTCTTGATAATGTTTATTATACAGAATAATCATTTTAATTTATAAAAAGGTTATAAAGATATAAAAACTATGGATATATTAAAAAGTTTAAATATATATAGAAAAGATAAAAATGATGTAATGTCTGTATATATCCGTCTTTCATTAGATCAAATAGTATAGTATAAAATATATAGTATAAAGCATATATAAAGGTAAAATATACCTGCTATATAGTAATATATATCCAGGAAAAATATCAACATAGCAATCAACTTACCGTTACCAGTCCTTTAATAAACGCACAAGAGTAGTCATTCATACAGAAAAATAAAAGACAAAGTGACAAAAGCAACTAAACACCGGTTATATTAGTCATTATTATGAAGGATAACTTATAAATCTTTGATAAAACTAACCTTAAACCAATCAAACGAACAAATTACTCAATCATCTACTGCTACAACTATTCAAAAAGGAAGATGGTTAGACTAATAAAGCCTAAAGTATATACTTTAACAATGTAGTAATACATACCTGTGGAGCTTGCGTCGCATAGCAACGCGTACGTAATATACTACGCGACAATAGTACATTTAGAAAATAACAAGGCAAAGTTGATCCTATATATGTAAAAGAAAGAAAGAAAGAAAATAACAATGAGTAATTCAGCGAGCAATGAATTGTAAAAAGAAACATACCAAAGTCAAACAAATGCAGCCTCTAAAAAAGAAAACACGTTAGAAAACAATAATGTTCGTCATTCTAAAACATGAAAACAATACCTTAAGCAAATATATCAAGAAATGAAGTATGCTGAGCCTAGGTAGCCATAAATACAGAAAAAGAGACAGAGCTAAGAAGAACTACTACTAAAAAATAAAGCTAACCATTAGAAACAATACAATTCTATCAAAAATGAATAATATACACTTAAAAAAAAGAAAGCATACACACCAAAGCGTCGTAAAAGGGGGCCTTTACTGAAAGAAAAGACAAAAGACAAATATATGCTGCTGCTTTTTAGGTAGGCTATCGAGTTCATTAGTATACTTGTTTAAATAAAAGAAATGAAAAGAAATAAAAAAGTGAAAACATGACGAAAAAACTACAACACTCAAAGGCTAAAATGGACGCGTCATTGGCATTCAGCCAATTAAAAAGGACTAAAGTAGACTTTTATTGTTTTCTTTTAACTAGATCTGGAAGCAGCTTTGCCTTTCTTTTGGCGTGAAATTTGAGGCGATTCAACTTCTTCGTCATCATCGCTAAAAACAGTGCGCTCTTCTTCACTATCAACAGCCATCATACGTTTTCTTCCTTTAGCAGGGCGAGAAGAGTAATTGGATGCTGATGCAGCTAATTCTCGAATACGAGCAGCAGAATTACTGCAATCGCCAGCAAAAGGAGATTCTCGTACTTGAACCGCAGAAGCAAAGCAATGCTGATTTAACACACTGTTTATATATATAAAAAAAATATGTGAATAAAAAGGCTGTTGAGCAATAAATTGCAAATGTCCCATACCTGAACTCAGATTCATTTTCTAAATCAATAGAAACATCACTTCTTTCAGCTTCGTTGTGATAAAATACATTACCTGTTAAACCAGAGGCAGACATAGAAGCGGTAGAGATGGAAGCTTTACTCTTTAAACCGTTGTTCTTGTTTTTCAATACTGCAGTAATCAAAAGCTTTGCACCCCACATTTCTTTGCATAAATGCAAATCGATATGATTCTCATCCAAAGCCTTCTTTTCCAAGATAAGACAATAGCGTTCTTGAATGCTAGTATCAATTTTGGCGATATCTTTAAACGACATACCGTCAACGTATTCACTAGTCTTTTTCAATTCCTTAATCATTGTCTGCACGACATCTCTTGCTGTCATGCGCAACTGATTATACAGATCATTGACCTCCACGTCAGTTACGGTTGTGTTCCGCTTTCGTTCTTCCAGTAGCCTGACAAGAGATTTGAGACGTTTGGCAGCGTGAGGAGTGGCATTCTTCTTGGTAGGAATAAAGCCTTCCTTTGCTTCCTCAGGTACCTTTTCAATGCATCTTCTGCTTCTCAAATTGGGATTAGCGACATTGGCAATCGCTTCATTTCTCGCTGTATAGAAGTGTTAATTACAGTATCAACCAAAAGCATCAAAAATGAATATACCTTGGACGAGAGCTTGTTCCATTTGTTCACTTGAAGATTGTGCTACTCTTTCGCTTGGAAAGACAGGAGCCAAGATATGGATCAAATCTTGAAGCATTTGGCGGGTGCCCAGAATATCTTGTTGCATCTTAGCGAGCGCTTGCATAATAGCATCGTTGTTGTTAGGCATTGTTTAAATAAAATAAGACTTTTTAGAATAAAAAGAGAACATATAATAATACATATGTCAAGATATATATATATATAGAACTGTACTTCACCTTCATAAAACTAGTACGTCATAGTATTTTGATCGACCCTTTTGAGGAGATAACCTATTGTTATAAGTGTCTAAAAGAATAGAACCTACTAATTCAAGTTACAAAGACAATGTGCTATATGTTTTGATCGATACTTTTGAGGAAATAGTGTTGTTGGAAGCATCCCAAAGAATAAAATATAGTCATAGAAGTTGTGAATTCAATGTCATAAGAAAAAATATAAAAGGTTATCCATATATCACATATAATACCTTTTAATTATTATCCATATAAACATACATACTTCAAAATGCCAGCCGTTAGAAACCAAAACAAGTACAAATGCGATAGTTGTGTAAGAACATTTAGAACTATCAAGCAGAGATGCAACCATTATCAATATTATCGTGACCACAAGAAAAGCGTTAACCGAGCCCAAGAAGCAACCATTGGTAAATTAATAACCTTGAACCATGTATGTTTCACTAATTCATCATCTTTATAGAACCTACTTCAATGGACCTTGGACCCATTCCAATGGAACAAGTAGAGGATGGTGGTACTCCTATTATCCATAATGTCAGATCCACTGATGAAAACGCGTTTACCAGCACTGAATTAAATAGTATCCAGTTCAAAGATATCTGCGATACATTCAGCATTTCTCGTGAGGCTCAAAGAGAACTTGTATATTTGATCCGTACTATAATCAAGAACAACGACCAAGACCGCATAACTCATCCAATGGGTAAGCATCTAGTTTGACATGATTAGAACGAAACATAGGCTGATCAAAACTTTCTTTTTTACGTACAGGTCATATTCCATCTACTGTCATGTTTCCTGACACATTGGATCACGTACTCAAAAAGAAAACTAGCATCGAGACCAAACTTCGACAAGTTTGTGTTAATGGTTGCATGCTTTTTGCTGATGATGATATCGAGACAGCTTTCTGTAAAAATCCTATATGTAAAGAAAGTCGTTTTGATGATGATGGTAAACCTCGCCGCCATATGAAGATGCTGTCAGTTGGTGAGCAGGTTGCCAAAATGCTTGGAAATACCAAGATCAGAAATATGATGAGATATCGTCATAATTATGAATCAATTGATGGTGTTTACAAAGATTATTTTGATGGTGCTGCTTATAAGGTATTTTCACAAGGTCATGAAAGAATTTTCACTGGTGAAGATGATGTAGCCATGGCTCTGTTTGTTGATGGTTTTCGGACAAGTAAGGGCAATACAGGTGACAAGTTGACTATTGTACATCTTCTTAACTTTAACATCCCTCCCGAGTACCGCTACCAAGACGAGTATATGCTTCAGTTAGCTATTCTTCCTGGACCAAACAATCCAAAATATATTGATACTTTCCTTCAACCTATTATTGACGAGTTTAATAATCTGTCCACCAAAGGTTTGCTTGTTCAAAAAGATGGTATCGATATCTGTCACGCTCGTGTACATTTGGTGATGGCTACTGGTGATCTCCCTGCAGCTGCTGAATTGGCACACCATGATGGACACATGGCTACCTTTGGTTGTCGAATTTGTCGTATCAAAACCCAGCGTCATGATCATCACACTTGCTTTTTAACTATTGAAGACGAGATCCGAAACACTAACGACTTTAAGAATCCAAATGCCATCGCTGTAAGTATCACTGACAAAGAAAACAATGTTATTCCTTTTATCAACAACAACTGAGTACTTCACTTTTACCTTTTCATAGCATTATAACATCAAGACTCCAACACCATTTGCAAAATTAGGATGATTATCAAACGAGCTCTCACATCACGTGATAATAGAATATGGATGATTATCAAACGAGCTCTCACATCACGTGATAATAGAATATATTGTTTTAAGATTATTTTATTTTATAAATTTATAATTTTATTTTTTTAAGAACAGGTACAATATTGTTATTAACATTATTAAATATATCTTCCTCATTGTTTTCATATACTCTTTTGCTTTTTTTACTTTTGTTATATGTTTTAAATTCATAAACTTTTTTATTTTTTTATTTGATCCATTTTTTTAATATAAATTTCAAAACACCCATCTTTTTGTTTAATTTTAAATTCACTTAAATCATATTTTTTTATTTTTTTTACAATCATACTTCTTTTAATATTATATTTAAAGTTATCATCGGCTATTAAATCTAATATGTTCATTATTTTTCTATATAATTGTTTTCAATTTTTAAATTTTTTATGTTGACATTATATCTAATCCAATTCATACTATTAAGTAACGCCGAGAACATATTAGAAAAGTTAATTTTACTAGAAAATAAATCTATATTATAATAATATGTATATTAAAAAAGGAATCTATAATATAATTATTGAAAATAATTAAAATAAAAGTTATATATATTATTGATTAATAAATCTTTTCTTGAAAAGTATATTCAACGATGTAAGATTCATTAAATTTATAATCAATGTATGTAATATAAGAATAATTATTAGAACAATATGAAATGAATTATTTTATTAAAGATAATCATTCAAATATACTTATATACAAATTTTTTAGGTTTATAATAAAATAACTATATAATATTTAATAAATCAGTTTAATAACATGATCAGATCATATTAATAATTGAAATAAACTTTCAAAATGCATTTTAAGTTTAATATATTTCGTGTCATATTACATTTTTATAAAAAAATCAAATTGTATTTAATCAAGTTATATATAAACTTTAATCTGTCAAAAACTTTTTCCATAAATTATATTCCCTATTTTTTTTCCTCCATTGATATTCTTTTAAAAACAATAATATATCTTTTTTGTTTCTATGTCTGGGTATTATACTCTGTTTTAATCCATTCCAAGTACCTTCAATAGTATTAGTATGTACACCTGTTATTGGATCTTTAAAATTTTTGGAATGATTTACAGTCATATGTTTATATCCTATATTCTTTAAATTATTGTATCCTTTCCATAAATCTGTATATATTGTGGTTCCTTTTTTTACATATTTTTTAATAATTAAATCTATATTATCAATATTTCTTTCTTTAATAGGGACAAAAAAAGTTTTTTTATTTTCGTTTTTTATTTTATTTTTTAACATACTTCTTTCTACACCTCCAATAATCCATGCACCTTCTACTCTATGACCTCTATTATATTTTCTTTTAGCTATTTTACTTTCATCTACTTCTACAATTTTATTTCTACCCCCAATTTTAATATTTCTATTACTTAATAATTGCTTATTTTTTAAATGTTTTCTAAATAATTTATTATAAGATGACACAGTATTCTTTGATATTCCTAATGTTGATGCAGTAAATGAACATGGCACTTTTCCAAGAAAATAATATAGTATATGTAATTGTATATTTAATGATAATGTTAATTTATTAAATATTGTACCTTTTAAAGGTGATATAGCTTTTCTACATTTATAAAATCTGCAAACATATAATTTTTTATTTATATTTAATTTAATATCATGGTTACATTTTAAACACTTTTCATAATGGTTAACATAGTTGTTTTCAATTAAATACAATAGTGCTTCCTTCTCATCATCAAATATTTTTTTCAAAGATTTGTATGGTTCTATAAACATATAGTTCTATAAAAACCTTTTTAAGTTATATTTTAAATATAAAACAAAATTCAATTTTGTATAAAACAAAAATTAAAATGATTTCGGAGTTTTAATAATAAACCTGAGAGTTCTTTTGGGATACATCCCAAAATTACCTTCCTTTACGGGATCGACGTATTTTGGTTTGGATGAAATGCATCTTATCGGTCAAGGTATTGCCAAACATGTGTTCGAGATGCTGACTGTCACCATGGGAAAAGATTATAATAAGGCCATCAACACCAAATACAAGCCAACCGATGAAGAACTTGAGCGTGAAGGTTATACATCTGAAAAGCAGTGGCCGTACACCTTTAACATACCAAAGGAATCCTTGATGACCATTGGTAAACTTATTGAAGCTTCGAGGGTAACTGTTCCAACGACGTTTGCATCTAAATGGGAGAATCCCATTATCAAAAGCGGCGGAAAGCGAGCAGTTGACTGGGTTGATATCCTTTTGTACATGGTTCCAACTTTGTTTGTCCCGGCACTAAATCAAGAACAATCCAAAAAGCCACTTTTGGCGTTAACAAAAGCTGCTGCATTATCATTAAAGTGGGAGCTTGATCATGAGGACCTTGCAATGATAGAAAGGTGAGCAAACTAATATCTTGCATTGTATGAAAATAACCTTACTTACATGTTCTTTAAAGTAATATAAAACAATGGAACAGCTTTTTGTTGCGAGAAATCGACGCAAAGCGCATCCATCCTGGTATCCTAAAACCAGTGCAACATTATCTTTCACACATTGTCTATATGATTAAGCAACAGGGCGTATTGAGAGCCTACTCAGCGCGTTCAATGGAAAGAAGCATTGGCAAGTACAAAAAGCTTATAAAGTCAAAAGTCAACGCTGGTGCCAATGCTGGTAATATCTTGGAGAGGCTTACAACCCGTAATCATATCAACAGTCAGTCTTGGAGTGTTCAAACCGAACTTGACTTGTTAACGCCTCGTTCATATGCCGAGAATTCTTACAAGAACAATCCTTCTGGTGAAGCTGGTGATCCCCAACTATGGGAACCCTTTCAAGATTGTCTGGTTACGTCGTTGCCTGCTGGCGTTGATTGTCGCTTTTTTTTAAAGGCTTTGCTGAAATACTATCGTCGAACCGAGGTGAATGGCGCAAGTATTGTAGGAATTGATTCGTTTGATTCCATTTACATCGCTGGCCGAGCTTGGGCATATAATAACGTGTACACTTCGACACTGTACAAGAATTACATAAGTGAGCGCCGCCGAGGAAATAACTACATTATGTTTACTGCTAGCTATCTGTAAGTAAAAGCAAACTGATTTTATCATTCATAAAGAAACTTTACTAACTTGCTTTATTTGTAGCCATAGAAACAATGTTCGCGACAACTGGTTTGTTGGTTCTATTGTTTTCTTTTTTGAACATGAATTCAACAACAAGATTCAATACTTGGTGTTAGTTGATGTTGCAAGAAGTAATTCCACTACTGACTACGATAAATCGATACCAATGGTGGAATTGAACCATGAAAATGCCCACGCATATGCTGTGTGTCGTTTTGAAGATATTGTTGCTAGCGTTGGCCTTGTACGTTGCAGTTCTAGCAATAGTAGAAAGTACAAGGTTATTTCTCATCATATCTTTAAGCATGAACTTCATAGCAGTGCTGGTGCTTTAAATCGTTTGTAAAAAAAATAAAAATAAAAAAAATAAAAAGTATAAGAAAAAGACTTCGTAAATAAAAATACGAAATAAAACCTCTTTTACACCTCAGAAATTTTGACCTTTGCCAATACAATAAAATATTTCCGTATGATTCCTCGACAATTCTGAGGTTAATGTCGCATTTAATCTCTTGAACATGTTTAGAATAAGTTATTATGTCTACCAGATCTTGTTTAAATTAAAGCTTCAAGCAGAGATTTCATTAAATTGTAGTAATCCGTGCCATTTCATTATAATTAGACCTTTAAATCTTAACTCTAGCCTGATTCCAGTCAAACATCACATCTGATTAACATTATATATTCAAAAAAAGCTTCTCAATCTACCAAAATTTTAACTTAGACTCAAAAAAGCCAATATACATTATATTTATGAATAATTATCTGTAAAGTTTAAACAACTCTTATATCACCAAGTTTACATTTTAATAACAACGTTTTTTTTATCTGCTTATTTTGCACAATATATAAGAAGAGGGTATGGTGTTAGTAATTAATCTAACAGTACAAATACGCTTTAAAAGACTTTAAATAAAAAAAAATAGCCAGGTCTCCCTTATAAGTAACAGTACTAGCTGAAATTTCACTTTATTGGCATATTTTCAGCCATTATTGGCAGGTACCTGCCAATTCCAAGAAAAGTCTTTCAGTTTTTTGGCGTCAAAACTTAGAAAAAAAAATTTTTCCTCAATTTTCATTGGCTAATATAACAAATTGGCATAAAATCTGCCTCTATTGGCATAATTTTAGCCACTAATTGGCATAAAATATGCCTTTATTGGCAGCTAGTAACCAATTTTTTCGCCATAGTGAGTTGATATGTTTAAAATTCATGTCGCAGATGGATATATATCTTGAACATAGACCTATAACATAACATCTTCTTAAATCCTCTTCACCACACTTAGATAGACGATTAGTATAAATAGGTTTAGTTTAGACATAGTTATAGGATCTTCATCTTTATAATTATCTTTGATAATAAAGCACAGTCTCAAAAAGTACTTCTTTTGATCTTTATTACTTCACTGTGAAAACATAACAATCAGTCTGGTTATTTTCACTGCCTTTATTATATCTCATATAACAAAAGTAAGCAGTAAGAGAAACACCAACACAAAAACATGAAAAAATGAACTAGCACACTATTAACAGAATAATGTAGTTAAATAGTAATCATGTTACCTTATTTTTATTAGTATCACCATCAGTAATATTATTATAGATATTATTATAACGTGCCTGTTTGTTGTGTGAAGTTATAACTAAAAGCCTGTCTATGGCGGGACCTTTTTTGTGACCTTCCATTTCTAGTTTTTTTCTGACCTTTTGCGTGACCTTTTCCGTGACCTTTTTTGTGACCCTCTATTTTAAAAAATTTTTGGCCAAAAAAAGTATATAAGAGCCATTTTTCCTTTCTCTTTTTACTGTATTATATTGTTTATTTAAACATCTTTTTTATCTATTATGTCTAAACGTGCCTCCTCGTCTCGCGTACCTTCAACCCAAGCGTCGTTGAGACGTTTCTTTCGTCCTGTTCAAGTTGCTCAACAACAACCTGCTAGTAATGGTAATAGTATGCTTGCGTGTTATGGTGTTATCATCCGAATACACTTCTTATTTTTTTTATTAGATGTTACTACAATGGTGGAGGTTGACCAAGGTGAGTCGGTTTCGTTACGATGTAAGTTTAAGTGTAGTATGCGCAAAGGGCTACGAGTGTTGTGATGCATGGGGTTATATGCATTGCATTAGTATGGGGTTTGCGCATATGGGATTGTGCCTATAGGGTTATTCGTATGGGATGCTAACTATAAACCTCAGCTGCTGTCGTTACGACCTACAAGAAACGTCGTATTATTAGAAAGGATGAAAGTAGCAGCTCAGATGAAGATGCATCTCCTGTTAAGCATGAAGGTTTGCTTTTTTATTCTTATTATTGGTTACGTGTTATTAAACTATAAATATAGAATCTCAGTTGGTAGATGCTGCTTCGCCTCTTGCTCCTCTAGTTAGTTCGAACTCTGAGCAAGAACGCCCATTGCGTGAGTTTGGTAAGATCTGCATGTTTTATTTTCATACTGTATATCTAGTACTCATACTCAAAATTAGGTTCCAGCAATGGAGGTCATACAGATACTCGCAATTGTTGTACAATTACTCGTACAGGTTCTGGGTTAGTGGATGACCTTAGGTATTTACTCATGGGCATATTTTTGGCTGCTGTGATGTTCTCTGGATATGTGTACCCATTTAAATGGCTATTTCCAATTTTTAAAACGGCTAGAAATATTTGGAATGCCGGGGACATATTGTATAACCACATTCTATTGCACCCGGTCATCCACTAACCCAGAACCTGTACGAGTAATTGTACAACAATTGCGAGTATCTGTATGACCTCCTAGTGGGATATCTCACCACACACTGGTAGACATACGTTCCATAGCAAGGTAGTAGAGAGGGGGGGGGGCCAAAAGGGATGATCTTGTCCAGAGACCTGAATAGTTTCAGCCCCCCTGGGAATGGAAACTAAGGAGCCTAAGGCTACACTGTAGGACTGGGAGTGAACAACAGCATTTGGTAGCATACAACTCCTATTATACTACAGCATTCTTAAATAAACATGTTTCCGAAAGAAATAGTAGATGCGTTTACGTTGCTTATGGCGACTTACTGGCAGTTTCTTTCTAAAGATTGGCCAGTGTTGGAAAAGACTAAGTATCACCGGTCTGAGGTTAAGCCTGTAAAAGATATCCAGCATGTAAAAACTTATGTGTTGGAGCATCTTGGCTACATACCTGTTTTTTTCTTTCTCGTAGAGCTGTTTGCAAACCAAGAATATCCTGGTCCATATTCCAACGTGGACAAAGGATTGTTGATAATCTACCAGCTTCTTACCGGTTGTTCTATTGCGCATATGGCACGTTTCATCCCTTCTAGTAGCTACCATGCTATTTACAATGCCTTTTATACAAAATACGGAGAGGAGCTGAATACCTGTTTGGACTATTGCCTACGAAAGATGTTCTCCTCAACAAAGCTGCGAATTATGTGTGCTCTTCACCGAAACCCTGAAGATTTTAAGCATGTTACCTTGATGATAGATGGACATGATTCTAGAGCAACATATATCAACGCTGCAGATCATGCCATGTTCTATTCGTATAAGCTTAAGAAGTCTGGCTTCCGAACACAAGTATGTACAGATGTTAATGGGATGGTGTTGTTTGTCTCCGATGCGGCACCATGTTCAGATAACAACGATGGGTCTATGCTTGCTGATATGCGGTTGAAGAAGAAGATTAGTAAGTACGATTGTGTTGTCGTTGATGGTGGATACACTACTTTTATAGATCGTATTGTAGCAAATAATCGTCACCTGGATCGCCATAATTTTGTATTCCCTATCCGTAAGTCTCGAGGAGTGGGTCTGAAACAAGAAGAAGTTAATTACAACTCCATTCTTGGAAGCTTTCGTTCCTCGATAGAAGCAACGTTTGGAGAGATTGGAACCTTATTTCAACGATTCAACGGTAAAGGCGTTATTCGAGTTACCGAGATGGAGACATTCACGGTACAGTTCAAGCTTGCATGTCTTCTTGCAAACATCAAGAAGTTTGTTAACATTGGGTGTGTTTCTAGCTCTGAACAACATACTTTTTGGATGCAGCCTAACTTCGACTTCCCAAATGGCAGCAGTAAGAATGTCTATGACGTAGTAAGTACCCTTACAATTGCGGAAAAGTCCCAAGATGCTGAGATGGTAAAAGAAATACAGCAGCAGTTTCTCTCTTTGGGGGTGAACGAAGATAATGGCTCTGATGACGAACCCATCGACGAGGACTTACCACAAGGACACTACGAGGTTGAGGCCATTGTTGGGCATCGTGGACCAAAGCATCGTAGAGAGTATTTGGTTAGGTGGGTAGGCTATGATGAGAGTAGCAATAGTTGGCTTTCTCCTAACAACTTCGACGACTCTGATATTATTATCGAGTATGAGAAAGACGTTAGAAGAAGGCGGAAGAAGTAGGTTCCACAAGGGGATGTTTTTTAAAACTTGTTAAAATATATGGAATATTTAAGCCTTTTAAAGCACATGGTAGCATATTCTAAGCATATACTACACAATGCCCCTTAGTAAAATCTTTATAGATTACAACCAATACCTTAGTAATATCTATGGTGTCGATTACACTTGTGGTAGCGCGACGAGAGAACGTATGGGCTGGGATTATGTTAGCGCAGTATTCTGCGACAGCATTGTCTTCTGGTGTGCTGTACATTGGGAACAAGAGAAGCTAAGTTCTGCTGTAGGAATGTACATGAGCATTCTTCGGCTTCTTCTATCCCGTCACCTACAAGTGGAGCAGTTCAAGCTCTTTTACACTGGTAGGGGTAAATGGCATGCTGGTGAAGATAAACTTGTCAACGACATCCAACAAAGGGAGGCAAAAGAATCAGGTATTAGCTGGGATAAATACCAGCCAGGCTATATATCGCTGAGAGTTTCGTTTGAGAATATCAGCTATGGGGAACTGTGGCCAAAGCTTAAGAAGATATGCTGTAAGGTTGCAAAGAATTATATCCTTTTACATGACTTGGATATAAGCATCGACTGCGCCTACATATCAACACGCGATATTATTAAGGAGTACATTACTTCTAATGGCGTAGAAGATAAAGATATTGTCAACGATCGTCACTCAGTCGGTGATAACTGCTTATCATGGAGGCAGCATGATAGTTCTAGTGCTAAGATACCCTTACGAATAAAGATCTATAACAAGTTTGTCCAAATGCTTGAAAGCCGTGAATTAAGGTCTTTAATCGGCTCCCAATTGCACCACTTGGTTTCTAACCCTGACAAAGATTTTCAAGAGCGCCTTAATAAGTATCGTGGTAATGGTATGACCAGAATAGAAATTACGTTTTATAACACCCAACTCAAGAAGGAAAGCTATTATACCAAAACTATGTCTAGGGTCCTTGAGTTCCTTGATAATTGTCCAACATACAAGGTCAGCTTCGACAGACAATGGAAGCAACTAGCTAAGAACCTTACGCAAATGGCAGCTATATATGTTCCCAAAACAAAGACTTTCGCTTACTGCCATTGGTGGAACTCCCTTACCAAGCGAATGCAAGGCATAATTCATACAAAAGTACCAGAAGAGTACGTAATGCTCCATCTTGCAAACTTTAGCTTTAACGATAGGCCCATCCACTATCTGGTAGTTAAGTTTGAGAAGAATAGTCATGAATATAAGATACTCGAAGACAGCATATATCGTCGTGAAGAAGGATGTTCTGCCATCACGTTGGTTCCAGGGATATCTAACTCCTTAACACCCTATAGAAAGAATTTAACCAACAAAGCAGCTTCTTTTGGTGATTTAGGGATTTGTTCTTTCCGCAACATCACCCTCGAATGGCCAAAAAGTAGACTGCGACCTGAAAGAGGAGATAAACTTGCGACCATCAGGTTGGCCAAGGAGACACATGATGATAAACTATTACAGCATCTAGATCCCTTCCCAGTGTCTGGAGCTAAACCAGATTATTCTTTCATGAAAGTAGGTGTGAAGTACCAAGTAACCGGATATGGTTATGGTACATTCCGAAGTAAGAACTATCTCCACTTACGGCTGTCCAATGGTACCTCAGTCCGTTGCAGTCCAGGTTTAAAACAAGTTGTAGAGAAGCAACTAGAGAAGCATACCTTGTTCTATGTTTGTCTAATTCGAGTAAAGAAAGTACGTGGTGTTCGTGATGTAGAATGCGAGATCACCAACGTATGAGTACTTGTTTTTTAAAAGCTTCGCCCAACTGTCAACACATGTTACTCGTACTACAACCTTAGGCTCCTTAGTTTCCATTCCCAGGGGGGCTGAAACTATTCAGGTCTCTGGACAAGATCATCCCTTTTGGCCCCCCCCCCCTCTCTACTACCTTGCTATGGAACGTATGTCTACCAGTGTGTGGTGAGATATCCCACTAGGAGGTCATACAGATACTCGCAATTGTTGTACAATTACTCGTACAGGTTCTGGGTTAGTGGATGACCGGGTGCAATAGAATGTGGTTATACAATATGTCCCCGGCATTCCAAATATTTCTAGCCGTTTTAAAAATTGGAAATAGCCATTTAAATGGGTACACATATCCAGAGAACATCACAGCAGCCAAAAATATGCCCATGAGTAAATACCTAAGGTCATCCACTAACCCAGAACCTGTACGAGTAATTGTACAACAATTGCGAGTATCTGTATGACCTCCAATGCAACTGGCAATCCCTCTTTGAATTTCAGCACTAATAGCTTCAACCAAGAAGCTGCTATTAACCAGCCTTCTTATTCGCTTTCTCCTTGTTGTAGCGATGTTATCCCTATGGAAACAAGTCAAGATGGTAAGTTTTATTCATTCAATAAGCCGTCACACTTTTTCACTTATATTTCATGTAACATTAATAGGTAATTCATTTGACCAAGACGGATATCTACAATTAATATATCTTTTAAATCTATTGTATATGTCCTATTTTTTTTTAATATATCCATATATTTTATAATTTATAACTTTTTTTCATGAATTAAAATTATTATTAAGTATAATAAACATTATCAAGAAGGCAACTGTTCCATTTTGCATGAAAAAGCAATATTATATTTATGCTTTCTCCTAATATACGTACCAAATTTATATGAAACAAGATGTCCGTCTTCTATAACATTTTAAATTAGTTACTTACTATTCCAATATATATTAATACAATCAAAACTATTAAATTTACTGTAATGTATCCATGAATTATCCTCATCACTGTAGTTTTGCCATTTCACAAGGTAATAACTATCTTCGACTATTAACCCTTTATGATCCAAAATAGTTTCAATTTCATAACTTTCATTATTATCTATATCTATTTCCAAGTCCATTTTCTCATTATTATAAATATTATTATTTTTAAAATGAGCAATATTTGATAATTCTAATCCTAAAAATTGTTGCTGTAATAATTTCATTTTATCTAAATTGTTTATTCTTTCATTTAACTTTGGAAGTGATTTATAATTTTCATTATTATTCAAAATATCATTTTTGTATTTAAAATCAAAGCTATCATTAATCCAATATGAATGAAAATCACTATGTTCTATATTGTTTAGTTTAATATATTTTTTTAAATTAAAAAGGACACATGCAATTTTTAGTTGAATATTATATATATTTATATTAGTAGTTAAAAAAGGTTTTTTGTTATTTAATCTTTTAAAGATACATCCCAAATCTGAGAAAGTTTTTTCCATTTTAGACCGAAAACTTCCAAATTGATCGTTATAATTTATTTCAATTTCATTTAAGTTTATATTTTTATCTTTTCTGATAGGATATACGAAGTTATAGTCATTTAGATCAGAACTATTTATTATATTATCTACGTATAGGCTATATCCTCCATCTAATGCAATACAATCCATCAAATTTAGTTTATTTTCAATATTCATATTTATAAGCATAGATCCATCATTATTAGTACTACATGGTTGACTGTCTGATACAAATAATACCATACCATTTGTATCTATTGCAACTTGTGTTCTAAACCCATTTTTTTTAAGTTTGTAACTATAATATATGGATTTATCTTCTGCACCATATACCATACCTCTTTTATCATGGCCGTCTAAATGTATTGTTACTTGATTAAACAAATCTGGATTCTCTATCATTCCATTTAAAAGTCTAATTTTTATATTTGAAAACATGTTTTGTAAAGAAAAACTTAAAATCTTATTTAATTTTAACATTCTATCTGATGAATAAAATTGTCTGTATATTTGATGAAAAGTACTTTTTGATATATAATCATCCATATCTTCAATTGATATATTCTCTACTATAAAATATAATATCAATAAGCCTTTTTCTATATTATTATATGGTCCTCTATAATCTCTATCTCCAAATAATATAACTAGGAAGAAATAAACAGGTATTATTCCTAACTTTTCTAATAAAATCTTTTTAATTTCTTTGATCTTTTTAATAGATATAATCTTTTTAGTGTGATATTTTTTTTGTTCAATCTCTGGCCAACCATAATTTAAAAATTTCCAATAATCATTTGTTAGAATCTGATACTCCATTAATAAAGTATCCTTAACATTATTAATATTATCCATTTGTTCTTTTTTATATTGAGATAAATTCAATTTTTTATAACTTAAAATAAAATTAATAATAATATATATACATTATTATGTTTTAGAAAACATTTTTTATTTTGAAAAGTTTGAAGTAATTCTAAAATTTATTAATTTTATATTTTGCTTAGTCAGCAAAATTGTAAAATCAATTATTTTTTTTGAACTTTTTATTAATAGACAGATTTATAAATATTTTGTGTTACACAAAATATAATAAATCCTAATTGTTTTAAAGAAATAGAAAATATAAAAAGTTCACAAATTGTGAACATTTTTAATTTTCATGGAATGACAAACAAATTGATAATTTGAAAAGAATTGTAGTGTTAAGCTGATTTTATAATTCAGAATTTTATAGCAACAGAAACATTTCTCTATGGTTATAGTAGACGGATATCTACAATTAATATATCTTTTAAATCTATTGTAT
This sequence comes from Actinomucor elegans, assembly GCA_026027325.1. Lineage (NCBI taxonomy): Eukaryota > Fungi > Mucoromycota > Mucoromycetes > Mucorales > Mucoraceae > Actinomucor > Actinomucor elegans. The sequence goes on from JAMSLZ010000019.1 coordinate 531,591, forward strand.
ATGTCCTATTTTTTTTTAATATATCCATATATTTTATAATTTATAACTTTTTTTCATGAATTAAAATTATTATTAAGTATAATAAACATTATCAAGAAGGCAACTGTTCCATTTTGCATGAAAAAGCAATATTATATTTATGCTTTCTCCTAATATACGTACCAAATTTATATGAAACAAGATGTCCGTCCAACTAGTTGAGGGGTATTCCCAGTCCCCTTTGGGAAACTATTATGAAGATGACTTTCAAAGTATATCTAGTAGCATTCATCGTGTCGTATACACGCTTATATTCACAGGCTATACATACGACATGTCTCAATTAAAGCTATCTAACTGCGTAACTGATTGACCCGACAAACAGGTTTCACCAATCAAGCAATCACGCATAATCAATTAAGCTTCTAGATCGATTCATCATCACTTGTCATTAACATTACTCATCAGTAATAATACAAGAACCAATACAAGAACAGTACGTTTACTTGTATAAACTAATTCTACCGTAACTTGCAAGTAATCGGCTAAACATGAATTATTGTTTCATTCATTCATTCTCAGCAGTACCTGTCAATCGGTTAAACATAAGACCTTTAACTAATATAAATACACCTTCATTTTATGATCGAAATAAAGAATGAATAACTATCTTATTACCAATCAGTAATCTGATTACATATACAAGTCTTATTATTATTATTACGTGAATCTTTGGTCTTTAGCTACTTCGGATTCAACACATCGTAAGTTACTTACTGTTAAATTCTATAAACCAACAAATAACCATATACTATATTTTTCCTAGCTACTCCTATGCATACTACCTCGCTTGTATGTAGTTCTCCAATTCGTAACCCCTTTTTTGCTGCCAGTAACACAACTGTTATTGGTCGTACTTTTTCAGCAACTGGGCCAATTGCCGATCCGAGCAATTTAGTGTACTCTGGTATGTATATTTTGCGTTAAGTTCCTTTCATTCTCTAAACAGCTGTCTATAGATGACGAATTGCTACCTCTTCCTGGACCTTCTCGTGTACCAAGTGCAGATGATGGTCTTACTCGGCTTGAAGAGTTTATGCAAGGGCACTACGGTGCTAATTCAGAGACTTTCGCGCCCTTAGTCCGGGATAACTATTTGGTAAACACTTTCTTGCGTGGGATACGTGACAATGTAACTATCTCGGTAGGCAAGGAGAGCAGCTTTCACACCTTACCAGATTTACCAATACTCATTGATGTGGATTCATTTATCTATTTGGCGTACCAAGGTTTACCTGTTTCTGGTGATAATTTTAGTGTCTACTATAGACCTAACTTTGATAGCTCCATTAAAACAGATCTGGGTGTTACTTGGTCTATCCCTAGCATTCAAAATGGAAAGAACATTGCCTTGTCCAAGTGCCCAAACCTGTTATTCTGTAGTCGTGGTGACCTTAAAGTATGTAGAAAATTTAGCATGTTATTTAATACAACTGTTCAATCTTACTCATTCGCCAATTTTTTTGTAGATTGCTATTTTTTTCCCTCGTTTGTACACCAAATATCAATTCAGTGCGCCAGAGAATGCGGGTATTGGCGGGTCATATGTTGCTACAGAGGACCATACACTCTTTGTTGACATGCTACTTCGTTTTTGTGTTGAGAATACAATCAGTATAAATGCATATCCAACTCCTTTAAACTATGAGCATGCTGCACGTGGGGGTATCGGCCACTATGCATTAAAGGCTAAAACAGAGCAGCTACATAGCATTGTCCATCAAATGCGCAATCGTGTTCGTACGTGCCCTATACTAGAAGATTTTCAAGACTTTTTCTTTGTGGTGTTCTCGCATGGTATGAAGTATCAAGTGGAGTTTACCTTCCATCAAGAGGAACCAATCTACCAACAGGCCTTACAGTCTATTGGTTTTGATCTCAGGTCAGACTTCTTTAGAATGGACAAGCTTTTTGTTGATATTGCCTTATCTTTCTTACCTACTCCTGGTGCTTCTTGGACTGGCCTTTGGGTGGACTATGAGTGTGTCATATCGAAGTTTTATCAGCCAAATGTTCTTAACCGATTTAAAGGTACTATTAGAAAGGATGATTTTTGCCAGTTCTCTGGACTTGGTGGATTTAAATACTCCGAAAAAGCAAGTAACATCGTCTCAGTGCAAGCTTATTCTACATGGAAACACGTATTTTTCAAAAGAAGTAACGTTTCCGAGCGTCAAGGTAGAGACATAGACCCTGTAGAAGTATGGGAACTTGGGCGCGGATTTCAAAAGTGGATAGTACGTATCTTCATCACGAAAGTTTGCTAAAGCATTAGTATTAATAGCTTTTATTTAACAGGATGATACTACTTGTGACATTAGTCATATGTCTCAACGAGGCTATGGTACAAGGCTGGAGTTTCGCGTCAAAGCAGCATTTGCAAACGATTGTATTGCACATGCTTTACACACAGATACTCGGTAAGACAAAAGCTTTTATTTAAAGATAAACAAAACTTTTTAACTAAAAATTTTACTTCACTTTAGAGCGACAGTTGAAAAGTGTATCAGATGGTTTCCTACTGGTTTACTTTTTGATTTTGTCAAATCCAGAATGCAAGCGTTATACGTCATGGCATTGGCTTTGAAAGCCGATTCTCAGAGGCACACCTTTAAACAGCTTTCTACTTCTGTCTGAGTTACGTTTATATATAAATAATTTTTTTATTAATATCATTATTCTTATTTATTTTAAATAAATTATATTTTTTGGGATTAACGATTTTGTTGAGATTTTAAAACATATTAAAAAAAAACGTTATGATTCATTTTATTCTTTATCAACAATTTATTATATTTTTCTGTTACTTTATATCTTGTGTTGTGTTTAATTTTTGTATAGCTAAAACGTATCTCTAATAATAATTGAAGAAGAATGAAGTAAAAGTCAGGACTTTAATATTAGATAAATAATGATAGTTATTACATGCTTATATCCATATCTACTTCTAAATCTTTATTATATTCATTTAATATAGTTTTATCATCAAAATCATACTCTTTTACCCATGAATTATATAATTTTTTATATCCTTTCCATTTTACAAAATACTCCTTTACACCATTTTTATCTAATCTATGTGATATTATATATTGAACTTCATAATGCTTTTCTTTATCTATAATATCTTGAGTTAAAGAATTTTTTTCTTCAATAGATATATTTTTACAAGTTATAATAGAATTTAATAAATCATGTTGATAATCTTTCATTAAATTTATATCTGCCATTTTGTATTCCAACTTTATTAAATCTTCTTTTATATTATTATTACTAGGATAATCAAAACTATCTTTTAACCATAAAGAATGTTTATATAATGGATTTAATCCACTTAATTCTGCAAACTTTTTAATATTTAATAATGCACAAGCTAATTTTAATTGTATATTATATGTTTCTAATTTAGTCACTCTAACATTATTTTTAGCATCGAATCTTTTAAATACTTTTCCTAAACTTGCAAAATAGGTTTCTATTCTAGATCTAAATCCTCCAATATAATTATTAAAATTTGTCTCTTCATCTGTTAAATCTATTTTTTTCTGCTTTTCAATAGGAAATGTAAAATTGTTAATTTTTATATCCAAGTTTCTCAAAGAATACTTTTCAATAGTCTCATTTAGTGTATTTTTATATAAACCGTCAAAACATATATTATCATATAAAGTAAAAAATTTATTAAATTGTACATTGTTTATAAGCATTTTGTCATCATTATTATTTTTACATGGTAAACTATCTGATATAAATACTGCTATATCATTAATATCTATTACAAATTGTGTATTCAATCCTGGTTTTTTTAACTTCCAAGAATATAAATCTTTTCTATCAAAATCTACATTTTCATATATTATTTTATTATGGTGACCATCCATTAATAAAGTTACATGTTTCATCATTTCTGGATTATTTATATATGAATTCAATAACCTAATTCTTTTATTTGTGCAGTAGTTATATAATATGTTATTAACCCAATTATTCAATTCATCATACTTTTTGATATATAAATATTTGTAAATTCTGAAAAAATTAGAATGAGGTAAATAAGTCTCCATTTGATTAATAGATATCCCATTTAATAAATGTTCTAGTATTATCAAAGCTTTATCAATGTTTCTATATGGCCCTGGTAAATCAAAGTTATTACAAAAATCTGTTAAAAATAAAAATGTTGGAATAATCCCAATCTTATCCTCTATATTTTTTTTAACTTTCTCTATATGTTTAATCTCTTGTAATTCTGTTCTGTGGTATTTTTTTTCTATAGGTCTATATTCGTTTTCTAAAAATTTCCATTTTGATTTAATCAAGGTTTCATATTCTATCTGTAATTTATTTTGTAATAATATTTTTTCATCTCCATTTATCATATCACAAAATATCTTTCTTGGATCTTTTTTTTATATATCAAAAATTCAATTTTTTTCTTTAAATAATCATCTGAGTTTCAAATTATAGCAGATAAAATTGTCTGCAACGCCATTGTGTGTAATAATAATTTCTTAGAGTTACGTTTATATATAAATAATTTTTTTATTAATATCATTATTCTTATTTATTTTAAATAAATTATATTTTTTGGGATTAACGATTTTGTTGAGATTTTAAAACATATTAAAAAAAAACGTTATGATTCATTTTATTCTTTATCAACAATTTATTATATTTTTCTGTTACTTTATATCTTGTGTTGTGTTTAATTTTTGTATAGCTAAAACGTATCTCTCTACATTGCCTTTCTTTTATCATCTTTGTTCCACCGGGTTTTAGAAGGCAAAAAATGGAAGAACGCAGCAGCATATCTGAATAGGCAAAGAAATGATAATCCTGTGTGTTTGTTCTTGACAGATTTGCTCCATTGTCAAGGGCAAAATGTGTGGTTTTTTAAAGACACCCTCAGCAAGTTTGATCTAGTGGAACATTTCGGAGTATCCATTGTTTCCAGGTGCCAAACAAGCGAACAACTACCACGAGTGGCAGCAAGCAGCGCAGTTGAATTTTTTACTCAAGGTCATGTTGTTGATCCTCTTTCGTTGGAGACTTTGGAACAAGTAAAGTCTTGTCTTTCCTCATTGAAGCCAAATGCTCAATACCCTGGTTTCCACTTAGCTATCAACATAGAATCAAACCACCTGTATGTCAACACTTGGAGGATAAAGTCTTCAAGCGACAGTTACTATTGGACCTTAGCCCAAAACGTAGTCATGCTATTTGGGCTGGAATCAGAAAAATCTGTGCGTTTTTTTGCCGAGTTACTGCTCACCGAAATGGTACAAATGTTCAATGCTTGGAACAAATACTCTGCCGTACCAGTAGAAGAACTGAAACAAGCAGGGCACCAAATTTTCAAGCGAGCGAACCTACCCAAGTACCTGCAACCAGACGTAAGTTAATAAAAAAAAATGATAACTGAATGACAGCTTAGCTCTAACAACGATATAATAGGCATATGTCATCGATGGGTTCAATATTTCAACATCCAAAAGTTGGCTTAATGAACTCATCCTACCAACAGTTGACAGGGTAATCGATAACATGGAAGAAGCAGCATTCCTTGGCGGTGTTGGGCCTTGGAAAAAACTACAAGTACGAGGCTACTATATTTTGATTGTAGCTCAATACAGAAGTGAATTGCAGAAAATAGCAAAATTCCAGAGCAAGATCACAGAATATATTGCTAAAAATTATGATATAATACCAACCATGGAAAAACAAAAAATATGGAAAACAAAAAATGGAGTATTACACTTCCATGAAATATAAAAAAAAAATATGAATATTAAATATGAATAAAATTATGAAACAACTTTATGGCAAAAAGCGAAAAACAAATCGATTATATACATAACTAAAGACATAAATTTAAGAGAGAAATAAAATAATTTATAAAGGATAAGATACAAAGCAAAATAAAAATGTAAGGTAAGAAAAAAAAATGTTAAAAAAACAAAAGAATAAATAAAGAACTACAATAATAAGATATATGAAAAAATAAAGGTATAAAAAATAGAAGAATTAGGAAAAGATTAATTAATTAACAATAAACCAGGGAAAGGAAAATCATAAGAAAAGAAAGAAAGATATGAATCAAGAAAAAAAAAAGGAAGGGATATGTATATAGATATAGATAATATATGAAAAATAGTAAGAACAGATAGAGGAATAATATAGGATAATGAATAAAATTAAGGAATAGAATTAAATGATAAATGAAAGATGAAGAATAAGAAATAAATATAGAATTACAAATAGGAAAGGATAAGATTCATAATATAGGATAAAAAAAAAAGAAAAATAAATATATATTAAAGCAGGCAACAAGATAAATCAAACAAATAATTTAGAAAGCGTTTAAACATAATAAACTTGGGGACAAAATAGAAAATTTTAGAAGCAATAAATATAAGAATAAATTAAAAATATACAAATAATAAGGATTAGAGTTTAGTTGAAATTAAAGATAAGAAAAAAAAAGAAATAGAATTAAGATAAATGATAATGTAAGAATTATACTATTGGCAAAAGACAGATATACAGACAGAAGAGGGATTAGGAAAACGGATAGGAAAAAGATAGAATTAGAACTAAACTTAAACATATGGTTAATAATAAGAATTAGAAACAGAAACAAAAAATAGAATTAGGAATAAAATTACAGTTAATACGAGATATAGAATTAAATAATATAATAGCTATATAAGTAAAAAAATTAGGAAAAAGATAACGAATAGGGTCAGAAGTAAAATAAGGAATAGGGTTAAGAATAAGCTCAATATGAGAATATAATAGGAATATAAATAAAAAGGACACGGTTAAGATTTAAATTTATAAAAGGAACTTAGAGCCAGAATTAGGGAAGAAGTTAAGATAAAATTAGAATAGAATCAGGAACAGGGAGAAGAAAAAAATAAGGAGAAGATTATAGTTAAATCAGATTTAGGGTATGATTAAAATAATAATAAAAAAATAGAAGACAATAATAGAAATATAAATAGAATTATAACTAGAATGATGAATAGACATATTTAGAGATATAATAAAATTAAGGGTTAGATTAGTATAAGGAATATAATTAGATGATAATTTAAATTATGAATAGAGAGAGAATTAGGTTAGGGACTATGATTAAAGATAAGATAAAGAATAGAAAATAAGCGAAATGTATGTATAGTGATAGGAATAGAAACAAGATAGAATTAGGATAAAATATAGGATTAAGGTTAGGATAAGATTATAGATAAAAGGGGTGATTACCAAACGAGGTCTCAGATTTAATTTATACTAATAATACATAATATTTTATTTTACACTTCATAGGGAAATGCTTAACATTTTTTGTTTTTTAAGCTTTTAATATGACCAATAAATATATCAAAAAGTATTTAAATAATTACTATTACTAATTTCTAAAATAATTCTTTTTTTCATATTTTTATCATAAATTCTACTTTTTCCTTTATTTTCAATATTTTATTTTGTTTTTCTATTAAAACTATTTAATTTTATATATCAAGTAATAGATAATAAAAATATTAATTAAAAATATATAATAACAATAAAATTATATTTAAAATGTTTCTCATATGATGAATATAATGAAAATTTATTAGAAATAGATATTGTGAAGGAAGAAATAAAAAACTTAGAAAATAAAAATTTAATTTAGATAATAATTATCAGCATGATATAAATGTTAAAATTAATGGAATATATATTGAAAAATTTAATTTAGAAAATATATTTAAATTATAATTTAAGTTTTTTCATGATGGGTGCGATTTCATCAAGTATCATATTATTCTTATTATCTAATGTTTTTCTTTTTATACCTTTGTTTTTATCTTTATTATATGTCTTAAATTCATATACTTTTCTTAATCTTTTATTTGAACCATTTTTTTTCATGTAGATTTCATAACACCCATCTTTTTGCTTTATTTTGTATTCTGCTAAATCATATTTTTTCATATCTTTTATAATTATACTTCGTTTAATATTGTATTTATATTTATCATCTACAATAATATTAAATATTTCATCCATTTCTTTTTTATATTATTACTTTTTCAATTTTTTTTATTTTTTTATAATAGATATATTTAATCCCACTCATAATGTAATACCCAATTGTCTCTGATCTATTACATAATCATTGTGTCTTAAATAGGCTAGTTTACTGACTTAGTCAGGTCCTTGTAATAAGAATAATGAATATCAAATATGCATTTCACATTTATAACTATCAATATATTTTCTATCATATTTTTAATAAATATAAAAATTCAATTTTTTGCATTTTTTATGTAAATTAAAATTAATCCTTTAAAAACTTTTTCCATACGTTATACTCTCTATTTTTCTTACGCCATTGATATTCTTTTAAATACAATACTATATCTTTTTTATTTCTATTTCGTGGTATTATACTTTGCTTTAAGCCATTCCATGTGCCTTCAATTGTATTTGTATGCACACCTGTATTTGGATCTTTAAAATGCTTTGAATGATTTACAGTTAAATGTTTGTATCCTATATTTTTCAAGTTATTATACCCTTTCCATAAATCCGTATATATTGTTGTACCTTTTTTTACATATCTTTTTATAATTAAATCAATATTATCAACATTTCTTTCTTCAATGGGTAATAAAAACATTTTTTTGTTTTCATTTTTTATTTTATTTTTTAGCATACTTCTTTCGATACCACCAATTACCCAAGCACCTTCTACCTTATGCCCCTTATTATATTTTCTTTTTGCAATTTTACTTTCATCGATTTCTACAATTTTATTTCTACCTCCAATTTTAATATTTCTGTTACCTAACAATTGTTTATTTTTCAAGTATTTTCTGAATATTTTATTGTATGATGACACTGTATTTTTGCTAATTTGCAAACTTGATGCTATAAAGGAAGAAGGTGCTTTTCCAAGAAAAAGATATAATATGTGTAATTGAGTATTTAAAGGTAAAGTTAAATTATTAAAAATTGTTCCTTTCAATGGTGATATTGCTTTCCTACATTTATAATATCTACAAACATATAATTTTTTATTTAAGTTTAATTTAGTTTCATGTTCACATTTATTACACTTTATATGTTTATTAACGTAATCATTACTAATTAAATATAATAGTGCTTCTTTTTCATCGTCGAATATTTTTTTTAAAGATTTATATGGTTCTATAAACATCTGCAATTTTATTAAATCCTTTTTATTTTTAATTTTAATTTGTAAAAAAAATTCAATTTTTTCATATAACAATAAAATTTGTGGTAGTAGGAGTTTCAATATGGACCTGAGAGTTCCTTTGGGATACATCCGATAAAAGCAGGATTAGAATGAGAAATATGAAGAAGAATAATAATAGAATTAAAATAAAATAGGAATTAGGATCAAAACAGGGAAAAAACTAAGATAAAATCATGTTAGGAATAAGATTATAGGAGAATTAGGATGATAATAAGGGTTAATGATATGACCAGAACAAGGAGCTACATTACATATCATTAATAATTAATATATATATTATAATTATTTTCATATTATTAAATTAAAATTATATAGCTTTCTTTATTTATCAAGTTGTAAGTTGCTAAAAAACTTACGGCGTGCTTTTTAATCAATTTTAAAAGAAAAAAATTGTCGCACAACAGGGTTTCGATCTGGTGTGAAATATTATGAAAAAAAAAAGTTTAATTGTATTGAAAAGTAATATAAAAGTTTAATCTTTATAAGTTTTGCATAATTATTGCAATTTCTTATTTTTACGTTAATTACCAAACTTTCAAAAATTACAATAAAAAAGTGTTAAACAAAAAAAAATATAATTACAAAAAACACTATTTAATTTAAAAACTAATTTTTATTTTTTTTTATTTTTAACGTTGCTCAAGGCTAGAGTGTGAGACAGGATTAGAGTTAAGGTCAATAATAAGTTAAACTAGGATTAAGATTAATATTAGAATTAGGAATAGAGACAGGAATAGGAAAAGGAATAAAATTGACATGAGACATAAATTAAGATATGGATAAGGATAGAGTTAAATAAGAGGATCAGATTACAATTAGAATTAAGATTAGAGCTAGATTATAGACGGGATAATATAGAGAACATAATTAAGGTTAAGGCAAGGCTAAGATCACAATTAGGGTTAAGAATAAGGATACGGTTAGAATCAGAGATAGGATTAAAACAGGATATGGAATAAGGGACTACAATTCGATCAAGGATAGGAACAGAATTAGGGTTAGGATTGAGTTATGATCAGAATCAGGAAAAGGAAGAGGAACAGGGTTAGGAAATAGGATTAAGATTATGATCAGGATCAAGGTTAGGGTTAAGGTTACAATTAACGTCAGATTAACTTAATATTAAGATAGGATTAGCTTTAGGGTTAGGGTTAGGGTTAAGGGTTAGGGTTAGGGTTAGGGTTAGGGTTAGGGTTAGGGTTAGGGTTAGGGTTAGGGTTAGG